>JAOUQZ010000027.1:16513532-16528648 GCA_028564935.1 Neosilurus hyrtlii
TCAGGATCACCAACATCCAAGACGTAGCATGTGTACCTCAGCAAAACACAGAGAGAGAGGAGGGAAGGGGGGGGGGGGGGGAGGTTGTTAGGTATTCTTATAACAGTGTAATGGTAAAAGAAGAGTATATTAGTGCTGCGTGCAAGCAGGGACAACAGTAAGTTAGTGTTACCAAGATTTCAGAAGGAAATACATATTCCATCCTGTTTAATTTTTTCAGTTTGTTTGAACACCACATTTCTAGAACAAGCAGAGTTAACTGCACTGCCTCATTGATACAGCACATTTAAGCTTGTATTTAAGCCAACACAGCACTTCCAGGAGCAGCTTATCCCCAACTTTCTGGTTGGAATTAGTAGGAGTCCACAACAGATAATGCTTGCAAATTCGCCCATCTTTAAAGAGACACACGTCTTGTGGCACACAGAAATGTTCATGCATATTAATGAACCCTGAGCCAAAGAGCATGGTACCTTTTTATTAGGATGAACCCAGCATCTGATTTCTTGTACAGTGTATTAATATGCAGATGGAACATGAAGCAGATGAATCATCTGCTGTCGGCTCTCAGACCAGTCTGCAGATAAAATGAATGGTGAGGGCAGGTGAAAAAAATGTGGAAGGATTGTAGAAACATTCAAATCAAAACGTTTTGAAACCATCTATAGCTGCTTTTACACTGGCACTTGCACTGGACAAGCTTAAGCCCGGAATAAGTTGCCCCAGCGCACCTGCCTGTGTAAAAAAATGATTTTGTTTTTTTTGTCGAACTTGCCACTGGTGGGCACAACATTCTCCACTTTTTGAGGTGGTACAAGTTGTTCCAGAACATCTTCTGGAGCTGTCTGAACACAACTGGTGACAAGACAATGGGTTTATATGTGCGCAGCAGTGTTCATCAGGGTAATTAGGTCACTTCACGGGCTTTCTTGGCAGATCTTTCGTGGTTCTTCTCCAGTGGATTGCTCATGTTTTGTTCCTCTAGCGTCCGGTTTGCCACTGATTTGAGAGTGACTGTGTAAACATGTAGGAAAATAGGCACAACTTGTCAACTTGTTCCAGTTGGCCATGCAAAGGCTTAGTGGCCTCACCCATAACCCACAGATGAAGACCTTGAAGACCGCATTGTGTCCTGAAAAGTTTCAATGACTGTTGGTTTCAATGAAGCATGCAAACTTGAAAATGCTGTACCCTTTATAGGTGCGAAGGTGGGGTATACCCTGACCAGTTCGCCAGATCATCACCAACACAGGCACATAACCATTCACACTCAAATTTACATCTAGGGGCAATCGAGAATCTCCAGTTAGGCTAACGTGCATGTCTTTGGACTGTGGGACAGAACTGGAGCAAACAGAAGAAACCCACACAAGTGCAGGGAGAAAAGACAAACTCCACACAAAACGTTCTTCCCTGGCATAGGGCTCGGACCCAGGACCTTCCTGCTGTGAGGTGGAAGTGCTAACCTCTGGTGCCACTGTGTCACCCTGTGTCTAACATGTTTCTGTTAATTTGTATTCTTACTACAACCAGTCAGTGGGAATGTAGCTGAGTGTGATTATGTAGCAAATTATACATAAGAAAGAGGAACACCTCTCTGCGTTTTAGTCACATGACTGATTATGAAGCAAGTGCTGCCCTTTAAGCCTGGCATTTTGAACGAGATGAACAATTGACTGGGATATGCATACTGTCCTGTCAAGAAGTATCAGAATTATTTTATTGTCAAGGCCCCTCCCTGTCTCCCCATCTGCCTAACATGGACCTTTAAAATGTCATGCACGTAACTGATGAGTTGTTTTACCTGCTTTGGCTTTTTGTTTTGAGTATAGAGGTGTCGACTAATTAAAATCTCAAGGTGTCTTCCTACAGAATAGTAATGCCATTACTTCTATACAGTGCATTATTATAATAATATTGATTTATTGCTTTGGGTCACAAACAAAGCCAATGTCTTTGATATTTTGAAGAAAGTTAAATGTACCAGAAGTTGAAATGTCCTCAGTGCGAACACGCCTGTTTGTTTTGCTATAAAAATGCAAATTGGTGTTTTCTTGAGATAATTTTATTCCTAACAACTCCCTGCATGCACGTACTGTATAGAGGGTTTCACTCATGGATGAATCCTTCCTTCGTTCATTTGCCAAACCTCTTTATCCTACTAGGGTTTTGGGTGGTCTCTGGGAGAAGGCGGGGTACACTCTGAACAGCTTACTGGTCTATTGCACAGCAAACACACATACAACCATCACCCTCACGTTTACACCTAGGGGCAATCGAAAAAGATTAGCCTAATGTGCATGTGCTCTTGAACTGTTGAAGAAAATCTGAGCACCCAGAAGAAACCCACTCAAGCACTAGAAGAACATGCAAACTCCACACAGAAAAGCCCTCGCTGAACCTGGGAATCCCCAGCAGTCATCCTTCACTGGTTGATCTTACCTTGATATTGTCGACATGTACCCAAGAACAGCTGCTGTCCTGATAAAGACTTTCATCCCAGGACCTCTTGTTCACTATCTGCTCATACTAAACATCCTTTTATGACACTTGACAAGTTCTACTACTTGTCTTGATTTATATCTCGGTATGATTTATAACCCAACTGTCCTGCATGAGCCAGGTTAGGATTCTCTTTTCAGCACCTCTGAAGCTATTCTTTTGTTTCCAATGAACATCAACATGTAGAAAAATCTCTAGCTCTAGTATGGCGTAATGAAAGACTGTATTGGTGACGCTAGCATGATGGGAAGTGTCGTATGAGTAATGAATAGTTTATGAGAAAAATGCGATCCATATTACTACCATCCATGACTTCAGCTGGAGCACTCACACCATAGGCACAGTCATAATACGGTCGTGCTGCAGCAAATCTATAATAATTAACAACGTCAACAAATGCTCAACAACTATTTACCCAGCGATTCTTGGTAGATGGATTTATTACTGATTACAGCAGCAGCACCAAGGTTCGTTGAATTAGTCACTCCTCCTCGAAATATCTTCCCTTGGTTCTGTTTGCTATCTTTATGCATGATATTCTCAGTGCATCTATATATACCATACACATCAGCTGGAACTAAACCTGTCCTCAGAGTTTTATGGAGATCATTAAGAAGATATGCTTCAACCTCATACAGACGTTCCTCCAGCACAGCACTCCAGCCAAGGTGCCATTATCCTGAGTACACTTAAATGACACTCAATTAACCTCCAGTTACTGCACAAGGACTACGAGGGCCTGTTGTTAAACTCCTCATGTGCAATAACAGCTTCGATAAGACAAACAGCAGAGGTGTGAGAGTGTGTCCATTTAGATAAGGTTTAATGTGAGGGTGAAGACAGCCAGTTAAGAGGTGTTGGGTTCTGGATCTGACGGCCTCATTAAAGGAGGTGTGGCCTCTCACAAGCATGCCACAGCAATAGAGCATTCTTGTATTTATTCACTACTGGCAGGATTTTATTACTTTTTGCTGAACTATTGAATCCTATTAAGGTTGCATAGAAGCTGAAGCCTATCTCAGCCAACTATGGGTGAAGGCAGAGTACACTCTAAACAGCTCGCCAGATCATTGTAGAGCAACACACACAGCCATTAACTTAACCATTATATAAGAAAACACCTGGCCAAAGTTGCAGAACAGAACATGACATATTGACCTATTGACAGCATCCAGGAAGTCCACAAAACTTGCAGCGGAGTGCTGGATGTATGCTGCTGGAATGTTTTGTTAAAGATTCATGCACACAGCATGGAAATAAATAACTGTAGTGTTGGTCACCCATAGTCAATTACAGCCAATTAGCCTAATGTGCATGTTTTTGGACTGTGGGAGGAAACCGGAGAACACAGAGAAAACTCACACAAGCACTGGGAGAAAATGCACATTCTGCAAATCCACACAGAAACGCCCTTGCCATGTCCAGGACCTTATTTACTTTGAGACGGACATGACATGCTAACCACTATGCCACCGTGCTGCCTATTTTACTTTTTAGACAAATCATATTCATCGATAACACATGCACACATTGATTTTATGACCTTGATTTAATATCCTGTGGACTAAGTAACTGTTGGAGCTTGATATCAAGTAATAGTATGTGCTGGATGAAGTGCTATTGTAAAAGCTGTAGAATAATTAGAGGTGGTCAAGAGGCTAGGTGTTATTTAAATCTAGAAACATTAAGTAAAAGATCTGCAGGAGTCTGTATCCCATATGAAGTGATGTATCCCATTACATGGGACACGCCGGAATTAAAAAGGCAATTGAAAAGTGCCGAGCTCAGGCCAAAGACACTAGTCGACTTTTTTGCAGGCACAATGACTTCATATGTTTTTACAGTATTTCCAAATCAATTAGAATTGTGTGCCTGCATGTGTTTCCCAGAGGATTACTGGTACCTGTGAATGTGTACTGTGATGTGGATTGATCAACCCAAGTTCAGTTTCCCCACCTTGACCCCACCCCAAGGTTTGAAGTGCCCTCAACTGAGTAGTGGCCCTTCAGAAATGGCGCTACATGTGGTAGGTTTGGAAATCTTTAAATAGGAGTTGATATGTCATGAGTTGCTGACACGGGCACATATACATATACAGTGATGAGGTGTTCCCATTCCGGGATTAAGGTTTCTATGACAGTGCCAGTAATGGGGTTACCTTTAGCATAGATTGTAATCATTATGCTCTGTTAGATGAATATCCCCGAGTACAGTATTATACATGATATATGATTAGCCTGTTTCCTGCTACCATTATGTCAACTATAATAGTGACACATCTGATCTAACAACAACATGACAGATTGATCTATTAACAATGTCTAGGAAGTGCACAAAACTTGCTGTGGAGTGCAGAAAATATGCTGCTGGATCATTTTTAAGATTCCTACATGAGCCATGGAGATGAATAATTGTACTCTTAGTCACCCATTGTCATTGTGATATTGGATATCGATTTGTCTGAAAAGCTTGCTATGATGGTCCAGCTTTATTTTCCTGTGCATTTACAGTGAACTAAGATTTTTGTCCATATTCAATAAACTATACAGTGGGGAAAAAAAAAAAATTGATACACTGCTGATTTTGCAAGTTTTCCTACTTACAAGGAATGGAGAGTTGTCTGTAATTTTCATCGTAGCGACACTTCAACTGTCAGGGACAATAAAATCCAGAAAATCACACGATATTATTTTGAAATAATTAATTTGCATTTTACTGCATGAAATAAGTATTTGATACTATAGAAAAATAAACCTTAATATTTGGTACAGAAACCTTTGTTTACAATTTCAGAGGTCAGACATTTCCTGTAGTTCTTGACCAGATTTGCACACACTGCGGCAGGGAACATCGAGTTTCAGCTCCCTCCCAAGATTTTCTAATGGGTTCAGGTCTGGAGACTGGCTAGGCCACTCCAGGACCTTAAAATGCTTCTTATGGAGCCACTTGTTAGTTGCCCTGGCTGTGTGTTTTGGGTCATTTTCATGCTGAATGACCTAGCCATGACCCATCTTCAATGCTCTTACTGAGAGAAGGAGGTTGTTGCCCAAAATCTCACGATACATGGCCCAATCCATCCTCTCCTCAATACTGTGCAGTTGTCCCTTCCACTTTGCATTAAATCACCCCAAAGCATGATATTTCCACCCCCATGCTTTACAGTTGAGATGGTGTTATTGGGATTGTACGCATCCTTCTTCTTCCTCCAAACACAGCGAGTGGAGTTTATACCAAAAAGTTCTATTTTGGTCTCATGTGACCACATGACCTTCTCCCATGCCTCCTCTGGATCATCCAGACGATCATTGGCACACTTCAGACAGGCCTGGACATGTGCTGGCTTGAGTAGGGGTCCTTGCGTGCACTGCAGGATTTTAATCCATGATGGCGTAGTGTGTTACTAATGGTAACCTTTGAGACTGTGGTCCCAACTCTCTTCAGGTCATTGACTAGGTCCTCCCGTGTAGTTCTGGGCTGATTCCTCACCTTTCTCATGATCATTGTTACTCCACAAGGTGAGATCTTGCATGGAGCCCCAGTCCAATGGAGACTGAACATCATCTTGAGTTTCTTCCATTTTCTAATAATTGTGCCAACAGTTGTTGCCTTCTCACCAAGCTTGCCTATTGTCCTGTAGCCCATCCCAGCCTTGTGCAGGTCTACAATTTTGTCCCTGGTGTCCTTAGACAGCTCTTTGGTCTTGTCCATGGTGGAAAGGTTGGAGTCTGATTGATTGAGTGTGTGGACAGTTGCTTTTTTATACAGGTAACGAGTTCAAACAGGTGCAACAGGTAATGAGTGGAGGATAAAAGGGCCTCTTGAAGACGAATTAACAGGTCTGAAAGAGCCATAATTCTTGCTGGTTGGTAGGAAATCAAGTATTTATTTCATGCAATTATAAAATGCTAATTAAAAATTATACAATGTGGTTTTCTGGATTTTTTTTCAGATTTTTTTTCTTACAGTTGAAGGGTAACTACGATGAAAATTACAGACCTCTCCATTTTTGTAAGTGGGAAAAAAACTAAATCAGCACTGTATCAAATACTTATTTTCCCCACTGTATGTATTGGCTTCTTCCCCCACACTATGTTCTCTTATACTGCCTCGAGCCACACTAGAGATTTAGTAGAATTGTGATTGTTACTATCAGAAACATAATGAAAAGCAAACTAAAAAAATGGTAATTTATTTTTTATTATCTTTAATCATGACAGACGCAGTTGAGTTCCTACAGCAGCAGATGGAAAGACAAAGAGCCGCATAATGGTGTCTCAAAACCCCTTTCAGAGTTTTAGTATTTTATGAAAAGATAATAAAATGCAAACTAAAACAAGACATTTATAGTTTACATTTGCATATTTTAACCCTGATAGAGACTGCTCAGGTGTGCTGCTTCTCACCAAGCTTGTACTGATAAGGCCTTGAGCAAGGCTCTTAAAGTTCTCAGTTGTATTAAAATGTAAGTAAATGTAAAATGACACATATCTTATCTTTGTCACGAATCACTACGGCTGAGCAGGATGCATCATGAACAGATTTGAGATCTTATTAACAATTGGGAAATTTAATCAATCATGCTAATTAATTTGAACAAAATTGTCACTCTGAACCCAGGCTTTTTAACAAATTGGGACCATGTCCTTACATATGTGTGTCGTTTTAGCATGTGTGATTTCCATCGTCGAGATTTCTTGTCATATGGATTGCCTGTCAAAAGACTTTTTGCTTTAATTCCTGAATGACCATTTTAACTTAATCATAACTCATATATTTTTTCATTTACATGGATGTTGAACGAGAGAACATGAACAAGCGAGAAAGCAGTAAAAGATGGGAGCAGAACATGCACATTCCATTCACGTTGTGTAAAAACTAGATTTTCACAGCAAACTGTGTGAAAGACAACTTTCAGCATTTTGTGTAACCCTGCTTGATAATATCTATAATATTGAGAAAAAGTGAATGATTTTGACGTAACATCTGCCCTCAAGTGATGGGGTGTATTGCAGTACCAATAAAAATAAACTGCAGCACCTATTTAAACTTTTAGTGTATGTAGAGCTTCTCTAGAAAGCTGCTATTTAGATGCTATTGTTTTGTGAACATGTCATTGAGATAACCCTTCTTTTTTTCCTATCTCAGTGCCCAGAAAAAAAAATGTCCATCCTGTTACATAAGATCACATATGAGTCCTTAACGTTAAATCATATTCTGTCTTCTACAAGTTTTATCTTCAATCTTTTATTTGCTGTATTATGTTACTACACATAGTTATAATATAAAAAATGCATACAATAGGCTATTACATTATGCTTGAAATTTGACTGTTTTGTCCATCAAAAAATCTATAGAGTAAATTTATAGTCATACATCTGTACATATATCATAGTTACCTCTTTGGCATAAAAGGCATAGCAAAATGTTTGCATCTCTGTCAGTGGACAGTTTATACCACCAAGATGGTCATACCACCCAACCCTAGGGTAGGTCCCGAGTGGCATTTAGGGCTTCCTTGGCTATTTCTGGTGGTCTCTAGATTCAGGTGCTTTGGGAGCTATGTTGGCATGGCGTTATCTTAAGTTACTACATGTAGACCTTTGGCATTAAAGAAAACATTTCAGACAAAAAAGGAATTACGTTGTTTAAGGTAGCTTAATATTAAACTAATTTATTCATTTATAAATAAAATTGGCCTTACAATGGATTGATGAGCTGTTCATTGTGAACCATGCCTTCACCCAGACACAGCTGAGATATGGTCCAGACTCCTAGCAACCCCTGTAGGATTAAACAGTTCCCCGAATGAATTAATGACAGAATAAACAACAGTGATTCTGAGCTCATGCCACAACCTTCCACCAAGTTTCATGGAAATCCAGGCGTTAGATTTTGCACAGTCCTGCTCATAGTCCAGCAAACCACACCAAAGAAAATAACCTCGGTGAAGCCAAATATCAATGTGTTATGGACTATATTTTAAAATCATCAATTGGATTATTATATTATATTATTGAATGCTTTAAATGTGGATTCACGTCTCAACTCAGTGAGTGTGTCGAGCATCTACTCATATCCAGAGAAACAGTGGCTTAGTCACTGAAGAGAGAATAAATAACTGCTTTGAACTCTTATGGTTTATAATTACACTGTACATTAATATTTAGTCTGTATGCTGATGTTTTCTCTCTCTTTGTTGTTTCATTCTCTCTCTCTCTCTCTCTCTCTCTCTGTCTTTTTCTCTCTGTCTCTCTATCTGTGTCTCTGTCTCTTGTCTTTCTCTCTGTCTCTCTCTGTCTCTCTCTCTCTCTCTCTCTCTCTCTCTCTCTCTCTCTCTCTCTTACAGCTTAAAGAATCAGCTCTGTGTCCAGTAAAGCCATATAGGAAGCTAACTATCAGATTGATTGATGTCACACGGGCTTTAATCGGCTCGCCCTGAAATCTCTGCCTCGTCCCTCTCTCTATTTCTTTAATCATTTCTGCTTCTAGTCGTCATCGTCCGTCTATTCGAACCTGGAAGACCAAATAGAATTTTTTTGTAGTCTTTCATTTAAACCAGCTGCTGTTGAAATACTTTATGTTCTGCTGTCCTGACTATTTACAGCTCAGTGGGAATCATATTGTCCGTCTATTTATCTATTTATTGATTTATTTATGTATGTATGTTTGTACCTATGTATGTTTATGTATTTTATTTTCAACCCAGCTAAGCAATATGTATGGGAAATCTGCCAGACGTACAGATTCTGATTTAATTGCAACACTGAAAGAGAAAAAAGACAAATAGTACTTTAAAGTCAGATGTATGTGCATCTTACGTTCTATAACAAGGGCATTGTGGGTAATCTGACAGGAGATATGGCCATATCATCAGGGTTTGGAAAATAAAGACCCCCAGGTCTAAACTGACGAGTGCAACAGCTCGGTTGTGCAATGTTCCTCCTTTTACCCCAAAATATAGTGGATCAGCCTACATTTGGTGTCAGATGTTCACTTTTTTTGTTTGTTTAGTTTTTCCCGGAGATTTATGAGGCTTATGAGTATCTAAAGCTTCAAGCCTGCAGTTTAGTATTTTTAACCTGCATGTCTAAGCAAAGGTGAGACACCAGAACATGTTCATCAACTATATTTGGCCTAAAGAGGAAGATTCAGTCTAGTTTAAAAAGTATTGTGTTTAATATTATATACGTATATAATATATATATATATATATATACGGTCACTTTTCCTTGAATATATATGGTATGCTACATTTTTAAGTGTGACTTAAATTTTTAGGTATCAATATTATGAATGATTACATAAAGAACTGCATTATCATTTTATAATGAATGAATTAATGAATTAGATTATTGATCATTAGAAAAAATAGCATTTATTTTCTGTGTCATTAATGACTTACTGTGTGTATGTTTAAAAGATATTTTATGTTATGTTATTTGTCTGGATATGTGTTTTAATTCTTTTTTTTTTTTTTTTGTAAAATCTGACATTTTACTATCAACAGTGGATGCATTATATAATACTGAAATCAGTTTGAGTTTTTAAAGAAAACTTCAATACAAAAATTACACCCTTTACATGTTTGCTTGTTGTGAACCTGTGGAATTTTATTTGTACAGTAGTGTGGAGGGTATGAATTTACCAAATATTGTAATGTAGGAAAGTATTAGTACATTAGGAAATATAGTACTAAGAGAAGAAAAAAAAATATGTGTAAGATCATTATCATCTTCTAATAAAGTTTATATAGCAATTCCTGATGCTACATGGTCTCTGCTATAAGATGCCACCAAGAAAATGTTTTGGTTTTTTTTTTCCAGTATGTTTAACTGTAAGGTGAAAGATGACCTGTCTTATCATGATATTTGCACTGGATATTAGCTACAAGGCTAATATGGCTATCCTGAAAAAAACGTGGCACTGTGAAGCTTTAAGGTCCAGCTTTCCAGTCTAACTCCAACTTGGTCTATAATGGAACTGTGATGAGAGGAATCATGATTCGGGTTGTCCAGGATGGCTCACGTTAATGCGACATGATGAAGTTCATCAAATGTTTATATTTATCCAAAGATTATGGGTGAGATTTCCTTATCTTAGTAGATGCATTTGCATATAGCTTCAGTGCAAAACCATAAACAAATAAACAAATAAACAAGCAAACAAACAAACAAACAAGTAAACAAATAAATAACACTACCTCTCCAATAAACAAACAAACAAACAAATAAATAAATAAAAATCCCAAAACAAAAAAAAAAAAAATGTAGAGGACAAAATCTAGAGGTACATTTATAGAGCACAGCAAATATAATGTAGCAAATTAGCCTTATATAGGTACCATGTGGTCGTCTTCCGATATATAAGTCGGATATGGTTTCCTATTAATGTTCCATAGTAACAACATGTCTATTAGCATTCCTTTCAAATTTACAGGCTTTCAAAATCCTATGACCTTATTGTGACCTTTTAAAATCACTAAAGGTCAAAGGAAATTTTCACAATTAAAAGTACATATATGGTGTTATATTAGTGATGTGTAGAAACGGCATATTAATCAGCACTTGTTCTAAAGTTTTAACAGCACTCAAAATCCTGTGACCTTGAGTTTGACATTTCAAGGTCAAAGATGATTGTGTCATTTAAAAGTGTGCATGGTTACCTGTCTTTTCCTCATCGCTTTAATGGGTCCATGTCACTTTGTTCTTCGGATGAGAAGAAAATAAGCAATTTTGATTTTAACTTGCGAAATGGTGATCTTCAAAAGTTTGTGACCTTGACCTTTGACCCAGACCTTCAAAAAATCTCTAGCGCTTAGCTAGGCCAGTGTCCCCACCAAAGTTGGTGAAAATCCTTGCCCAGGTGTGGTCCGGATTCTGTTCACAGTCAGACTGACTCACAAATCCCATTCTCAGACAGCTCTCAAACAGCGATTGATTTGTCTGATTATTTACAAGCTGTGGTAGAATCTGTGCCACTTTATCTGTTTACTGAACTTTTCTTTTAAGATGATTAATCTCCTTAATGTTAGAAAAGATGTTAATAAGGTTTGGTATTAAAGATTCCAATTCTGTGCATGCACGTAAGTTAGCGTCCGTGTCCTCCAGGTCTCAGATTGTTGCACTGAGGCTGTGTGTGAATGGTGGCGTCTTCCCTTATAGAGCGCAAGCTTCGGTTCTGCCTCCATCCTTGTGCATTGGATCATGCCGTCAACTGTAAATATTGAATAAATGACGCTTGCAGCCCTCTTAAGTGGTCTTAAGTGTATCAGTTGTCATCAGTCTTCATTTGGTTTTGCTAGAGTGCATTTAGATTTTTTTTTAACTTGTTACTTTAAAAAAAAAAAAAAAACAAGTTATGTTTAAAAATGAATTTGTGTTTACAGATGTACCAACATGTAGTGCTCAGTGGTAGTGAATACAGGTTTTTTTGTTATTTTTATTTTGGCGATAGGAGACATCTGAACGATACCTGGTTTTTCAGCTAAGTCAGGGGTGAAGTAACTAAAGCAATAACACAGATAGAATCAGAAAAGACTGCCAAAGACACTGCAGTGGTTATTTTCGCTTCACACCGATTCTTTCAAGGTCACCTTCAAGTTCACGGGTGGTGGGTGGGACTGAGGTATCTTGTAGAGCTCACATTTGACCTTTTGCCCCACTGTTGCCTTACTGCGGTGGAAAAAAACACTGGCCACTGACATACCCTTGGATTTTCACCTCTCTCCCTGCTTGGATTTTCCTGTAAGCAGTGTTGCCAACTCTGGCTATGGTTTAATATAGACTCCTAAAATAACTTCTGGCAGATGATATGAAAGTTCATATTCATAAAAAAGTTAGTAATGCACATTGTGTTCTCCTTCACGTCAACTTCCTCATTCCTATTTTAAATACGTTTTTATGGGAAAGAGCTTCGTTGGTTATTTAAGGTTTGCCTGCTTCCTAAAACTGGTCTTTTTCAAAACCTGAACATGTTTATGTAGTTCATTGAAGTTTTCCAAACAGAACCTTCCCCCTTTGGGGGCTCAGCATTTGCCGAAGAACAAGCCAAAACAAATTTTCAAAAATCGTCCTACCTTACAATGTTAAACTATACTTAAAAAAAATGTTAAAAATTCCTGGAGGAAGATTATTTTGATGGACGTTAGCCTCCCCGCGACCCTATTTAGGATTAAGCGTTTCAGAAAATGATAATGATGAATGAATGAATGAATGAACAAGATTTTTTTTACGGATCATTTCCAAAGTCTAATATTGTCTCTTTTTGTCCAAAACCCCGCCTCTGCTAGAATTATCAAGATCCGCAAATAACTTTTTCCAAATAACAGAAAGTATTCACCTCTGTTCGCCTGCTGTAATATGACACTTCAAAAAAACGTATGTCCTATCTCACAATGTTAAACAATCCTTTTTACATTTTCTGGACAAAATTTGACTCTTCAATGTCCAAAGCTTCGCCAAAGAATTCATTTTGCGAACAAACAAACACATCAACCACAGATCAGAAGTGGCCTCCATGGCAGAGGTAAATGTTGACTGGTGGAAGTAATTATCTGAATCAGGGGACAAAACGAGTAACGGTTTTCAAAGAATTAAACCTTGCCATACATGCAACCGTAAAACTCTGACTTTACTTATTAGCATCCATCTTTCCACTTTTCCTTCTTTGTTCTTAGTCCCTGAATTTGTTATGTTTGAACCAAGTGTTTTCAGCTACAGACCTGAATCTAGCTGTCCATTTTTCATCCCTTAATTATTTTATAGAAACTTGTTTCAATCTTTACTAATTTAGTTTTCAAACCCCAGCCCCCAAACCTCATAGACATTAACCCAAAGTATAAGATTATGTGTAAGCGCCTCATATTGATTTAACACATCTGTCTTATTCATCCCTTTTTATGCATTTTTGTCTAGAAAACACCAGCGGTTTTATTTTTTACGGTCCTGTGATGACCCTTTTCAACTTCAAAACTCCAAATCTGTTCCAAAACTGACACCTTGGCACTATTTTGACCTCTCTTTCACTACCTCTTTGCTCTCCATCCAGGCCAAAGTGGTAGAGTTTTCTGATTAATGGTGCCAGAAATGTGGCAGCTCATCAACAGACAAATGGAGTCATTAATTCCCCAACTCACGGTGACATTTGAATAATGCATATAAATTCCAGTTTCCTTGGCTGGACACCAGAGAATTTGGGTTGGTGGAATTGGTGAATTTGGACGTCCCTCGGTAGGTGTTATGATATGACCCCAGAGATCAAGATGGTACGTAAACACGAAGTTGTTTATTACCAATAAACATACCAGGGCTCGGGGAGCCAAAGAAAAGGAACTAAACAAAACAGACAGAAAATAAACAAGCCACAAGGGGCTAAAGGACACAAACAGTAAACAGGAAAACTAAATAAGGAGACAACAATAGCTGAAGCTTAGAAGAAAGAAAAATGCAGAGTCGAAAACGCTTGCTGGAGAGTCACTTGGAAGTCGCGCAGCTCCAACAAGGCTAGACGAGGAGGTGAATCTAGCGGAAGTTTATATACGTGTCCTAATCAGCGAGGGGAAACAAGGTGCATGGGAAACTTATTAGAACTTTGGAGATAGTAAACAAAGTCTGTGGGAGTCGGGAAGAGTGAAAGGCGCAGACAACAATAGGAGCATGGAACAGGTGAATATTTCTTTTTCCTCCAGTAGGCGGTGATGGCACTGGAGGTGCTTGTGGTTCTATGTATTATATGTATATTTTACACGGGAATGGTGCGATCTGATTGGTCCAATATCAGAAGATGAAAAAATATTATGCTGTTTGGAAAATGCTTGATTTAAAACAACAGACACTTACTGTTTGTCACTTGGAGAAGGCAGTGTCACTATCATCTTGCTTGTTTCCTTGTGTTTCTCCGGCTCGGAAGACCCGGTTAGCTACGCAGTGTTTATACTCGGCTCGGAGTATATGCAGAGCTCACGTAACTTGCCTCTGTCAATGTTTAGATATATTGTCTTTTGGTTTGCTTCTCTGTATGTTTCTGCATCGTCTCTATAATTAAAATACAGTGTCTGTCTATCAGCTCTCTTTAGAATCGAACATGTCAACGTGTACACACACAAAACCTTCCTGCTTTGTACAGGTTCATCTCGGGAAGTCAATGTGTGTATTTATTTTAAACTATGAAGCATATATGTTCAATATGCAACACCACCCGTATCGGCTTCATCATGTTGGCAACATACAGGATTTTCCCCATTTGGCTAGTTTTTGCCAAAAAGCCTGAACTGTGTATCTTCTCATGAATACAGCTCGACACCTACAATGTTACAGCTGGATAGTGAAAAGACCCGGTAAGCTTTTACTTGATAAGCGTGCGTGATTTTGCTTTGTATAACACACTGCAACTTAAAAATCTTCATTTTCTTAAAAAAACTGAACACACCTGGAAAACTGTAACTTCAGCATGTTCCAATAAACTGCTGTCGGGCAACACAAGAAACTTCAGGGAGCCTTCAGGCGACAAAAGATGCTGTAGAATGGATATATGTGAGAATGAAACCCAAACCCAAACTCAAAAAAGAGCGCTGGACCTACTCATGTATGAGCTTGGAGGTCATCTGCATCCTTCAT
>JAOUQZ010000027.1:16557677-16568048 GCA_028564935.1 Neosilurus hyrtlii
CCAACAAAAGTGTGGAAAAAGATACCCTAATGTTCTTTTTCTTCCCCTCAGCTGTAACTAGGACACAGCCGTAAACAGCAGGAGTTCTGAAATATCGTTCTGTCCCACTGAGATAATTGCAATGTGCCAAGAGCTTTAAAACCCAGCGCTCTCAGTTTGGGCAAAAATTAATTCGGGCAATTAACTGCCGTGGCTGAGATGACGATGAGACCCGAAGCCGAATTAACTCAAGAGACGTGCGGGGGAAACGCGGCCTCCCCGCCGGCCGTACAGCGTGACACCAAAACCAAGAAAGGGATAAAAAGCAAAGCGATTCATTTCAGTGGGAGATAATTTCATCCTTTCCTTTACATGCTGAGGTATTCATTCAGCGGCTGTTGCTAATTGAGGAGCTTTACAGATATAGAAGTGTACAGAACACAAGAGAAGATTGTCTTTGACACGATGGATTTAATTATTCGTGTCTGAGGAGAACGCCAGGAAACGAATCCATGCTAACAGGAGGATGATTTGTAATTTTTAGTGGCATGATTTAGAAAGATTTGTGAGGATAACCTGCCCTGTGATGGCCTGGCGAGCTGTCCAGGGTGTGCCCTGCCCTCACCCAGAGTCAGCTGAGATGAGTGCCACCATAATTAGGATTAAGTGGTTCAGAAAATCAATGAATGAATGAATAAAAGAACTGCAGTGGGGTCCTGAGTTGGAGTCCTGGACTCGGCGAGGGTGTT
Source organism: Neosilurus hyrtlii (assembly GCA_028564935.1). Lineage (NCBI taxonomy): Eukaryota > Metazoa > Chordata > Actinopteri > Siluriformes > Plotosidae > Neosilurus > Neosilurus hyrtlii. The sequence goes on from JAOUQZ010000027.1 coordinate 16,558,406, forward strand.
TCGGTGTGGAGGTGTTCCCCCAGTGCTTGCATGAATTTCTTTCAGGTACTCCAATTATTCCAGAACTTTTTTAAAGGATTTGTAAGGATTTGCCACTATGTGGTGGGAGCTATGGGAATGGGTGGCATCCGTCCGTCCATCCGTCCGTCTGTCACACTTTGGTTTAGTTTTGCACGATAACTTGAGAATGCTGGCCTGGAATTTGGTTTGCGGGTTTGTCGTACACGTATCTTGCCTGGGATTGGTGCACGCCAAAATCTGTACATAATCAACGAGCCAGCTGGACTTCATTTATTGAACAGAACAGTTTGGTTTCCGAAGGATTACTCGAGAATGCTTACTTGGATTTTGATGAAGTTTGGTGTGCGGGTTCGTCTTACAGATACCTCAAGCCATAATTAACAAGCCAGCTGGTATTTGGTTTGAGGAAGATATAAATCAACTTTAAAATACACATTCCTGGCCGGCGGGACCCCTGCAGCCTATTTTTAACGTTGTGAGATAGGATAATGTTTGATATTATGGTCCATATAATAGTTGAGTTGCTGGGCTTGGCAAAGGTTTGTTCTCTCCAAGTCTTGGTTACGTTTTAACCTTGTCTTCGCATCTGACTGCAAACATGACTATCAAATGTTTGATGATGTCGAGATCCTTGATAGTAAATTGTGATTTCAGCACACACGGTCCTGTTTTCATTTTACCCAATGAGATTTCAGAATTATGAGCTGGGGGGAATTGTAAATACACACAACTTGCACCATCACTACCATCTGAAACTACCTGAAACGTTACCCATACTGTCTTCTGACTTGGTCCACTTTGGGTGATCATTCTACTGCTTTTCTGAGCAATGGCTTGTCTGTAGAGTTCAGAGGTCAACAGAGGATGGATTACACCACCATAACATTATGGTTCTGCTGTATTGCATTTCCGTACAGAAACGTACCTCAAGGTTCGAAGTGCATTTGAGTAATGCAGATGTTTCCCTCGCTGTCACTTCCATTTGTAAAACTATGAAGCACCACGGCCAGTGAGGCATGGCCGAATTGATTCAGATGCACAGCTTTTCTCGAAGAAACCATACATCAGGAAGAAAAATGAGGCGGCTTGTTGTTTCCAGGTAACCGAAACTGTTTGATACTGGTGCAGTCCGAGCCAGTCGTGCTTTTCCGCTGAGTGTGGCTTTTTGGAGGAGATAAAATGGTGTCTTATGGACCAGGTGGAGGAACTGAAAAAAGGTGAAATATAGCCCAGAGTCAGAGTGTGGCTGCGTGGCGGTAAAACGGAGAAAAAATACAGTTCAGTTTGGTATAAATATTTTATGAACACTCATGAAATGAAAGGCTTGCTGTTCAGAAAAGGTTACAAGTAAAAAAAAACGTGAACTCCGAGCTGGACGCTGTAACCATCTGAAGAACTTTTGAGTAAGAACTCCTTCTTCAACATGCATCATGTTCCACAAAAGCATAATAAAAAACAGTCAATTTAAAGAATAACCAGATGAGTGATTCTTATTGTTCTTGTTTTCTTTCACATCGATAATATAAACTGTGTAATCAGTCTGCATATAAAATCACGATAACTCCACAGTGGCATAGTGCTTAGCACATCCGCCTGACAGTAAGAAGGTCCTGGGTTCGAGTTCTGGGCTCGGTGAGGGTGTTTCTGTGTGCAGTTTGCATGTCATCCCCATGCTTGTGTGGGTTTCTTCTTGGTACTCTGGTTTTCTCCCACAGTCCAAAGGCATATTAGACTAACTGGCTGTTCCAAATTGCCCCTAGGTGTGTGTACATGGTTAGGTGTGTGATAGACTGGTGGGTTGTTCAGGGTGTACTGTACATTTGCCTACAGTTGAGTGAGATAGGATCGAGCCTCACTATAGGATTAAGGTCGGCATATAGATGGATGGATCATGAGTTCTCTTTAATTGAGGAAACTTCTTGCTCTTTTGTAAATTTTCAACATATTCTCCTTTAAGCAACGCCCATCCCCATCTCCATCCCCGGTTTTCTCCCCTCATTTTATTCATATATATTACATATGGCGTAAGCAGGCACATACCCCTTCTGTGACATGCCATGCTGCCACCCGCCTCTTTACAAACTGCTGTGCATGCACATTCGGAGGCGGTCTAACACACTCAAAGATAAAGCACTATCCGCCCCTTTTGATGAATGAGCTCACAGATGCCCATGGATTGGCTGGTGATCACTGTGAGTGACAGGGAAGTAAGCGTATGCCATCCCTCCTTTCCATGAGAGATGTGCCAATTATCTCCCATGGACTTCCGGTCACAGATGGCAGCAGCATCAACCTGGATTCGAACTCATGATCTCCAGGTTGATAGTCATGGCCCTTATCGAAGCATTGCTATCCCTTAGTGTAAGAAGGTCCCATGTTAGGCTTTCAGATCCTTGTTAACAGCATGGATGAATCTATGCCTCGTGATGCGGATGTGGATGACTGATGGACTGACACGACACGTCAATTGTGGTCGACCGAAAAATAAAGTTTCAAATAAAATTTCAATCATTTCCTGTTAGTGCTTAACACAAAGAACTGTGATTGGATGGAGCATGATGACTTCTTGTGGCCCTGTTCAAATTACTAATGAGGCGTGGTCGAAAGACTTGATGGAGAAGTGCATGACTGAGCACTCAGCTTTCTCTTTAATGGAAGCAGAGCTAAAAAACACATGCCAGTAGTCTCTCGATCCAGTGGAAGTGTTTATAGGAAACCTGCCATAACACAAAAAGAACCATAAAAAGCTTCTGTGCACTCGAGAAAAACAAGTTCATCAGAAAGTGTGTGTGTGAGAGAAAGAAAGAGAGAGAGAGAGAGAGAGAGAATTATTGAACAGTTCACTAACTTGATTGCTATAAAGTTAAGACAAGGTCAAAGGGCACCATAAACAATCCCGACCTTTCTAAGAGGAACCCATCCACCAAATTTGGTGATCCTAAATAATTTCCTCGCATTAACAAGCCTTGAGAAGCCAAACATAAAAAAAATGACCTTGTGCCATTGTTTCAAGGTCATGGTGACCCATATATAACCCCACCCGATTCCCACCTGAGGAGCACTCATGTACCAAATTTGGTGACGCAGTGGTATTTCCTTGTTAAGTTATAACACTAACAAGCCAGTGGTGGCAGTGGTTAAGGTTCTGGGTTACTGAACTGAGGGTTGTAAGGTTCAAGCCCCAGTACCACCAAACTGCCACTACTGGGCCCTTGGACAAGACGCAATTGGCTGTATAAAAATGATAAAAGGTAGTCACCCTGGATGAGGGTATCGGCCACATGCTGTTTATGTAAATCTATATGTATGGACGTGTGTGTTTTTTTAAATTAGCATTTGTCTAAAATGTGAAGACATTTATATTGAAAATGATTTCTAAAAAAAAAAAATTGAACAAATAAAAAGGGAGGTGATATTTATCAGATGAAAAACTTTTAATTTTATTTAAAAATTTTTTTTACTGATGAAAAAGTAGCCTTGTGCAGTAATATAGACCCATCGTGCTGCCCGGTGATACCCAACTGTTGACAGGATCATCATAATCGAATCGAATCATGATATCAGTAAAGTTTCACAACCCTAGAATTCACCCACTTCGTCCTGCTCAGTGTTTTCCCACAATCCACTGCAATCTTGACCAGGAAAAAACTCATTTGTGACCCACTCCGGGAGAGTGGGTCACAACCTGACATCCTGAGATATTGATATCTGTTTCCGATTGAGGAATAAACATGATTATAGATGGAAATGGATGGAGTGACATCACTCTGTTTGTGATTAATCAGGAAATGCTACTGTAGAGAAAATAGTAATTATAGCTACAGAACCGGTTTCTGAACGTCCGCATCTGAAACTCACCAACATCCACACACTAAATGAATTCGGCTCTCCACCAATCAGCACCATTAAACTAGCGTCTTCTTAGTAACGGATGAGTTGTATTTACACCGAGCCACGTGTGTTTTGATTCTTCTCATTGGTTTAGTGTTATAGACTCTTAAATTCATAGATTGCACAAATCCATAGTATGTTCTACTCTCTGCACTAATGCCGAATTTATACCTCAATTTATTACATTTTGTACAGTTTTTGCCATTTGCACCATATGCTTTATATTTGCACTATATTCTATATATTTAACAGTTTTTGCCATTGCACTATGCGCTATATATTTTGTACATATTCTGCAGTTTTTGCCATTTTCCTTTTTAATATATATTTATATAATAGCATATATATATTTTTTTCTTTATATAAATATAAATAAACTGTCTATATTTCATATATTCATGCCGATCATTTTTCATCTCTTATACTGTAGCGAGCAAATGCAACGACATTTCGTTCTGTATGCACCTGTATATCTGAACGACAAATAAAGCTAAGTCTAAATCTAAGTCTATATGATTGGATGAATCCTTCTGGGATTCTGTAAGTAGGGAGAGGATTCAGGTAGTGAATTTGGATAATAAGGAAATACCCTGAGCAACCACAAAAGCCGTCTGAAAATCAGTAAAATAAGTGGAGATTTCTGTTGTTTTACACCAACATGGACACGGAACCCTTTCTTACACCAGTATTTTATTATGGAGAGATTCTGTTTATGGATATTTGAACTCGGTCATGTTGAAGATTATGCTTCGAAGGATGTATTTTTGGCGATATTGCATTTCTATCCATGTACGCCACTTTCAACTTACTTTGTCTGAGTCATGCTTGTAGTAAGTCCTCTTTCGAGGTGGTCCGAGGTGGTCTTATAACCTTTTTTTATCAACAACTCTTTTTCTGAGGTTCTCCCGAATCTTGTTTCCTCATGAAGATCATACTTAAAGAGATTTTGGTTTGTTAAAACAAGATGCCCTTTTAACATCTGACTGGCATCGCTTTGATGGAAAACACAGAGTGGCTGTAATTTCACCCACACAGATACGTCCTATTAGATCCTTTTGTGCAAGAAATGACTATATGCCATGTGTAAGGCTCTAATGGTGGGATGTCCCACAGTGAAGACACCCTCACTGTGACAACACAATCAGTAGGTGATGGTGTTAGACAGCGGCACACACTGCCCCTCTCTGGGACATCTTCACAGAGTGTGTAGATCATGTGACACTGGCGGGACATTGTGACAACGTCAATGTTCCCTAATAGACCATCTCTAAGTTGTCTGTCCATTACGTGGTTTATACATATATGGTACATACCATGAGTTTCATTTGTCTAATTTGTATGTACTCACCCAAATATATGAGTCCTTTAAGCCTGTAAACACTGTTCTATTCTTACGCCGGCGTTATGTGTCATCATGGCTCTCTTCTCTCTCCTCTGCTCTTCCCCCGATGTAATATTTCTAAGATTCACTGCTCCCTTAATGGTGCATTTGTGACACCAAATAAAATGACATTCTCTCTCTTCCTTTACTTCCTTTGAGCTGCTTTTTACAAACCCCCCACCCCCTACCCCCTTTTTACGTTCACTACCAAGCAGGGGATGTATCGTTTATGGGCACCGTGGGTGATTTAAACAGACCTGATTGACTCTCATGACATTCCCAGGAGTGTTACATTCCCGGCAGGAAGCGAATCCTCCTCCGGGGCCGTCTTGGTGATCCTATACTGGCTTTGGAGTTTTATATATCATGTTATAAGCAGGTAGTCAGAAATAGCACCAGAACAAAATCATCATCATTAGCGTCCCGCCGTTTGCTCTTCCACAGGGACACGAGCAGGCGGGAGAGAAAGAACAGACAGAGCTCCGCCATGCCTTCGAGGCACCATCGTCCATCTTCCGACTGGCTGAAGAACTCCTGCTGAAGCTGCTCATGCACAAAAAGTGCGTTCAACACATTTAAGGGAGTGTGTGGGCTGCATATTGTTTTCATGGAAAAGGGATGGAGATGAGTTCTACAGGAAAGGTTTAAGCAATATACAGATTGTTTTTAACAATATGAAAAATTGTCAATGAGCAAATCTGAGTCACAGTCATTTTCTCTCATGGTGGGAATTTTCCTCCAACTTTTCAGGGTTTTTATTCCTAACAGCCTTCTGGCCCCTGTGTGATGCGCAGGAGGAGATCTGCTCTTTATTTTACAACCAATAAGAAGGAGAGTATGAAGAGCATCCAGGGAAATCTGAACATCTATGTTTTGGTTATTTGTCTCCTTAAACGAGAAGACGTTATTTAAGGTAAACGCTTCCAGACAATTAGGTACATAACGTCGACTTTCCAAAGACTTCAGAGAAAAAAGTCCTGCAGCTAATTTACCCCATATATACGATCCCACAAAAATCTTCCTTTTTCACAATGTTAAAGAATCTTTCAAGAGTATCTTACAGCATAATTTCTGTTTAATGTAATTTGTTTAGGTGCTGCAGAGCTTATTTTTACATAAATGGGTAATTTTATCCTGTGGATTTCTAAAAGGGGCTGAACCAATTTGGAACAGCTGTGTAAAAAAAAAATAATAATAAAAATAAACTTTTTGTAACCATAGGTACGTGATCTCCACGATTTAAGAAACTCGTGTTGAGCATGGGGGGATGATGGTTGGAATCTTGATGATCTTGAGGAAACTTGGTGGAATCGTGATGGTCTTGAGGGAACTTGGTGGAATCGTGATGATCTTGAGGGAACTTGGTGCATTTGCGATGTTCTTGAGGGAACTTGGTGGAATTGTGATGGTCTTGAGGAAACTTGGTGGAATCATAATGATATTGAGGGAAGTTGGTGGAATCGTGATGATCTTGAGGGAACTTGGTGGATGTCTTGGGATCAAGTCATGATGATCTTGAGGGAGCTTGGTGGAGTCATGATGATCTTGAGGGAGCTTGGTGGAGTCATGATGATCTTGAGGAAACTTGGTGGAATCGTGATGATTTTGGTGGAATTGTGATGATCCTGAGGGAACTTGGCAAAACCGTAATGAACTTAAGGGAACTTGGTGGATTTGTGATGATGTCGAGGGAACTTGGTGGAATCATGATGATTTTGCAAACACACTTTAGAACATTTTTTGGTTTTGTTACCTTGTTATGATAACCAATGCGGAACAGCCATTTATTTTTCCGGAAGTGACGTGAACTCGTTGGGTTGGGTCTTCCAGCGCAATTAAACCAGCAGTGAGTGACATTTTAGGTGATAAGACTCCCCACATTTCGGCAAAGTGCTGCTACTGTCTGAGTCATCTTTTTATTAAGGACTTCTGTAGGAACAGTGTTTTAGATGTAAAAGCTTGGGCTTTGTGCCAAGAAGTTCTGTCTGAAGGTCACACTGATAGCAGGTCAGGTTGAAGTGGTGTTTGCAGAATACTGAATTGCATCTGAAAGGAAACGTTTTCAGAGTACGGCCTGTGCCGATGTCAGGTTATGTTATGTTATGATTTTAGTGCTTGTTGTTTGTGCAGCCTTATGCTTTGCAGTCCTTCATTGTCCTGGAGATGCAGCTCAGCACTGGCCCATAATGTGTTATCTTAGACTGGTGCCTGCTGAACACAGCCTAGCCAATAGGACAAAATAACAAATTCATGTCACTACCAGGGCTGGAACCGCCAATCAAGAAGGCATGCAACTCAAACAAACAAACAGATAAGCACTGAGTGCATACTAAAGATGTATGGATTCACCAACTGAGCTGGAGTTTGGAAAGTAAACTAGCGCTTATAAGAAAAAGCTGAAAGATGACTCAGAATCCAGCATAAAAAAAAAAGATCTTGATTTTTGATTATGATTCTACATGAATCTTTAGCTTGTTTTTGAACCAAATTCTGACCACACCCAAACATGGATTTCCACCAAACACTACCCTGAGTCACAGAAAAATTATCTGATTTTGGAATAGTTTTGCGATCGAGTGCTTATAACATTGAAACGAGTTCCAATAGAAATGCTGTTACTATGAAAACTAATAGAAAACCATGTATGAACTTTCAAAAGAGATCTTTGACCTTGAGTGACCTTCAAATGTTTAAATTTTGCCCATCTTGTAAATATTTTAATTTAAAGACAGTGTTTTTAATTATTTATTTATCTTTTGCTAATTTATTCCTATTCATGTTCTATAGAACGTAAGACGAGCACATGGGTACACATGGCAACACCCATATATGGAATATTTGCTTCATTACCCATGCTGCAGGGTGGAGGTATCTGACATTCTGAGTGCCCATCTAGTTCACTTTAATTTCCCCTTAGGTTAAAGTGTAGCCTGTTTTCATTAAGGATGCAGATCTATCTGAGCTCAGTATGAGTTTGGGATTGAGCTTTGCTTGACTTTAAATGCTAAACAAGACTGCTTCCTTTTCGATTTTGAGCTTCACATAGTAAAAACACATTTGAAAAAGAATTTCAATATTATTTTCTATAAACCCTACACATCCCTAATGATCAAGTCCGCGGTGACGGTGGCAAGAAAAAAACTCCCCCAGTTGACATGAGGAAGAAACCTTGAGAGGAACCAGGCTCAAAACGGAAACCCATCCTCATTTGAATAAAAATACAAACCATGTAGCAGAAACATCACTATAGTTTATAGTTTAAGTCCGGTTGGTTATACAACAACTGTATGCCCTAAATGATTTCAGTAAAAGAGTTTATATCACCAGCAGCTTCACTGCAGAGGTTTGAATGTATTATTTTTACTATCTGGTGTATGTCCTGTAAGTCACTGATGTCACAGTTCAGATAAAAACAGTATTTTTTTGTTCCTGATGCTGTTCTGCGAGAGTCTCTAAAGGTCTAATATGATCACTGCTTTAAATCAATGCTTCAAAGATGGAAGCAGTTTCCTGTTCTCCTCTCCAGCTCTTCCTCCAGTCCAGGTTTGAATTGGGATTTAAACACTGCTAATTAGATCTCTAATTAAACCCCAGACGGAACATTCAGGCAGCTCGGAACACCTCCCAGGATGCTTATTATATCCTTTTTAACAGGTCTGTGTGATGCCTTAGCAGGTTTTTGTTCTGGTTTTAACACCTCCTCTGGGAGCAGTGTAGATATCAGTATCAGTATCACCACTGATTCGCTCTCGGATCATTGAGGCAGTGTTGCCGAGAAGATTCACACCAAGAGGCTGTGTTTTTTTTAAATCCTCACTTTATAATTACTGCTCACTTTGTGGTTTAAAATGTTGATGGTATCCTCTGAAGTGGTATTATTGTCACAGTGTGTAGTGTACAAGGTCTCAGTGTGTTGCATCATGGTCCTGAAGGAATGATCTTTCATCATGCAGAAAGTTTTGAATTGACAAAACCAAAAAACAGCACTATAATAATGTGCATTATAGTAAGCTACAGTTTCTATCAATACACATGCAACAGCAGCCATGGAACGTGTTTTGATCCAGGAGATATCGCGTGGAGTAACACTGCAAAAGTAATTGCTTTCACCATGACATTGTTTCCCATCATTCTCTTCAACAAAATGCTGACTTTTGAGGGAGCTCAAAAATCAGAATCGCAATGATCTTGAGGGATCTTGGAGGAATCGTAATGGTCTTGAGGGAACTTGGTGGATTCATGATGATCTTGAGGGAACTTGGTGGAATCGTGGTGATCTTGAGGGAACTTGGTGGAATCGTGATGATCTTGAGGGAACTTGGTGGATTCATGATGATCTTGAGGGAACTT
>JAOUQZ010000027.1:16568148-16582812 GCA_028564935.1 Neosilurus hyrtlii
ACTACGTCTCTCGGCTGGTCTGGGAACGCCTTGGCATCCCCCCGGATGAGCTGGAGGAAGTGGCTGAGGAAAGGGACGTTTGGGAGTCACTGCTTAGGCTGCTGTCCCCGCGACCCGACCCCGGAACAAGCGGAAGAAGATGAAGATGAAGATGTTTCTGTACAGGCCACAAGAAGTCATTAGGTTTTGTTGGAACTGTGTGGACAAAGTTGAATTTGTACTCTTCTAAGAAGCATGCTCATTTATAACATACCCATGATACTGCAGTAATGAAAACAGATTTTCTGAATTCTGGTTCTTGTACATTAGATGGACAAGACATCCATGAGGTGGTTCGACCAATCAGACTACACGATGTTCAGAGAAGAGCTTTAGAGGTAAGAGTCTGTGGGTGATTTGACTTCGGGAGCTGCTCATAAGGACGATGAGAATATGCTCATATGAGATCTTTTTTCCAGTCCATCAGGCCTGATACAGTGAAGTATTCCATGACTCTTGGCGGTAGACCCATTATAATGCATCTAGAGAAAAACAGGTGAGCTTCACTTTTTGAATTTCTGATATTGGTATATATTTAGCTTTAGCAAATGTGCATACATGTCAAGTGGTACTGAGTTGAAATGAAGTGTATTAATCTGTCACAGTCCAATAGCATCCAGTGCGTTTTTTCAACTGAATGAAGTATTTTGGGTAGGTGCACACCATCGTGGATGAAATGCATTGCAATTAATGCTTCTATCCCATGTCTTTGTGCTACTGCATGTAAGACCTTTAACCAAACAGGAGATGGATGGGATGGGAATGCCTTTGGAGGCCAATGTAAAATACAGGCATATTTATCTTCCAAGATGCCAAATAAAGGGCGTGGCAGCCATATTGTTAATGCTGTTCATCCTCTCATTCATTATTCCTCTTTATGATGCTCCATACTACATGAATGTCAGGTGCCATAAGGGTATGTGCGACCCCTGTAGGCCACAAACTAAATCTTTTTTTCCAGTGGTTTTGGTCCTGCATGTTTCTGATGATCATCTCCAGATTCTGACCAGTGCCTGCCTTAATTTCCTCCGTCCACCTGCTCCTGCGTCTGCCTCGGCTCCTTGTTCCTCTCATGATGGCCAATATGTGCCTCCTCTCCAAACAGTTGCTTCTGGTGTGAGCGACGTGGCTGAAGTAGCTAATTTTTGGTTAAAGGGCTACACTGAAATCCTGGTTAAATTTATTTCCCAAATTATTTTGTGAAATTATTCACAATGAAACCCACACAAGCATGAGGAGAACATGCCCTCGCCAAGCCTGGGACATGAACCCAGAACCGTCTTGCTGTGAGACAGATGTGTTAACCACTACACTATCCTGCAGCCCCATAAAAAGTTTACAATTATTGCTGAACTCCATACTTTAGGGTGGTACTTTCTTTCTAGTTGATGATACCAGTGATTATACCATCTATGTTTGGGTTCTGCAGTGATTTTATAACTGAAGACTACACTGAGACTCATTACTTGAGCCATGGACCTCCTATTGTAACTAAACCTGCTGAAATGGTAGGTGGATGCTCATCGGATCTTTCAAGGTTAATTTTTAATCCAGCTCTGGTTTATAGCAAAAACACCAAAACACTTGACAGTAATAATCTTTTCCCCTCCTTTTTGTAGGATCTGTGCTACTATCAGGGGAAGATCATCAATGACAAGAACTCAATGGTCAGCGTGAGCACCTGTGATGGATTACGGTACAGCCCATAAATTCACATCATCATCATTGTACGGCCGTGGCTGAGATGGCTCGTACATGCCCTCGCCAGCAATCTGGGCCGCCATGTCATGGCCCAGCTCGATTACTTTTATCCCAGTATCCTGCGAGATGACTTGGGGATAACTTAGTAGACCTTTGTTCTTCCACAGGGGGAGTCCTGAAATTAGCTCACCCTTGGCATGGTAACATTGTCCTGCAAACTGTGCAACACGCTGGCTCAGGCAAATGCCTGATTTTAATAGAGCGCCGTAGATCAGGTTAAATGTTGGGTGGGATCTCCAGGACTGCTATGTAAAAAAGCATTTTACAGAGCTTTTGAGGTGATGTGATGGTTATTTTTTTCATAGGATATCAACAGAAATTAATATAGTAAAACCACAAGTGATGTTTTGAGACCAGTGAAAACACCAAGCAGTTTAGAACATCTCACCATACAATGTTACGTAAACCCTGGAAGCTAAACCAACAATGGCTATATGGATCATGGACTAGATAAGTTAGGCAACTTTTCAGATTCTGAAAGCCTGTAAAATGTTGGAGGTATATTTCGTAATGCTTAGCCATCTGAACTCTTAGCATATGTTGACACATCTACTAACATAACAGAAAAGGGTTTAACATAGCTAATGTTAGACTATTAGCAAGTTGCATGTAGCAGATGTTGACATAAGGCTGAGGTTTTTATGGTCATGAGAGCAAACAGTACTCATGGTCAGTATCGCCAAGTCATTCCTTCTCCAAGTAGATAACCACCAGGAAGTTTGTCAAACAAATATGACCCATGTTAAAATCAAAACATTTACTCGATCACCGTTCCTGGGAAAGATGATCTTTGAAGCATATCCTTCAAAATTTGGTGGAATCTCTCAGGAGTAACTGAAGATGCTGGGTTATAAAAAGTGGACACCTGGTGAGCTCAGGTCCATGTATTTCACAGACTGGACCAAAAAAAAAAAAGCTGATGTATTTCAGAAGAACTTGGAACAGCTTCTGACAAACAGGAAGTTATTTTGGGAAAGTAGTGATTTGCAGACTTAGTTCTAGGTGGAAACAATACAGTAGATAATCATGTTTTCAAAAGGCACCTGATTACAGGAAGAGAACAATGAACAGCTGTTTGAAATGTCTTGATTGCGTTTCCCGGTACTCTGACAAAACTAGTAAACAGTAACTTGCATCACATCTTTCCTGAGAATGGGCCAGAAAGAAATGCTTAGGAATAAGACAATAGGTTTTCCTGATGCATAAGTATCCTGACCAGTAGTGTATATGCTGTCTGTAAATGCAAGGCACAACAATCTGAAAACACTTTCGTCATTTCTCAAGGCCAGGTCTGGCTTCTGAGCTTCAGGGATTTTAATTAACAGCTACTTCACAAAACATCTGTAGTACTTTTGTGCTGCTAAGTTTAAACAAGTAGGGTGAAGAGGTCTGCGATGGCCTGGCAAGCTGCCCAGGGTGTACTCATTCCTCACCCTGAGTCGGCTGAGATGGGCGCCAGCCTCCACGCGACCCTAATGAGGATTAAGCCGTTCTGAAAATGATTGAATGAATGAATGAATGAAGGTGAAGAGGAGGCTGCACGGTGGCATAGTGAATGAGCACGCCTGCCTCACAACAAGAAGGTCCTCAGTTTGTATTCTGGACTCAGCGAGAACGTTTCTGTGTGGATTTTGGGCACTCTGGTTTCCTTCCACAGTTTAAAGTCAGGCTAACTGGCTGTTTAAATTGCCCCCAGGTGTGAGTGTGAATGGTTGGGTGTGTGTTGGGCCTGTGATGGACTTGTGAGCCATCATTGTGTATGTTCAGGGTGTACACTGACTTCACCCAGAGTTGGCTGAGATTGACTCCAGCCTCCCAACAACACTAGTATTAATAAACAGTTTGTCTAAAGGTCAAAATTTCAGGCTTCATCACAGTATCTTTAGCAGACTCTATTAAATCAAAGAGCAAACCCCAGAGTCTGTAATTATGGATCAAGACAAACTTTTCCCAACTGGGCCCCACATCCGAACCCATTCTGTACCTGATACCATATAAGGGTCAGCCATAGACCTGTGCATGGGCCCATCTTTGTATTGGGGCTGGGCTTCCCCTGGCTTTAGATCTCAGGCTTAGGCAGCTCTGCAGATGTGTCAACCCTCTCAGTACCACTAATCACAGTGGTATTAACAACTGCACAGGAAGCTTTAGACCCCCAATCCTTTCAAATTACTTTGAGCCTTGCACAAGTCATCTTTAAATATCAGCAAACAAAGCAGGTATGTAGTAACAACCAGCTGTCTCTACTGGGTCATGCTTGTGTCAGATCTTAAATACAGTATATTCAGGCTTAGAGACGCAACAAAACCCTACAAGTTAAAGAATGCCATATTTTTCTGTCCTGTGTACCACCAAGCTAATCTCAAAATTCACAGCGATAACTGAACTTACTCCTCTCCTAGAAAGGCTGTAGAAATACATTTTGAAAAAAGTTATTTGTGGTCACAAGCTTTGGGTGAGTGACCGGAAGAACGAGATCGCGAATACACGCGGCTGAAATGAGCTTCCTCTGCAGGGTGGCAGGTCTCTCCCTTAGAGATAGGGTGAGAAGTTCTGTCATCCGGGAGGAGCTCAGAGTAGAACCGCTGCTCCTCCATGTTGAGAGGAGCCAGTTGAGGTGGCTTGGGCATCTGATTAGAATGCCTCCCGAACGCCTCCCTGATGTGGGGTTTTGGGCATGTCCATCCGGTGAGAGACCTCAGGGTTGACTGACCCAGAGCATGCTGGAGGGACTACATCTCTTGGCTTGTTTGGGAACGTGTTGGCATCCCCCCCGGAAGAGCTTGGAGGAAGTGGCTGGGGAGAGGAACGTCTGGACCTCACTGCTTAGGCTGCTGCCCCTGTGACCCGACCCCAGAAGAAGCAGAAGAAGATGAGATGAGATGAGAGAATTTGTGGCAGTAATATTATAATTCATGGCCAGAAAAACCTTAAATTAAAGCCTAAATCATGGCCTTAATATGCTAATTATTGGCCGGAGATTAAACATTTGATGGCCATAGCACTTATTACAGATCTCCAATGACTCAATCATACATTTCAGGGGTTATTTCCAGACTTCAGAACAGAAGTTTGTTATCGAGCCTCTGTCTGAGGACACTGACGGAGACCATGCGGTGATGAAGTATGAAGATGTGACTGGTTCGCCTTCTGTATGTGGAGTCACCAATATTACCTGGTACCCAGTTCCTGAAGGGTTCCCAGGCTCTTCAGCTGGCAGATCAAGAGCACGTATAACAGTAAGCCATATCAGTTACATTTAGAGAGTTTTCTGTTTTGTGATCTCAAGCAATTTGTGGTCTCAGTATTGATCATATAGCTCTCATAGTTAAAATTATTTGATACACCAAGAATCAGGACTAAAGAAGAGTCAAAATTGGATCATGGAACCTAACACATAACTATTGTTTAAGTGAAGACAATATATTGTATGTGTATGGATTTCTTTTTTTCTTTTTGTACTTTTTTGTTTACTTAGGGGCAAACCATGTACCTGCAAGAGAAATACATTGAACTCATCCTTGTAGTGGACAACAGAATGGTACATAATCGCCATACACAATTTAAACTGTAACATGTGAGGGATGATGACAGGGTGTAAACATTAACATTAAACCATTGTTTTTAAGGGTAATTTAAAATGTAGAGTAATGTCAAAAAAACAATGGTCTATAATTGTTAAATGGAGAAACTAGGAAGTAATACTGGAACTGGAAATAGATAGTTGAATTTCATGTCAGAGCTACATAAAACAAAGTAAAGTCAGGGACACAACAGAACCAAAACTACTAAACAAAAGTGACATGAACCCAGAAACCAAGTGACATGAACCCAGGACAAAATGTGGCACCTAATTTCCTCAAACACAATTAAACAAGTCATAATTTTGGATGATTTTAAATAACATTTATCAACTTAAAATAGGTAAAATGTAATTAATTTAGTTTTTTGACCTAGTAATAGCTACAACTTTAGCTAGAAAATTGGACCAGCAACTTTATAAACAGTTCAGTTGATGCTAACTGCATGATTAATGATTTAATAATTAATTAATTAATCCATGATTAATCCATTTGCATTATATTTCAACTTCTGAAACTTTCAGTGTGACACTAATGAATCATGTGTATTATTGGATGTTACATGCAGTATCTGAAGATGAACAAGAGCGTCACCCAAGTGAGACAGAAGATCTTCGATATTCTCAACTTTGTTAACGCTGTGAGTCTCCGTCGTTCTCAGATGTTATTCCAAGAGCACACTTTCAAATCTCAGTGTCAGTGTGAGCATTATGGATGTGTTACTTGGACAATATATATATGAAATATGTGACAAAAGAATAAATGTTGAGGGTGTATGGTTTTAGGAAAGTAATCAGTGAAGCAAGGTCACTGGTACCACCATAGGGTAAATTCATTTTTTAATTCAGCACATCCAGAAGAGTTGTATTCCTCTTTTAACTCAGCAATGTTTTACATACAGATAAATATTATATTTGTCATAGAATTGCACATCTATTTATGCTTAAATTTCATGTAGTGGACCATCCTTGAACTAAGTTACCTCATGCTATCACTTATCACTGATATTATAGCAACTATAAACATAAGTTTGTTTTTCTTTGCACAAAATAATAACACTGTAGACTATGAATAATTAGAGTTTTTTATATTTTTTTTATCTGAACTAGGATTTTATTATAAACCTGTCGTTCACAGCTGTACTACAGACAGCGCTGCTGTTAGAGAAACTCAGTCGAAAACTTCTGACCAATCAGATTTAAATACCGTTGACATGTTCTGCCTATTGAGACCCCATTGCCCTTATATGAGGACATTATATTTCTTTTATAGATTCTTATATAAAGACCATTGGGCCAAATTCTTCCTGTTTAAAGATGCTGATCAAGTTTAATATTTATCAGGTTTAAGGAACACAAGTGTTGCGGAGAAAGGGCAAGACTCATGGCGTTATGGTTTGGGTCTTAGGAGGCTATAAAACTTATGACCTGTTGAGGTCACAGGGAGCCTGAAGCCTATCTCAACCTGAAGCTTATCTGAACAGTTTGAAAGTCCTTCACAGGGCCAACACATTACAGTCACTCCTAGGGGAAATTTGGAGCAGCCAGTTAACCTAATGTGGGAGTACCCAGAGGAAACGCACGCATTCACCGAGAGAATATGCAAAATCCACACAGAAACGCCCGAGCTGAACCCGGGACTCAAACCCAGAACCAGAAACTAACTGTGAGGCAGAAGCTAACCCAGGAGGTGCCCAATCCTGTTCCTGGTGATCTACCCTACTAAAGATTTTAACTCGCACCCTAATGGGGCCCATCTGAAAATTCCAGTCATCGCTCTAAGTCTTCATTTCCAAGTCGTAAGTCTTGATTAGAAGATTGGATAGTCAGGTGGGCACTAGGGTTGGATTGAACGTCTCCGGGAAGGTAGATCACCAGGATCAGGATTGGACACCCCTGTGTTAACTAATATACCACCGTGCCACCCACTCGTGAGGTTATTTAGCCAGTACACTGTTTATTTTTTCATTTCAGGTGTATAAACCGTTGAAAACATTTATTGCACTGGTCGGTCTGGAAATTTGGACGGATTCTGATAAGATATCTGTGACGTCACCTGCCGGTGACACGCTGAGTGCGTTTACTAAGTGGAGAAATGAGGATCTGATGAAGAGGCAGAAGCATGACAATGCTCATCTGATCACGTAAGTGTGAAAACCTTTTCTTTTTAAAAGCTTAACAATGCAGATGATGTCAAGTTTAAACATACTGTGGACATTTCAGTGAAATCGACTTTGATGGATCCACAGTGGGCCTGGCTTACGTTGGCACCCTGTGTACAGACTACTCTACCGGAGTTATCCAGGTACCAGAACACGATTTACTTTGTAAATATTACAATAAACCAAGAAACTGGATGATGTAATAAGAGTTTATGTGCTCTGTCCCAGAACCATAATAAAAGAGCCATAGCTGTAGGCGCAACCTTGGCACATGAGATGGGACACAACCTGGGTATGAGCCACGACAGCAGCTCGTGTGCATGTGCCGGGGACAGCTGCATCATGGCTGCCTCTCTGAGGTATAACAGGAGTCCCAGACCCCACATTTTAAAACAGAAAAACGTGCAACGTTCCATGGATGTACTGGATCAAGTGTGATTTTATTTTTGTTGATTTAACATTTGGAGTTACCTCATCGACTTTTAACGAAGGTGGAATGGCACTGAAGGGTAATATGCAATACACTGAACAATTATGCACCGACTACGAGGTGCATGTTTATGGTGCATGATTATTTTAGTATACACTACATGGGAACAACATCACAAATGAAAACACAATGAAACAAGATTTTTATAATTTTTTATTTGTTTATTCATGTATTCATTCATTTCCTAAGCTGTTTACTCCTAATTAGGGTCGCAGAGAGGCTGGTGCCCATCTCAGCCGACTCTGGGCGAAGGCAGGGTACACCCTGAACAGCTCACCAGGCCATTGCAGGACCAACAAACACATAACCATTCACACTCACTCTGACACCCGGGGGCAATTTGGAACAGCTAGTTAGCCTACAGTGCATGTTTTTGGACTGTGGGAGGAAACCGGAGTACCTAGAGGAAACCCACGCAAGCATGGCAAGAACAAACTCCACACAGAAATGCTCAGAGCCTGGGAAATCTTCCAGTTACTCCGGTTTCCTCCCACAGTCCAAAACCAGGCTGTTCCAAATTCCTCCTAGGGGTGAAAGTGAGTGTGAATGGTTGTGTGTGTATTGGCCTTGCAATGGTCTGGTGAGCTGTTCAGGGTGTACCCCACTTTTGCCCAGAGTCGGCTGAGCCTGACCCCAATTAGGATTAAGCGGTTTAGAAAATGAATGATTAAATGAATGAATGAAGGAAGTAATTGTAAATATTCAGAATGTTAAACATGGCACCTCATCTCATCATGAAGGGAATTAGGAGTATGTGCCTGTACCTATCTTGTCTGCAGCTACAACATCCCACAACTATTCAGCAACTGTAGCGGGAACAGCTACATGCAGTTTCTGAACTCACGGAACCCTGAGTGTCTCCTCAACAAACCACAAACCAAAGAGTTGCTCCAGCCTGCAGTGTGTGGCAACGGCTTCCGAGAGAATGGGGAAGACTGCGACTGCGGATCTGTGGTGGTAAATCAGAAATTGTTTGTTGTTTCAAATTAAAGCACAACTAAATCTGCTGCGCTAAAATGTACTGGTCGAGTGGTGTTCCAAGAGTGCTTATGTACACTTGGACATTTTACTCTGCACTTATCAGTTTCCTCCAGTTAAAATGCGTGTGTGTGTGTGTGTGTGTGTGTGTGTGTGTGCAGGATTGCACTAACCCGTGCTGCAATGCCACCATGTGCAAACTCACTAAGGGCTCAGAGTGTGCAGACGGAGAGTGCTGTCGAGACTGCAAGGTATCAACATCAAGATAATTAAATACGATTTGTGATAGCAGTGTGTAGAATTGGCAGAATCCACCACCAGGACTGCCAAACTGGAAATGATAAGTAATAAACAAGAGCAGTTAAGAGTGCAAACCCTTCCCAAGCCCAACAATCCCCTCATGAAGCAAACTGTCAGAAATCATTATATCCTGAAATGTTAAAGAATCCTTTAAAAGATTCCTGGATTCAGAATCTGATCCAAATCATCTCTAAACTCGAATAAAGTCTCCGTTGTCCAAAGTAAAATCCACATGTAAGTTAAGTAATCCTGTTAGAAATCAAGCAAACCATGACATTTCTACCAAAGGCGGGGCTTTGGAAGAGGACGACTCCGTCATGTTTGGCAGATGATCTGGATCAAATTCTGTATCCAGGAATCTTTTTAAAGGATTCTTTAACATTGTTAAATGTAATGGGTTTTTTTGGAAGTGTGGTGTTACAGCAGGCCCAGCAGGGGGTGCTGTGTACTTTCTGTCATTTGTATCATGTTATGTGTGAGTTTTCCAAAGGATTGTTTAGCATTGTGAGACAGAATGATTTTGGACCTTCATTTCAGAGATTACTGGGTTAGGCAGAGGTTTGTGCTTTCCAAGTACTGTTGTTTACTTAATGTTGCTGGGCAGATTGCTGATGCCACCCTGATGTGTCGCTCTATGCGTGATGAGTGCGACCTGCCTGAATACTGCCTGGGGAGTTCAAACTTATGCCCCGAGGACGTCTTCGCCGTAAATGGTTTGCCATGCCAGAACAGCACTGGCTACTGCTACAATGGAGAGTGCCCAAAACGGGATAAGCAGTGCATCAAAATGTGGGGTCCAGGTAAAGTACATGGAGTGATAGGTATTTAACAAAGCATTAGTACAGAATTAATACTTATTTGTGCTTTTGTTTTCCCTCAGAGGCCGTGGTAGGGATGGATTACTGCTATGAACAGAACACTAAGGGAACATACTACGCCTACTGCACACAACCCACCAACAACCAGTATATCGGCTGCCAGAAACAGTGAGTCCAAGACCAACGCATTATAGCATTGTTGCACCTTCAGAAGAACCATCTGTTATTTATTCACAGTGTATTTTTTCCTTCGGGGGTTTTAAGTAAAAGTGCAGATAAGAGTCCAAAAACTAATTTCTTAAACACATTTGATCCCTTAGGGATGTGATGTGTGGGAAGCTTTTCTGTAGCGAAGGCCAGTCGAGTCCAAACTATGGCAGCGCAGTTATGTTCAACGCCTGCAAAGCCACTTTCTATAGTGACAGCACCAAAGATCTTGGTCAAGTGGACACAGGAACCAAGTGTGGTGAAGGCATGGTAAGAACTTTTTTAGTAAAATGATGACAGGTATCAGAAATAAACCTAAATGTATCTCCGCATTACTTTGTCTTCCAGGTGTGTAGTAAGAGCCGGTGTGTAAGTTTAGCCGTCGCCTACAACGCTATTAATTGCACAGCTAACTGCAGTGGCAATAGGGTAAGTGTTCAGCATGGCAGATATGGAATACTGGTGAGGTCAAAAGCAATACTGTGAAAGTACTGTAAGCACCATTCGTTTTATTAAAGTTACATGCATATACTGGCATTTTTAACTGTCTGAGACTTGTTTTTTTCCAAAAGTCCACTACCTTCAGTCCAAAGCTTATACTCCTACACCTGATGAAAAAAACTACTGCTTGGTTTTGGGTTTTTTTAGCATTTGAATTCAGTGCTGGCATTTTCAAAACGCAACCAATAGGATGAGTCCTCATATGGTAACAAAACATTTTATACATTATTTTCCAAAATACGACCAAAACCAGGAGCTTTTAGTTTGTTTTGGAAATGAGCTATTCTCCCAATGGGCGCATCAACAAGGTGCGGTATTATCATCCTGGAGATCGTGAGTTTGAATCCAGGTTGATGCCATCCGTAACTGGGATTCCTTGAGAACTAATGGGCTGAGATCTCAAAGGATGGAAAGATGGCATAAGTTCACCTCATCTGTAACTTACAGTGATCACCTGCCAATCATGGGCGTCTGTGACATCATGCATAATACAAGAGATGGATAGCGCTTTTTGTCTTTGAATGTGTTAGCGAGTGTGCTGCCTCTGAATATGCATGCACAACATTTCGTAAAAACATATCATGGAGGGTGTCAGCATCACGTGTCATTGCTCTCAGCAATCCCTGATATCACATGATAGGAAGGCAGGATGGGTGGGAATTGGCTTAGACTAAATAAGGAGTGAGAAAAGAAAGAAAATGAAATACTATACATTCTAGATTGAAAACTGTGCACAATGAGTTAACTCTGTGAATGTTTTTAATTACATCATGATGAGGTAGCTACACGGAACACATAATTTAGTAACACTGCAGTTATGCCGAAGGTCTAAAAAAAAGGCGCGCAGTTTTAAAACTGGCACTGAAAACCAATGATCTAAATGTGATGGTTGGTGTTTTACAGGTGTGTAATAACAAGCTGCAGTGTGTTTGTGCACCTAACTGGCTCCCACCAAACTGTGACAGTAGATCAGACGGCAGGAGATCTACCCATACAGGTACAAGTGGTTTTCCCAAGTTCGATACTAGCCCCAGATACATTTCTAATTCAATCAAGTAACAGTAGTTCCTGGTCTTCAATAGGCTTAGTACTACATAATTCCAAAATTCCACTTCTATTCCAAAATTCCACTTCTACCACCTAATTCCAAAATTCCTCTTCTACTACCTAATTACAAAATTCCACTTCTACCACATAATTCCATAATTTCAAAATTCCACATATAATACATTAGTAATTCGATAATTGCACTTCTACACATAATTCCAAATTTCACAATTCCGACATTCCACTTCTATTCCAGAATTCCTCTTCTACTAAATTATTCCATAATTCCACAATTCCAAAATTCCTCTTCTACTACATAATTCCATCATTTCTCTTCTACTACATAATTCCACAATTCCAAAATTCCACTTCTAATACATAATTCCAAAATTCCACTTCTACTATAATTCCCCAATTTCAAAATTCCATAATTCCATTATTCCACTTCTACTACATAATTTCATAATTCCAAAATTCCATGTCTACTACATAATTCTTCCACTTCTACTACATAATTCCATAATTCCACAATTTCAAAATTCCTCTACTACATAATTATTCCACTTCTGCTACATAATTCCAAAATTCCACTTCCACTACACAGTTCCAAAATTCCACAATTCCAAAATTCCACAAATCCACAATTCCATAATTACATAATCCCTCTTCCACTACATAATTCCACAATTCCACATTTCCAAAATTCCACATCTACTATATAATTCTTCCACTTTTACTACATAATTCCACAATTCCAAAATTCCACTTCTACCACATAATTTCACAATTCCAAAATTCCACTTCTACTACATAACTCCACAATTCCAAAATTCCACTTCTACTACATAATTTCAAATTTTCACTTCTACTACATAATTCCAAAACTCCACTTATAATACATAATTCTATAATTCCACTTATAATACATCAGTAATTTCATTATTCACTTCTACCACATAATTCCAAAATTCCACAATTCCAAAATTCTACTTCTACTACATAATTCCAAAATTCCACTTCTACTACATAATCCTATACTTCTACTTATAATACATCAGTAATTCCATAATTCCACTTCTACTACATAATTAAGAAAGAATGAACACTATCTAAGGGACAGTGGTGGACTGGTGGAAGGATGCTTGATTACTGATCCCAAGGTCGGGGGTTCAAGCCCCACTATCAGTGGGTTGTCACTGCTGTCAACCCAGTGTAGCTAACTGGGTTATCAAATGCCGGTCATGTTTCTCACTGTCTAGGAAGGCTAGATTGCTGATTTTTGTCAAGAGTAGCGTGAGCCATCAGCGTGTTTCTGCACTGCGATGGCCTGCCGAGCTGTCCAGGGTGTACGACATGCACATTAGGCTTATTGGCAGTTCCAAATTGCCCCTAGGCCCCTGAGTGTGAGTGTGGCTGTGTGTGTTGGCCCTGGGATAGACAGACGACCTGTTCAGGATGTACCTCGCCTTCACACACAATTGGCCGAGATAGGCTCCAGCCTCCCAGCAACCCTAATAAGATTATGCAGTTCAGCAAATGAATGAATGAATGCGGTAGTTTCAAAATGAGTTATATGTATATGTAGTTATATGTAGTTCCACATATACAGATAACATCATTTCCTAGACCCAGAGAGACAAGGGCAGTGGTGGCTTAATGGCCAAGGCGATGGATTACCAAAGGTCAGCAGTTCAATAACCAATGTTATTGAGCAAGGCCCTTAACCCTCAATTGCTCAGTTGTATAAAAAAAAGATAATGTTTTTTTATTTTTTTACTGTTTGCTTTGTAGGGTCGAACATAGGCATCGCTGTGGGCGTGGTCATCCTTTTGGGGGCTGTTTTAGTCGGGGTGGCTGTCTACTGCTTAAAATGTAGAAAGAATCAAAGCAGGTAAGCAGGAATACATCATTTTGATGCACGCACACAGACACACACACACGCACACACACACACATTTGTGCCACATTTAAGACATAGTGTACACCTATGATTGACTAATAATTTTTAATAAAGAAACATGTTTATTAATTTATTCATCGTTTTAAAAATAAATATTACAAACATCTTTCTCCTGCTGCAATTTTCAGATGTTTTTAATTACGCCAAATTCTTTATGTGTACATTGATTGGGCTGCATAGTGGTATAGTGTTTAGCATGTCCACCTCACAGCAAGAGTTTGAGTCCCAGGCTCGGCAAGGGTGTTTCTGTGTGAAGTTTTTCCCATGCTTTCAAGGGTTTCCTCCAGGATACACTGGTTTTCTCCTGCAGTCCAAAGACATGCACAATAGGCTGACTGGCTGTTCCAAATTGCCCCTAGGTGTGAGTGTGAGTATGAATGGTGTTGCCCATCGATGGTCTGGTGAGCTGTTCAGGGTGTACCCCGCCCTTGCCCAGAGTTGGCTATGTGTATGAGTTGCCCCTAATTAGGATTAAGTGGTTCAACAAGTGAAAAAATGTTTGTTACAAAAGGGTAACAATATTTCTTAAATTCTGTACACAAAATGGCGAATTTGCTTTGGTGAACGTTATATTGGGGCCAGCCGTGGCCTAATGGTTAGAGAAGTGGATTTGGGGCCGATAGGAAAATGTGTGTTCCCTTCCTCCACCTTCATGGCTAAAGTGCCCTTGAGCAAGGCACCTAACCCCCAACTGCTCGCCGGGTGCTGCAGTGTATGACAGCCCACTGCTCTGAGTGTGAGTACTCACTGTGTGTGTGTGTGTGTGTGTGTGTGTGTGTGTGTGTGTGTGTGTGTGTGTGTGTGTGTGTGTGTGTGTGTGT
>JAOUQZ010000027.1:16582912-16595783 GCA_028564935.1 Neosilurus hyrtlii
CCTTGGGTATGGTTTATGAATCCTTGGGTATGGTTTATGAACCCTTGGGTATGGTTTATGAACCCTTGGGTATGGTTAATAAACCTGCAGGATGGTTTACAAATCTGCAGGTGAGGTTTATGAATCCTTGGGTACAGTTTGCAAATTTGAGGCTACAGTTTAAGAATCTGTGGTGAAGTTACCAATCTGTGGTATATTTTATAAAGCAGTGGGTATGGTTTACAATCCTCTGGGATGTGCAGGTAGTTGTTTTAGGGTTTTTTTCAGCTGAAATCGGAAATCTGGGTTCTGTACAAATGTATTAGCATTTTATTAAATGAATTGGATTACACTTTGTTTTGTTTATTTTACATAACGTATCCAAACAAAATATTACTTCCCATCCCACTTTTTATACAAAATGCATTATATATAAGCAAGCTACTAATAATGCCTGTGGAGTACGCAGTCAAAGAACAATAATTTTATTATTTTTAAAATATATTCTGAATATTTTTTTTAAAGAATGCAGACAGATATATTCCTCAGCTAGCACAGCAATTTAGTTATCATGTTTTCCAGTACTCTGCCCTCTACCAGGGTCGGCTGAGAAGGGCGCCAGCCTTCCCACAACCCTAATTAGAATTAAGCGGTTCAGAAAATGAACGAATGAATTACTGTTTTCCAGTGCTCCCTGGAAGGGGAGCTGTATTTTGTCAACACTGAATATTTGTGATATTCCATATTAGTACACCCCTACGCAGTAATATTTTCATATAACCATGAACCCTGATTCCAGATCAAAGCCGTGATTCCCTTATGATAGTTTCCTATATAAAAATGTATAAAAGAAACGTGCAGTAAAAAGGCTACAGATTTGTGTGTAAAGCAGAACAGATGCTATTTAATGCGTGTGTGTACTATATATTTCCCTCTGGTACCTTCACAAAGGTCGTCTCCCTCGGACATGAGTTCATCATCCGAGCAGATGTTCAGCACGTTAACCAGCATCTCGGTCACTGAGGACACACAGAGCAGCCATGACTCAGAATGTTTAAATGGCGTCAAAGTTCTCAAATCTGACAAAAAAATGTAAACCTCTGGGATTAGCAGAGCATCTGAAGGTAAAATTAAAGACACGTGTTTTTGATTAATGGGATAATCAGGAGGAAATATATCAAAACATGAGACAAAGAGATTCATGAGGACCTCTGAAACAGAACTAGCTGAAAATCCATTTGTAAAGAGTTTAGACTCCACTAAACCAGACTCAGATGGAGGCCCACTGTAAACTTCTCCAGGAATGGTCGAGATCACTCCAAGAGTAAGGAAGTAATAGCAGTGAGATCTCAAGGGAACCCTGGGTAAATTTTAAGCAATCAAAGCCCTCTCTCATGTTGGCTAATGTTAATGTTTATGAGTCCATCATCAGGAAAACTCTTAACAACAGTGGTGGGAATGGCAGAGTTGCAAGAAGAAAGCCACTGAACATTCTGCAGTTTGTTAAAGAGCATATGGGCAAACAAGGAGGCTACTGGAAACATTTTGTTGATGGATGAGACCAAAATATTATGTTTGGCGAAGGAAAGCACTGCATTCCAGCATAATAAGCTTATTCTGTCTGTGAAAAGTGTAGTGGTAGTGCTGGCATCATGGTTTCTGGCCTGTTTTGCTGCATCTGGGCCAGGACAGCCTGCCAGCATTAATGAAATTCTGAATGAAAGCTGCAATTTAAGGGCATTGGTCAAGCGAAAGTAGGTCATGACCCTAAAGACATAAGTTCTCTTACCAAAAGATGGTTAAATGTTAATCTTAATCATATTCAAATGTCGTGTGAAGGGAATCCCAGGGTTGAAACTGTTCTGTACAGAGGAATGGGCTAAAATTCCTCCAAGCTGATACACAGGACTGATTAAGTTACTCTAAACATTTATGTGCAGTTTTTTTGCACGAGAGGGACTGAAAGCAAAGGTTTCTATACCTTTGCCAGTCATCATACATCTACTACTGGATTACTGACCTCAAACAAAATTCATAAAAGATAATAATAATATTTTTGTCTTATTTTTTTCATCTAATTTAAGGACTTGTATGAAAAAAGTGCTGCATTTAACAATACAGTACGACACATGCAGAACACAGCGGCACTCTGGCCAATGGGAAAGTGCGATAAGATGAGCTGATACCTTTCTCCCCAACGAAGGGCAGCGACCACGTAAACACGTCCATGAAGTTGGGCAGCCAGTATGGATGGGGGGAGCAGTTAAACTGCCGGATGTTCATGACGTTGTTTTCATACTTCAATACTGCAGCTGGATTTGGGGGCGGGGGTAATGGTGTGGCAGAAAAAGAAAATCGGAAATGAGTTCATGCTTCATATAACCTCACATCCAAAACTTCAGAGGACCAAAAAGTGACTCTAGCACAAAGAAACATTTTTGAATACCACTGGAGGCCAATATGAAATCCATAAACATAACACTTAATCCTCAATTGGGATCACGAGGAAGCCGGAGCCTATCTCAGCCGATTCCAGACGAAGGTGTGGTACACCCTGAACAGCTCACAAGACCATTGCAGGGCCAACACACACATACAAATCTGTGCACACTCACAGGCAATTTGGAATAACAAATCAGCCTTATGTGCAGGTCTTTCGACGGTGGGTGGAAACCAGAGTACCCAGAGGAAACCACCGCATGAAAATTTCACTTTGTACTAAAATATTGTTGGCAGAAGCTGTATCGGATTTCTCTATTTCATTTCTGTCAAACTTTTTTACATTTTTCTTAAGGAGTTAATAATAATAAATATGAAGGAAATAATGTTTCCTTCATTCGGACCTCATGTGTATTTCTTGATAGCAGGACATGATGTAACCACATTACAAAGAATAAAAAAATAAATCCATGCATGAATACCTGAACTAGTTACAGATGTACGCAGATGTGCGAGTGTTCGTTAGCTCACCTTTGTTGTTGTACACATCGAGGTAATTCGGAGCAGAGAAAATGGTGATTAACGAGGGGAAGCCAGTCGTCTGGCTTTTCCTGTACATCCGGTACCTGTAGAGGGGGGGGTAACGGGCTGTTTTAGTGCTGCAACAGTCACATATTCACACACACACGGGGTAATACGTACGTGCACACGCACTCATGCTCCACAGAAATGAGCTGTCGATTATGTTTAATCATTTGAGTGTCCAATTTGGGTGAAAACACATCCATTTGGCCAAAAACCAGGCACTTACCCTGCATCCTGGGCTTCGTGTGCTCTTATCACTGACAGCAGGTTGTTGTTTGCCAAAAAGTCACACACGGCAGGATAACTGAGAGAGACAAGAGAGTAGATCACATGATCCAATCTAATCCGAAATAGTTTGGGAACTGTACACGCCTTACATATCCAAACATTTGTTTTTGCCTTGTGGTTTAAAAAAATAAGTCATAATATATATTTTTTTTTAATCTGGCAGAAAACCCTATTTTTTGTGGAACACCTTCAGACAACACCTGCATTCAGTTAGTGCAACGCAATGGTGTGATGTAGACCCAACCAGCCGGACACGCACACACACACAAAAAAAAACAAGCCAACTATGGGAAACAGGTCGGCACTTTGTTTTCAGGAGCTGGTCTCCAATCAGAGATTTCCACAGACATACAGGACGAAGGGCAGCAGTCACAAAATGGTGAGATGTGATTACTGGAAACGTGACTGGTTGTATCACTACAACAAACAGTGAGGTCTGTCAAGCATAACCACGGGGTACATAATTTTATTTTATTACACCAGTGAAAATACTAAGCACCAAAGGTCATACTCTAGATGAACCCTGTTCCTAATGATCTACCCTCCTGAAGACTCTCGCTCATTACGTCAAATGTTTGGTTTTATACTATCTTATTTATAAAAATTTATATTATAAATAAGAAAGTCAGGGGTTTAAGTCTTCATCCCACCTATCTGCCTGAAAACAGTGGCAGATAGGTAGGACGGAGGCTTAAACCCCTGACTTTCTGATCACCAAACCCAGAGCTTTAACCACTGAGCCCTACTGATTATCTTCAACCCTAATAATGCCAATCTGACCATCTAACCATCTAATCAATACTTTCAAAAACTTTGAAATGAAGACTTCAATTAAAATGAAAGGAAAGCCTTCCAAACTCTCCTGTTCCACAAGAATGCATGTATATTTTCATTATCTGGTGGTTTTTACTTGCAATCTGCTAAAGGATAGGAGGTGAATATAAAGCTAATGGCAAAAATAACAGTATACAGATATTAATTTGCATTTGCAGTTCAGTGTCGCCCCTCTGAGTGCAGAGTTATTAGTTTGTCCTTCATTAAGAGGCTTGTAATAACAACAGGGCATTCTGACGTAAAAAGGCGCATACGACGTATGAAGATTTTGAAACATTGCACCGTAACTGATGGGACATTTAGACTTCTCCATTAAAAAAGACATCAATTCATGGGATAATAATTATTTAACATTTTAATAACATAACCATGAAAAGCCATCATAAATAAATTGTGAACAACCATTTTAACAAAAAACTGACTAGATCATGGTCATAAGAGCTAAAATGGTACAGAAATAATGTGATTTCTCTGAAGTAAAAAAATCAATTTAACTAAACAAGGCCACACGACATTGCAAAAATAGTTTCTAATCGTAAATCAGAATTATCAGTACACTGCATCAACTACAATTTATTTAAAACCCATCTTTGTGGGTAACTGATGGGACACGATGTGAACAGGAGAGTGAGAATGTGAAAAAAACTGGAGATGAGTCCAACTTCAATCAATAAGGACGTTACAACAATTGTTTTCCTAACAAAATAGTTCCTTCTCTGTACTTTTATCCTGGGAAAGATATTCTGTACACGTAAAGTGCTGATTCTGCACAGTATTAACAGAAGAAGAATCTAACAGTGAGTAATTGATTTAATTTAATCATCTTTTGGAATGTCTTTTAGGGTTGTGAGAAAGTTTTACCTACCTGCAATGTTCAGAATCACAAATCATCAACCTTCAAACACAGGCTACCAACACGGACTTCTAGACTGTCAACATGCGGTGATTCCGAAGATGGCTGCCAAGTCACATTACCATCAAAGGGCAATACCTCTATATTTTCAAGTTAATTCAACAAACCCCCAAAGTAGTGAAGTAGATTATTTCATTTTAAAATAAGTTTCCAAAATTTGGCTTTGAGGGTACATTTTACATGGAATGTGCCTTTTATTAAGTTCTGCTTTAATTTCCCTTTATGGCAGTGATTAGAACTGTCAAGTGGGCACCATTATGGTTATTGGACATACTGCCCTAGAACATGTCAAGTGATTCATATACTTGTCAGCCATTTAAAATTTTTGCAACAACGGCAAAGATTTTCTTCCTTTTTTTCCTCATGACATGACATAATGACAGGATCAACATGGACTAAGTACAGGTTCTTTTGTATATATTTATTTACTTATTTATTACCAAAGAACACAAAATTGGTATCACACCACCTTGAGCCAAATCCAAAGAAAATGCACTTTGATTTGCAGGATGTTTCTGCGGTAACCTGCAGATGAATTTCACAGCTCATTCGCCAAACAGGAAGTGAGCAACACTTCTCTGCAACACTTTTATGGATTGACACCAAGTGAGTTGACTGAGTTTATTAACATGGCCTTAGGTCAAGAAATAAACCTTGAGTTCATTGGAAAATTGGTAGGGCTACAGAAATACGTCAACTCATAATGTTTTGGCCTTAGGATTAACTATCAGTGGCCCCAATGCCTTCTGGAATTAATAAAAGCCTAATAAGTGTTGGGGCCAGAAAATATGCATGGCCCCCTTAATCGCTTGCTGCTATATTTATATGCATTAATGAGGGTTTTTAATGGTGGACTTTAATGGAATGGAAATTGGACTGAAATGAAGGTGTTCCTGAAAGTCTATAAGATTTATAAGATTAAAAAAAATACATAAAATAACTCACAATATGTCATCACACTGTCTTCACCTGAAAAAGTAGGAGCAGCCTCGCACTGAGTTATGGTTAAAGTGCTCAGAGGTCTTCTCGCTACCGTAATCCTCGCCCGGATCTGCCCAGATCAGATCGCACATCGGCCCAAACGCTGGCGGCTCCTTAAACCTGTCTAACTGCACAGACAGACAGACAGACATACAGACAGACAGAAACATAAACAAATGTTACCTTCAGCACAAGATTCCTGCTTTATCACTGCATTCATAAAGTTAAATTCGATTTAATTCTATAAAAAATTGTATACAGACAAATAAAATAAACTCTTTCATAATATAGAATTAGCCTCAGCACACAACATACACCTTTAATTCCACTTGAGAAAGTATTCTGTTAACAAAAAGATTAAAACTAGAGGCAAGCCCAGCAATCCGCCATATAAACCAATCTCATAATGTTAAAAAATCCTTGCGAAAATTCCTGGATCCAGAATTTGATCAGGATCATCTCCAAAAGCTAATTCAACCTTCCTTGTCCAAAGCCCCACCTCTGGTAGAAATTTAATGAAAATCAAAACAAAATTGTGCATACCAAATGAACACACATCTTGAAGGTAAAACATGACCACCTTGGTCAATAAGTATAGACAGTTCACTGTGGAGCATCAACCAAGCATTCTAAACCTTTTTTTTTTTTCCATTTCATAATCAAAAGGGCGGTGTCATGACTGTTTGAAGAAAATATCAAAAGTATCATGAATGTTGTTATTAAACAAGACGTAATCGCTCATAAAGATGGAAATTTGGTTTATAAAGGATACTAGACATGAATTAAGTTCATACATTAAATTTGTTGGTCTCAATTTTTTAAAGCTGTTCAGCCCATGGCAGCAAGGTGGCGTTAACATGTCCACCTCACAGCAAGAAGGCCTGGGTTCGATTCCCAGACTTGGGCTGTTTCTGTGTGAAGTTTGCATGTTCTACCCGTGCTTGCCTGTGTGTCGGCTGAGATGGGCGCCAGCCTCCCCGCGACCCTCATTAGGATTAAGAGGCTTAGAAAATGAATGAACAACAAGATTTCAAAAAGTTTATGATGTAATCGATTTCCATACTGGGTTCAAAAACTCCTGACTCCTTTTGATTAACAAGCGGAAAGGTTATTTAACAAATATAAACAAGTATATTAGACATTCATAACAAATTTATATTTAGACGACTTTTTGGCAAAAAGATAATAGTGGCACTAAAGATCTTTCTGGAGGTAATTTATTCTATTGAAGCTTAGAAAACTGACTGTATAAAGCAGCACCTTTTTAAACTAAAATCTGTCACCAGAGTCCCACCCTGACCATTCTATATCATCACCCCCAGTTACTTACTTTCCGAATGTCGTCTAAGCAGTTGATTTCGGGTGAAAGACCTCCGTGAACGCAGAGGAACTGCTGGTTAAGGAGAGCGGCGAGGGGTAAACAGTCAAACGCTTCCATGCATGCATCGTACACACGCTCCGAGTACTTTATTTTGCCTGCCAAGACAAAAGAAGGGTGTGGGTGGAAAGCAGCAGAGGGCGCGAGGCTGTCGTGACACATGACAGAGACTCTTCCTGTCTGTTCAGAACAAAATGCTTCCCTGGTGGCTGCGTGTGACTACAGGGAACATCGGTCTGTAACGCTAGTCATGTGCTGCCGCGTAAATATCCACAATTTTACTTTCCCTATTATAATGGTTGAATCTGACTGATTCAGAAGGTGCTGATGGATTTTCTAGAAAAGGAACACAAGCATTTGTTTACATTACATTTGACATTGGTGGAAGGAGTCTCCAGTACAAGCACTCTGTTAGCACTGGCTGGTGAAAGAATGACTGTTTACAGCTACTACAACACAAGTGAAAGCAGGAGCTAACTTAGTTTGTCCATGTTTGGCGAATAATCAGACCAAGCTGTCATTGATTTTGTTCCAGCACAGCCAAGCGTTTTCATGCATTATATAGTGCATACATTAATGATTATTCTGTTATACACTGAACAAAAATATAAACGCACAATTTTTTTATTCAAAATATTTTTTGACGGTATGGAAATATTTCAACAAAACAATTATTATTTTATTCTTGCCTTAATACTGAAGTAAAAGAAATGTGATTAACAATTTCCTGTTCACAATTAATGAGTTATCCCAGAACCAAGCCAGGGATCAGAGGGCAAAGTCCACAGCAATCAGTACCGCATCGCGTAAAGCGGTACATTTCCGACACATAGAGTTAACCAGATGATCAAAAGTGGCCTGTGGAATGTTGTCCAATTCCCTCTGCAGCACAACTCGGAGCTGGCCACGCTTTCTGGAACCGGAAGACACTGTCTCACCCGCTGAACCGGATCATCCCAAAAGTTGTTCAATTGGTGACATTTCGGGTGAATATGCTGACTAGTTGAAAACAACGACATCCTCATGGGATCACACCGCTGTCACAGACATCCCAGCATTCAACATGTCAAAGACGAGCTCCCTTATGACTTGTGTCATCTGTGGCACTGTAACTAGTGACACAAGTGCACATTTTGGGGTGGACTTTTGTTAGCCCTGGTGCAAGGATTGCCTGTGTATTGGTCACGCTGACTGACCAACTCAGTGTTATGGATTATGCCACTCATGGGTGAAATAATCCAGTGATTGCATATATATTGTTTTATACATCGATTTAACTCAGCATTTTTGGTTTGTGTATTATTATTTTTGTTCAGTGTAATTATGATGGTTACCATATTAAAGGAGTGAATGCTGTCTGAAATTAAAGGAGCACTCACAGGGTGTAAGATACCTCCGGCAGATACAAATGGATTATTATAACCTGGCACGGTTATAATGAAATGTCTCCCCCTAGTGAGCGTCAGATGAACATTTTGCTTCATGTTAAAGATAAGGATTTTTATTCAACATTCGCGATTTTTTTTTTCAACAATATCAGATGCATGGATCATCTCCAAAATTGAATAGGTTCTTTCTAGGCCTCCACCAAGTTGGATGAAAATCAAATCAATTGTTTTGTATAATCATGCTAACAGAAAAAAAATCGTTTAAAAAAAGCCTGTAATCAATTTTTATAAATCTAGATTGTGATCTGGATTTTCTCTGAAAAGTTACAGGTTCTTGTCCAGCCCATACCCCCACCCCAACATCAAATCTTTTCAAATCGGTTCAGTAGTTTTTGCATAATCCTGCTAACAGCCAATCAAGCAAACAAACACCCCCACCCCCAGCCCTTTTCCTGAGCAAAGCGGTGGAGGCAAGAAGGAATTTGGTAGTAGTAAAAAAACTCGCACACAGTTGACCAAAACCGACGCCACGGTGAACTCTGGGTTGCTATTCAATTTTGCTCAGATGAGCCTAATTAGTTCTCATTATTGGATGTGTGCAATGCTCATTTAGTGGTTCACTGAGCTAATTATTGCTGTAGTGTCTGTTCCTGCTTTCAGAAGCTTCCGCTTTATTAAAATACACCCACAACAAGGTCACACAAGGAGCACTGCCTTTTGTTATGCAAAGGTCTCGGGCCTAGAAATCACTGCTGATAGTTAATAGTTTCATCCACTATTACACCAACACTTGGCTTCTCTTCTTCATCCTGATTTCCTCTCCTATTCCCAGCAGACCTGCCTGGCCGATTTTCTGCATGACTTTATATACTCCTTGCTTGTCTCCTGTGCTGTTGCCCCACAGCAGCAATTGTGTGTAGTGCACATGCTCACACTCTTGTTTGAAGGTGAAGTATTCCGTGAGATGCCGGCACTCGTGGTTGCCTCGGAGCAGGAAGAGTGTGGTTGGATGGTTGATCTTTAGCGCCCACAGGAACAGGACGCACTGCGAAAGCAAGAGAGAAAGCAAGTGAGATTGAGAATATGAAAAGGAACAGGACGGGATCCTGCAAAGCCCAGGATCCATTAAATTCAGTGCGTAGATGGAATATCCAAAGTAGGGATCATAAGGAGCTACCTGCAGTGTTTCATCTTGACCCTGATAAACAATTAAAGATTCATTGGGTGGTTATTCACCAGCTGGGTACCTTTGGGTGGGGAGTATTTGCAGCCATGTTGACAAGTTCTCAAATATCATCACTATTAATTCCCTATAAATTCATAATTCTGGGGTGTGCCTGCAGCAACAAATGGGATGTTATCAATTTTTTTTTCTTATTTTCTCCGCGGGACAACTGGGTCTTGTCCATTTTCCACCTACCTGTTTTGTTCTCTTGGCTCTTGGCCATAGATGGTTGTGGCATCTTTGGGATTCAAGCTCACAAGCCGCTAAGAGCTACTATTTTTTCTGTTGTACCACTTAAGACCTCACCCAGTCTTGATTGATTCATTCATTCGTTTGCACAAATGCTACTAGGGTTATGGGGAGGCTGGACTCTGGGCAAAGATGGGGTACACGATGAACAGCTGGCCAGTCAATCACAGGGCCAGCACTTACACCTAGGGGTGCCAATTAGCCTAAAGTACATGTCTTTAGACTGAAGGATGAAACCCATGCAAGCACTGGGAGAACAAGCAAACCCCATACAGAAACGCTCTTACTAGACTCGAAACCAGGACATTCTTGCTGTGAGCTGTATTTTCTAACACTACACCCCTGTACCACCCCCACCAAGTCTTTCAGGGTGAAATTTACTACCCACCTGCATTTAATACTGTTTGGGGCTCAAAAATGGATAGATCATGAGTTTGACCAATCCAAGATGTACCCTCAGCTAATCAAGTTCCCAAAAACAAATACTTGGGTCTCCCGTTCCCTATTGTTCACCAGCCTCTGACAGAAACATCCAATGTCTCAAATGCCTCCACATCCTCAAAAGTACCAGCAGGGAAGCTCACGAAGACCAGGGCCATGATGAAAGAATTCAAGATTAGAAGTGCGGATGATGAGAAAAATGTCTGCCTAGAAATGAATTAAGTTGGGGTGGACGAATGAGGCAGTGCCGGTAACTAGCCGCATCGTACTTCGGACAAACAAGACATTCAAATAGCACTACAGAGGTTACTTGCTGCGCCCAGGCTGCTTGAAAAAAACATACGTAAACTTATTAAAACAAATAAAGAAACAGCATATAGCAGTGAATGCAACAAAAAAAAAATCGGGCATACACTGGGCCAATTCACTGTAGTCTTATGCTGCTTTTATATGGGCACATGTGCCAGAACATTTTGTGTCTGGAATAAGTTGCCCTGACACAGCTCATTCATTCATTTTCTAAGCTGCTTAATCCTATTTAGGGTCACGGGGAGGCTTGGCACCCATCTCAGCCGACTCTGGGCGGGAGCCCGGGAATCGAGCCCAGGACCTTCTTGCAGTGAGGCAGACATGCTAACCACTGCGCCACCGTGCCACACCTGCCCTGACACAACTGACAGTGTAAAAACAGTTTGTTCCGGAACAACATGACACCCGTGGGCACAACTTGCTCCACGTTTTTAGGAACATCTAATTCAGGTCACCACTTGCTGTCTGAACATGATTGGTGTAAAGTAGTAGGGTTTACAGGTGTGCGGTAGCGTCTATCCAGGTTGGGTAATTTTTTGGGCTTCTACAGCAGATGGGAACTTCTACTCCTGTAGTTTGCTTGTATGTTGTCCATCTAGCTTCTGGCTTAGCACAGGATTCGAGCATGACCCTGTAAACATGTAGGAAAGAGCACAGAGCTTGCTCCAGGGGCCAACTTGTTCCCGTTGCCTGTGTAAACGCAGCTTGGATTGCTACATTTAATGCAATATAGATAACTTGGCAGCAAGGCCCTAATGTTTTGTATCTAGGCTAAGAATATCAAGTGATCATGTGATCAAGCTCCTGATGCACAAACTTCAACTTTCCAATACGGACATTAGAGCCAATTCTCGATATCCGTGATCTGTTATCCATGTAATTTTGGCAACCAAGCCAACTCTTGGCTGCTGTCACGAAGCTATGCGAAACAGCAAATGCGTGATTGTATGGTATGTACAAAATCAACACCACATGTTTACAACATTAAAGAGATAAATGCAGTGGATTAGATCAGAAAATATGTCAAATCTGATGCTTATTAAGAACGGTATCATTATTAGCTCTGTATGTGTTTAAATGACTTCTAATAATGATACTGGATCTACTTTGAATAAAAAATATCAACCAAGAAAAAGCAGATGCAACCTGCATGGATCTTAAAATCTTCAGCTCCTATTAGAATTGTTCTCTCTCTCTCTCTCTCTCTCTCTCTCTCTCTCGCTCTACCTCCCACATAGCCATTCCTGCTTTTGTCGTTTCTATCCTTTGTTCCCCCGCCTCTTAGCAGCAGCTCCAGTAATCCAAAATATATAATTTTACAAGAATAAAGCCTTTATTGTCCTCCCAAAAGAGGGCGGAGGTGGGCTTTAAAATAAATAAATAAGCATAAAAATGAAAATTTGACATTGTTACTTGCTAGCCGTCCAACTATTCTGTTCCTTGCGTACAACAATTGGCCATTATGTTCTCATTAAAATAACCCAGATGGTCATTGTGTGCAAGAAGAATTGCAACAATAAAATACCCACATGACAATCCATCCCAAGAGAGCACTTTACTTAATTTACACATCCAAGCTTCACAGATTGCTGACAAAATCCTGGTGATGCAAATAGAGAAGAGGAGAGACGCAGGGATGCTATTCTGTAGGAAACGCACGCGTATACAGTACATACAAACTCTGCCAGTCTCATTAGACCGCTATTAACATGCAGCTTTCTGCGCTGCACTTAAAGCAGCGAGGACACGCTGCCGAGGTAACCAAGGACGGCAGGTGCAGACTCAAATGCCATCTGAAATAATAGACGACAAGGCTAGTGAGCGAGAATGTACAAGCGTGTGTGTGTGTGTGTGTGTGTGTG
>JAOUQZ010000027.1:16609054-16631207 GCA_028564935.1 Neosilurus hyrtlii
CCCCCCCCCCCCCCCCCCCCCCCCCCCCTCTCTCTCTCTCTCTCTCTCTCTCTCTCTCTCTCTCTCTCTCTCTCTCTGTCTGTGAGGGTGAATAAACAGCAGGTCCGGATCTACCCTCCCACTCCAGCGTGTACCTACAGCTCTGCCTCGTCCCTCCCAGCTCCCGTCACATTAAACCGCTTAATATCGCACACATTTCCTGCAACATGGCGGAGTCGGGGCTCCCGGCGTCATGACGTCAGCGCGTCGCCGTGACGCGTCAACGTCCGCATCGGCTAGCCAAGTGCTAATAGAAACTCACTAGCTCCAAACGGCTTAATACTCGCTTCACACGTGCACTACCTAGAACTGAACACAGCGGCTCTCTGCACCCTACCTAGTGCACTTCATATAAAACAAGTTTTTTTTTTTTTAATTTTGTATTTCTTTGTTTGTTTGTTTGTTTGTGAGTTTCAGCCACTTGAAAAAAAGTGATGTATAAAATTTTTGGTCAAAATCTTACAACTCACCCACCACTCATCTCTCAAACTGCATAATTCCACTATGGAGCCTATCTCTGCCAACACTAGGCTGATCAGACCATCACAGGGCCAACACACCCAATCATTTACATTCACATTCACTCCCAGGGGCAATCTGGAACAGCCACTTTGCCTGATATGCATGTCTTTTTCCTGTGGGAGGAAACCGGAGTACTGGGAGATGCAAGCACATGAAGGTCATGCGAACTCTGCTCAGATATGCCCAAACCCAGGATGCGAACCCAGGACCTTCTTACCGTGAGGCAGACGTGCAAACCACTACGCCACTGTGCCACCCATACCTTCTATCACGGTATAAATAATTTTACATCACTGTAAGCGAATATATCTCAATGTAGTATTTTCCCCATTGATTCAATTAATGGCTTAAAATGACCATACTCTTCCTTCCTTTATTTGGAATTAATTAATTCTGCCCCCGAAATTCTCCATAAAAATGTGGCAACACACCCTAGGTGATGTGTTAAAGGATAGGCATTACATACCTTGGGTCAAGGGTGCTGACCAACTGCTGAACCCTGGCTTTTTAATAATATGAATCTGGACCATGCCCTTACATATGTGTGTCATTATGGCATCTTCACCTTTGAGACTTGTCAAAGATGTCAGTTCATTTCCACATTTTAGCTAAGGTCATGTATTTACTTCTGCATCTGAGACTTCAGGAAAATGCAGGAATGCTGAACAATGCCGCAAAGTAATTTTGAAAGGTCAAACAAAATTTAATCATGTTCATGCACATGTCCTCCATGTCTCTTGATGTCTACAAGTTGGATGTATGCACAGCAGGTAGCAAAGTTGGCTTGCTGTCCTGCACTCTGCTGTAGTGCTGGCTCCCCCTTGTGTGGTGGCAGTGTAGCCGTCGTGATTTCACCATGGCAGTATAAAAGGTATAGCAAAATCTCTACTGGTGGACACTTTATATCATCAAGACAGTATAAACAGTTCTAGCATGAAATTTCATATAGCTAGCTTTTATAGGGTGGCACTTATCTAATCATGCACTTTAACAGCTCTTATTTTTGTATAAATGTGGTAATAGTAACCTAAATAGTACGAGATATACATGTAATTAAGTTTACTTCTTAAGTACAAGTACCTTATGATGAACAAGCAAGAGTGAACAGGCATAATAGTAAATCTTTCATAAAGTGCTTTCAGAGGTATAACAGCACAAAAAGTATTTTATTCCGGAATATATACTGTTCTTTCTAATATTTGTATTCTAAACAGCTTGAATTTCTATTTTTCCAAGGTCAAAACCCAAAAAGTAAAAGGTATACATTAAGTACAACTTGACGTATGTACAAAGACACTTTAGAAAGTTCTCAGCCTGAACCAGAAAATGTTTCTGACAAATCTTTCAGGAGAACGTATGTTCTTGCATTATTTTTAACATCTTTTTCTTCAGCTCTAATGTACTTTGTCCATCAATGTTCAAGCTTCGATATACCTTCATGGAAGATCCCATCTGGAGCCTCCACATCCTCACCAATAGCATGAACGACTTCATGTTCAGAAAATGGCAACCACGCAAGTGGGGATTCAGTCTGGGAAGCAGACAGAAGTCAGCCGGTGGAAGAGTTCAAAGCCACATTTGGCTGCTTCCACCAGTCACCTGGGCTGTTTGGATGGGCGCACTGCCATGGAGCAACTGTACTCTAGCATGAAGCTTTCATTTCCTTTACTCTTTGATTGTTTTACACGTTTGAGATTTTGTGAACAGTGATAAAAGACTTATAGTATACGGTTATACCTCAAAATGGGAGTTATGCCACTTGTTTCAGAGTGAGACTAAGAACATTTTGAAGTACCCTCATATGTTCAGTTCAGTGTAACGGCACATTGATACATCTTTATAAACCTAATTATGTGCTGGATGCAAACAGAGGATTGCATAATTCATATGTGACTGAAGATATAAATAATCTTATACAAAGAAAGACATACACCAGGTACGTATTACCATAATTGGCTAAATGTTATTTTTGTTCACAAGGGGGAGCCACATTCACCCTTAAAAAAACATTATCACTTGGTTTGATTGGCTACCAGTCGCCCAGAAACATGCCCAGCTGTTCAACCAAGTAGAAACTAGTCAATCTTGGTAAAAAGAAAGTATACAAGTACTAAAATACTGTTACTAGTTCTACATAGTAAATAAAATAAAACAAACAGTAAAGCCAGAAGAAATCAGAAACAAACATTTGTTTACTCCACTTATCAAGAATGTGGGGAAAAAAAACTTGGCTGACACCAGTTTGGCCCGCTCAGGCTGTAGTACATGCCATAAAAGTGGTATATCAATATATTTTAAAACCAAAGCAAATTTAAGTTTAATTAAAAAAAAAAATACAAATAATATCTAGACATGTCCAGATTTACGAATGATGGAACAACAGAAAATCCAACAGCATTCTTTTACCATGTTCTTTATTATCCTTAAAATAGATATGGTTCAATCTGACTTTTACCCATTTCCCCCAAACAAACAATACGACAATCTAATACAATAATCTAACAGAGTAAAATGATGACTATACTTTACATTAGGAGTGTACAGATGACTGTGGCAATACAACCATGTTACATCAACATTGAGACATCAAAAAAATTAAAAATTAAAAAAAAAAAACAAG
The DNA here is from genome assembly GCA_028564935.1 of Neosilurus hyrtlii. Lineage (NCBI taxonomy): Eukaryota > Metazoa > Chordata > Actinopteri > Siluriformes > Plotosidae > Neosilurus > Neosilurus hyrtlii. The sequence continues at coordinate 16,612,236 of JAOUQZ010000027.1, forward strand.
GATCCGTGCATAAAAATACACAAACTCACATGCTGGGGAAAATGCTGGCTCTTTAAGATCGCTGATGAGTGTGTGCTAGATCAGTGTTTAAGATAAATCCTCTCCAAGCATGAGGTGTACCAACTGAGTTGAATGAAATAAAATTGTGATAGGTGTTGATATAAAAACATGAGCCGGGTTACAGTAGAGCAGGGGTGTCAAACTCTTTTACTGAGGGCCACATTGCTACTTATCCAAGTCATCCTTTCTAGAGCCGAATAATCACTGAATATCTATTCAAAAGGAGGCAACCATGAAATTTGCATAGCAAAATAATTACTTTAGTCATTTGTTTACTCTTTCTTTATTCACTTACTCTTTCTTTCCTTTTTTTCGCTTCACAGAGACAAGCTTGGTTGTTTTCAGTCTATTCTGAGTCATGAATTACTGGCTGTTTACATGAAATAGGCTGCTACCACCTAGTGGATGGATGATGAATTACATTTCATGGTACCGGTTGAATCTATGATAATCATATTCCTTTCAATTGCTCGCAGACCACGTAAAATGTGTTTGCAGGCCTCGAGTTTGACCCCTGTGCTGTAAAGGAACAGAATGGCACATAATCATAATCACGCCAAGTTGCTGCTTCCTGTATATGAAACAATGTGCTATTTAACATGTTGAACATTTAAGACCACTAGGCACTTTAATTCCTGCATTTAACAGGTACATAGACACGTAAATTTGAATTTTTGTTGTTTTTGATGAAGCCATGCACAAACAAAGTACAATATCCGCACTCCATAAATGTGGAAATGGCTCTCGTCAATAAATTGCTGGAGCTTTTCCTGGATCATCCCAATACTACACCAGAGTCAAGTCATGAGCTAATGAACAGCCCTTGCTTGCTAAGATGGAGGGAGTTTGTTAGCAGGAAAAACACTGAAATTGGGTTAGGAACATGTGGAATATACAAGCACACATGCGCACGTTCAAGCCCAGAGACCAAAACCATACAGCATAGAATATGAAAAGCTCAGCATATAGGATGCTTGAAATTATACCCATGATGCTACAAAGGAAGAGAAATGCGACATCCAAAGCCCAGAGTTATTGATTACAGGTCTGAAGAGACGGCGCACAGTGGTGTCAATCACTGCAGGCATTAAATGGCCACTCCGAGCTATCCCAAGTTTGTATACCAATAAAAATAGCTGCAGGATCAGGCTACATTTTTATGCACAATTCTGGTTCACAGCAATGGTATGATCCATACCGGTGTTCACATACTAATCCTCATGAGATGTAAAGAAATGCTTCAACATTATATTTTGAAAGTGGTGTAAACATTCCGCTTTGAAGTTCCGGAGCGGACATTTCCAAGCATTATCGGCGTGTATTATCAGTATTAGCGCTCGAAAGTAAACAGCACAAACATCTATTTTAAATATCCTGCAAATCGAAAAGTAACGTTAGCATGGCTGTACACGCAAGCCGCAAGATTTATATTTACTAAATTGTTCATGTTTAATGATCTTAATTATATTTAGGAAAATTTAAATTTCAAATGTAGATTCGAGCAAGCAACTGCGCAACACCTGTAATCTCAAAAGCGAAAAAAAATGTTGCAGGTTAATATGTACTCTACAAATAATTAACAGGTAAATAATGAACATTTCAGAGTGTTAGATTTTCAGTGTTAGTACACAATAACAGACAGTGCAAGAAACTCACGTCTCTCACAGTGACCGTGAGCGATTCATCCCGGTATGCACCCAAGCACTAGGACTGTACCTATCCAATGTCCCCCTAAAAATGGAGTGCTGGTCTGACTCCCTTTACTATACATTTGCTTAGCCCTGTCTTTACTTACTCACACTAGAAGCTGTTGAAGGTAGATTAATGAGATGGTTTGGTTAGAAAATAAAACAGCCTCTTGTTTCTGTCCATGCAAACCTGCTGGGCCAAAGTCTCCCTTTAAGCCTAGCCTTGAACCGAGTGACACCATCGTTCCGGGCCATGTCTCAAACATCAATCAGTCCATGACTAGGATCACACATTCAGACCAAATACCTGCAACAGACACCACCACACTTATCATTACTTCCATCCTACCTGGAAACTCACTCCTGCCTTTAGCGTCAGTCAATCACCAGGACTAGAACTGAACCTGCTACCTCCAACACATCTTTGGCTACATGTTGGGGCATCTAAACCAGGATGTTGAAGAGAAAACGGTTTTACGTCTCATATTCACACTACACAGTTCGGTCTCTGTTTGCATAGGCTTTAACGTCATCACCAGTAGTACCAGTGATGAATCTATAGTTTTCTGTGTTTTCTTTTCCCAGCTTTGAAATGTTTCAAGGTATACAAAGTGAGCGGTCACATTAAATTCCAAGAACAAACAGAAACACAAAACTGGAGCATCTGATATCCAGTGGGCTCATAACACCCTGGAGCGGACAACAGGAAACAAATTTACACCAAACACAATGAAGGGAAGCACAAAGTCAGGAGTGAGACCCAGGGAAGCCAGACATCTTTCATTAGATTCCAATGCCAGAAGAACATAAGTCTAAAGTGCGAATTAAAACAAAGGTACCATTACTGACACTACTCTTTAATCTGTAGAAATGTCTAGACAACCCCTGTTTAAACAGACATCCAGCATGTCTGCGCATGATATTCTCAGGCAGGAGGACCTTCAGAAAGGCACAGCTGGACACCCAGTGCAGAGATTGTTCCTCTCCAAGTGGATAAAGGAGTTGGATGATCACTGTAAAATGAAGCCTGGTTGAGGAGCCATCCGAGGGGCAGCCCTCTGTGGCACTGGTGGGGCGTACTGTGGCATGTAGAGAGAGGGATACCCAGGTTGGGGTTGACTCACACGGGGTGGGATCGGTGGGTAAGAGGCAGCAGGGTAGGCCAGCACTGTAGGCGACTGAGGTTGACTTTTGATAGGGGGAAGTGGAGGAGCTCGTCTTGGCTGTGGGACGGGGGCACTTTCCGGCTCTCTCTGGGCAGGAGCAGGTGCAGACACTGGTTCAATGTGACGAGAAACCTGGATAACTTCCGGCGATTTCAGAATCAGTTCCTGCAGCTTCTCGATCTTCACCCGCCGCAGGTGAGCCAGTTTGCGCTTGCTCTGGTACTCGTCAATAAAGCCATCCAAGGGTACGACGCCATCGAGAAAAGAGTCGGCCATGTTCTGTTTAAGGAGGAAAGGGATTATGTAAATGTCAGTTTGTCAGTATTCTGTACTCACAATATTGTCTTTATGGACTTTACACCTTCGAGGCATGATCATCGACCCACGACTTGAGCTATTCATAAAATTAAGATCTTAAGAATGCATACATTGAAATTCTCATGCATAGGAAATATGAGCATGCCAATGAATGTCAAGACAGAGCGCATTCCCATGCTGACGCCACACACAAGTCGGAACTTATTAAAACTTATTCGCAGTGCAGGTGGCGGGAAATATGAAATTAGCGATATTTATGCAATGATGTCATATTTCCTTGAAATGTTAGCACTTGTTACTCAGAAGAATGTAAGTAGTGATTCTGTGGACATGTTGACACAGGGACATTAGTTTTGACGGAATTCCATTTTCCGTCCAGGAACTAACACCTTTGCACCATTCACACTCGCGTTTACATCAAGGGGCAATCCGGAATATCCAATTAGCCTAATGGGCATGTTTTGACCCTGCGATGGCCTGGCGAGCTGTCCCGCCTTCGCCCAGAGTCAGCTGAGGCGGGCGCCAAGCTCCCCACAACCCTAATCAGGATTAAGCGGCTTAGAAAATGAATGAATGAATGGGGATAATGAGCATGTCTTTGGATTGTGGGAGGAAACCTGAGTACACTGAGGAAACCTGCACAGGGAGAACATGCAAACTCCACACAGAAACACCCTTGCCAAGCCCGAGACTCAAACCCAAGACCTTCTAGCTGTGAAAACAAGGACTGTTAAAGGAGTTTATATATATACACATTCAACCTTTAAACCAAGAGAAAATAGAATTAGGACTGGTGCTGAACAGCCCTAAAGCCTCATGTGGTAAATGGTGGGTGGAAGTGGTTACCTCTGTCTCTTCCTCAATTTTGGCTCCTTCTGTCTGCAACAATGCGAGCAATGTGTCCAAGGATGTATCGCCAGACTTGTGGTCTGTGGGAAGAAATTAAAAGGGAAAACAAGTGCTATTTCCCATCATCAACAAGGAGAGAATACAAAAGAGCTGTTATGCAGCATAATGGAATGTTCACGACCCCATGAGGGAGACATTAATATCTCGCCTTGCTGGATTTCATGACAACCATGAGGCTTATACTGTGATTCAGCTTGTACTGCTCCCACGTTTGCGAATCGAGCCCAAGGCACAGTAATGGACCAGCAACAAAGCCCAAAGTGCTGCTCAGGTTTCTGCGTAGGCACGTTCTACTTATCTAAAGCACAGGTCGATGATACAACAGGGCTGCGTTCCTGATACGGCTGCAGAGCAATTAATACTATAAAGGATTAAAAATTAAATGATAACTACAGTAGTTAGCTATTAATCAGTGACCTTGTTCAAGAAGTTTAAAACCTGGTATTATTCATCTCCAATTCAGTCTGAAAGTGGTATAATAATGTTCATAAAGCAGGACAATGGATAGTGATTATGATAGGGGCAAGATCAGCTACCACGTTCTCCTAGAGAATCGGAATAAAATTTACTGTACACACCAGAAAAACGGGTTATAATGGAGCTTGATCCTCCTCGTGTGAATTTCCTTGGATATCTGGGAAGGGATTTCCCAGTCCGAGCTGCTCGGGTTAGGGGCTATAAAATATCACTGAATGAACTTTCAATGGGCTTGATAAACTGGGTAGGGACAAAGAAACTAAGTGTACAACGTGGATGGGTTTTCCCCATCTATAAATAGAGAAATGAGAATTTAATAACTACGGTAACGTTCAGATGTTTCCATGATCTTGATCTTTGGCAGGGTTGTGAAATAATAACATAGAGAAGGGCACTGCGTTTGTAAACTGTTCCTTGGGGAGTGTTGAGAGGGCAATTAGGTTTTTCAGCAGTAAACTAAATGATGTGTACGGTGGCGCAGTGGTTAGCACGTCCGCCTCGCAGCAAGAAGGTTCCAGGGTTCGATTCCCGGGCTCAGGGGGTTTTCTCTGTGGTTTGCATGTTCGTCCCATGCTTGCGAGGGTTTCCTCCAGGTACTCCAGTTTCCTCCCATAGTCCAAAAACATGCACAGTAAACTAACTGACTGTTCCAAATCTGCCCTAGGTGTGTGTGTGTTGTACATGTTTCCCTGTAATGGTCTGGCAAGCTGTTCAGGGTGTACCCCGCCCTTGCCCAGAGTCGGATGAGATGGGCGCCAGCCTCCCCGCGACCCTAATTATGATTAAGCGGTTTAGATAATTAATAAAGAATCTGCATGTTATGTAAGGACGGTAATGGTGTAGCGGTTAGCATGTTTGCCTCACTGCAAGAAGGTCCTGGACCCTTGCGTGGGTTTCCTCCAGGTACTCGGGTTTCCTCCCACAGACCTAATACATACACATTGTGCTGACTGGCAGTTCTAAATTGCCCCCCTAAGTGCGAGAGGGCGTGCCCTGCGGTGGTCTAGTAAGCCATAACCAAGTGGCAGCCGTGACCCTAGTACGATTAAGCAGTTCGGCAAATAAGTGTGTGAGTAAACAAGACTCATCATTGCCCAGAGATGCATCCCCACCCCCAGCACACCCCCCTCCTCAGCCCCTTGTCACCCCTGTCCTACCATTGCTTACTTTTTGAGCTGGGGGAGGAGTTCTATTTGAAATCCAGGGCGCTTTATCTACTCAGGGTATGTTATGTTCTGCTCTGCTTATAAAGCAGCAATCAAGTCCAACGTAGCAGACGAGTCATTACAAGTGTTCATCTGCCTATATAAGGTAAAGATATCAGTTCCTATCCTTTTGCTTTCCCTCCTATAATATGATTGGTGTGAATCACTGGTTTGTACGATTCGCATGATGAGTGGGCCTGCTTTCACTTACAACAGAAGGCTAAATCTCTTCCTTGAAGAATGTATTTGAATATATTTAGCTAATCTGCATAGTACTGCACAGCACAGCTGTTGGATTTCCGTCAAACAGGCGGAATTGTAAACGCACATGACCAACATTTTTACAGCTCAGGGGCGCAGTGCTTCGGCCTCAGTGCAATAACGCCGCGACCGGATAATTATCCATATCATACTTCACCGAATTCAATAAGTGCTTAATAGGAGGTTTTATAAGAAGTCTGTACGTTTTGGTACAATGGTGCTTTTAAACTATACAGCAGGTACCCATCCTTAATTCTATGATTAATCCAGGGCAATAAATAAATAAATAAATAAATAAATAAATAAATAAATAAAGCCATCCCAAAAGCTATCCATTACCCAAGCCAAAAAAGTATACATGGGAAAACTGTGATTTGTGCTCAGGCTGAAAACAAACCCATCCTGTATCTGGATCTGCGATTAGACGTCAGACTATAAAAAAGAGGACAGTGTTCCATCAAGATGTTTGGAGCGAGACGCCTAGCAACGGCTGCGTCACACGGGTAACCAGTAGCGGCGTTCTTTTTTTTTTTCTTCTTTTCTTTCATTCACAATAAACACAGTGAACCAGGGTGTGGTGCAGCGAGAATACGACTCCCTGCACTTTAACCTCTAGAGAGAATCCTGGATCCTGAGTCAGATCAGCTATCAAACATCTTGTAATGTCTCGCAATAGGACACATGATGATTAGTGGCTTTGGAGCTCAGAGATCTAAAGCCTGTGGAACCAGTTGGACTCATTGCGTCATTTTATTACTGTAGCTGAGTTGAAATATGAAAGATAGCTTTAAGGAAATGTAAACATTCACTTAAGTTCTGTAAATGAGGTCATTCTGACTGACGAGGAAGCGCGTATTAGGTATGTTTTCTATTCCCGGTTACTAGCTGTAAAACAATAAACGACAGACCTGACTGCTGGGTAGACTGGATGACTACTGCTCAAGACATCATATTTTTTAAAAAAACATATAAAAAAATGACATCTGTCAAAAATCCTTTCAATAATAGCTCATGACGGCATCTCTAGTATAAACTAGAGCAAGATCCAGGCAAGCCTAAATACTTGCACCTCCCACATTGTGATATGGTCATGTTATTGTATCAGTGTATAACTGAATGGCTTATTAAACTTGACCACACTACAGACATTCCCTCACCAGCCCCCCTCTCTCTTTTTTTTTCCCCCCTTGCTCTTAGGCCCTGTCCAGACTATAGCTTTGTTACAGGATAACTTCTGTTAGCAAAAACCAAAAAATACTGATATGGTGGAGGGGTGGGACCTGGGCCTGGAAAGAGCCAATTCAAATTTTGGTGATGATCTGTACATGGGATCATTTTGAGAAAAAAAATCCAGAAATCCTAAATTAAAATCATTACTATGGGGAAAAACGTTCATCCAGCACCCACTAGGGGGAGACATTTTATTAAAACTATGCCAAGTTATAATGATCCACTTGTGTCAGGTGGAGGTAACTTGCACTCCGAGTGATCGTCTAGTTATATAGGTGTCCACATGGTTACAAGGTTATAATTCATCACACCAGGTGACAGAGAAGGAGATCAGCAGTACTTCAAGTATGTCCTGACGTGTATTTAACCAGATCACTATATAGGGTGCTGAGGTATGTACCATCTTATATGAGTATGAGTAAATCTTAAGAATTGTTTGTATTAGCTCCAAAAGTGATTAGAGTACTGTCGATACCTTACTGGTTACTAGTATTTAGCTTCAATTTTCAATTAGGGCAAGTCATGGTAATAAATTAGGGAAGTCATGCGATAGGAAACGCATACGGCTGCTTTGCAGATGTTGCAGTCTCAGCTTTCTGTTCTCGATTTCTTCTCTTCATTTATTTATACTAACTGAGCAGTGACAGAGAAAACACAGATAAACCTGATAACAAGAACACAGGAACACTGGCTGCTGTTGCTATTGTGCACTGCTTCGCGGCTAGTGAGCGTCCATTCTGGACCAGTATGAGTAGTTCAGATACACTGATTTAACGAGTGATCTTGACATTGAGTCTACCATTTCAGGTGAGTGCTAGAACTTACCTGAAGCAAAGGAGATGTGGACAGGGCATTGAAAGGTAAGAAAAAATTAAACCACAGAGGTCCAGACGCTCACATCCTAAAGGACCATTTAATAATATGCCAATATAGAACAAGCATAGCAAGTTTGAAAGCCCCAGCTTCAGCGCGCAGCAAGTAAACGTCCGGAAACCTAATATACAGTTTTGCCTCTGTGACCTTGAAAGGTAGGTCAAGGTCACTCATACACAAACTCATCCTAGCACTCATAGCACTCCTAGCATAGCATGTTTGAAAGCCCCAGCTTCAGCACGGAGAAAGTAAATGTCCGGAAACAGTTTGTCAAATTCCTCTCTCTCTCTTTCATATTATACCTTTTTTATTTTAAATATTTGTTAAATGACTCCTCATATGTTTCAATTAATTAATTATGTAAATATTCTTCCCTGGGAATAACCTATCATTATAAAAATTCTAGTAGACCCCTGGACTTGTCTGTGTGTGAAGAGAATCCACATGAGCCCTGAGATGGAAAAACACTGCTGAATGGCATGAGTAAGCAATGGAGAGATAAACACAGATAGTGTCACTGAGTGAACTAACAAGGACACTGAGCAGGTGAGAAGAGGAACAGGAGGTGGAAAAAAAACCAACACTTTTTTTTTGTAACTGGAAGGTGTGATATCACCTAGTGTGGACTTGCGAAACTGGAAGGCCTCGAATTGTTCCTGTAGGCAGCGGTAACGCTTAGTGAGCTCGTTCTTCCGATGGTCTAATCTGGGCTGCAGCATGAGGTTCTGCTCAGCGAGGCTCCGGTTGCTGGCCAGGATCATTTCTTTATTCTTCTGAAGTTCCTGCACCTAAATACACACACACACATTCCAACAAAGTAAACATTTGGAGGTAAAGCAGTAACTTATACAATATGTAATAGGTTAAAGTCACTACTGCTCCTGCCGATGAGCCTAAAACTGGATTTTATCCATGTTCACATTTACCCTTTTAAATATCACATCACTTTACCCTTTTAAATATTTAATTGAGAACCCAAACAGATGTGGATCTTTTCCGGTCATGTCTTTCTTGTATATTTTGATGAACTTAGGGTCTTTTATAATTTTACCTTATCTGCAACAAGCACCTGGTTACAGCAAGGCCATCCACCAGCGAAACTTTTTACATGAGGCGTGCTGTGTGACCATAAGCAAATACTGCATGCCTAACTTTGCATACGGGTACAAAGCAAAGATAAAGCTGAACTGTGAAGTGAAACCGAACTGAAGCAGGGTCAGAGCATCGCCTTCACTACAGCACACATATAGGTTATATAAAAAGTTATGAATGTATCATGAAGAAAGAACAAAAACATGTCAAATTAGAGAGGCTGAAAATGTTTTTTTTTTAATTATTAAGAGGGATGATCCTAAAATTTAAATCTGTATTTTAATTACACATGTACACACACTTCATATATTTCATTAATTTATTTTTAAATTTTTAAGATATAATTAATTTTTATAACAAGTGCCACATTTTATTAAGAAAAACTCCAGCATGTCTGGAAGTGGTGTCCTTTGTCCAAAGTAAATAATCCTTTAAGCACAAAACCTCAGCTTAGGGGAATAGAAATAGTATAAAAAAAGAAAAAAAGACTCCCCAGTGGCGCATCTACAAACCTGGAAATCTCAGGTTCGAATACAGGTTGATGATGCAGCCATCCACGACTGGGAGTCCATGGGAGATAACTGGCCAATCTCCCACAGGACAGAGGGATGGAATATGCTCGACTCCCTGTCACTTGCAGCGATCACTAGCCTATCATCGGCGTCTACAAGCTCATGCGAACAAAAGGGGTGGATAGCGCCCTGAACGCACATACACAGTAGTTCATAAAGATGCTGGCAGCATCACATGTCACCGAGGGGGCACCTGCTTGCTTAGGCCTCTCCATGATGGTGTTTGTCGTATATGATAGGGGTTCAATACTTGACAGGTGGGAATTAGATACGACTAAATTAGGGGAAGAAAAAAAATGTGGGAAGGGGAGAGAGTATTATTAGTAGGACCCTTAGTTATGCCACTTAGTTATGGATTTGTGTGGTTCCGGGCCCTAATTGAGTCAGAAATGAAAAAGGAATTGTGTGTGGGGAAGACACCGAGACGAAAACACAAATAATGTGCCATGATTGTTGTTATAACGAGCTGCTATTGTTCAGGAATACCCACCGCAAAGGGCAGGGCATGTGTGTTTTGCAGAGCATTTAAATTGGCACATACACACTCAGCACTCAACTCAAGTAATAGTGGTTAACAGTGTTTCCTAGAAATTACTAAATAAAACTAAATATATCTGTTAATGATGATATAAAATCATATGGGTGTCCTTAAAGTTAAGAGACAAACAGGGCAACAAAAAATTTAGAATTCTAGCAGCATTTTACATACATTTAAAGTATTTTAAAGCAAGCGAACAAAGACAAGTTCATAACTGACTGTCAGTTGGGTTTCAGGACGAAATATCCGGCAAGTCATAGTGTAAGAACAGGGAACTGAAACTTCATAAATGTGCCACAAATCTCCACCCACTCCACTCTGTCAAACCACAAGACGTGACCTGTCAGGTACAGTATATTAGAAATCCACACTGTTTATCTACACGAGAAATGATCACATACAACACACATCTAGTAATGTAGAATTTTGTGAATGAATTCCACCTGTGACTTTTCTATAGAAGTGGGTACTTCTGTTTAAGGTTTTGGTTGCAAACTTTAGCACCGAGATCCTCGTACATGTCATTTTAAGACAAGTATATTGAGGTAAAAGTTTGGCTAATAAACAAAAACACTGAAAATACCAATTATTTAGAAAAATTTAAAGGTGTTGCAAATTAAATATTTTTGACTTTTGCATATCATGAATGAAGGGGTACGCTTGTGGTTGAGACCATGCCCGGGGTCTTAGCAGGGTGGGAGATCCAGAAGATTCCGCCATTTAGCACAGCTCAGAATAGAAGACTAATCTAACACACCGGATCCAGCCAATCAAGGCCTTAAATACCAGAGTCTCAACATCCTGTGCTGAAACTAAATTCCTCTCTGTGGCCATGAATGAGGATGGACAGCCTTGGTTTAGACAGCCCCGAGCAAATCATCTACATCATTGTTGGTGCTGCACTAACACACCTGATACAGCTCATCAATAATTTGAACTAACAGGTTGAGAGGTGTGGCAGACGAAAGGAAATTCTAAACAAGTGAATGTAAAATACACTACAATTCCTGCTCCACAATCACTGATTTAGTGTCCGAAGTTGCAATGCAGCCATTAAGCTGAAAAATCTGGGCAAAAAATAAAATGAATAAAGCTTGCACAACATTAACTTTACCCACAAGCTTGAACTTGAGAGCTATTTACACATCATCTCAATTACACATACATTAAGTTACCATTCCAAAAAGATCACAAGTTTCATTTTTGTACTAAAAAAATAGACCTGAGGTGTAAGAAACATTCTGATTTCAACAGGTGTAATAAGTGTGTAAAAGACTTCAGGTATAAATTTGTGCTTCCAGTAGTATTCTGTCTGTAGGGGCTTCAGATGGATATCTGAAAATGACTCAGAAATGGTTGAAATGGTGTAAACTGAATAAATAAATAACAAACTGACTCACAACTAAAAGAAACAGAACCTAAATTAGGCTCGGCCTCATAGCCAAGAGCCCCAAGACCTGACAGACTCATAGCCAAGAGCAACGAGACCTGACTCAGCCTCATAGCCAAGAGCCCCAAGACCTGACTCAGCCTCATAGCCAAGAGCCCCAAGACCTGACTCAGCCTCATAGCCAAGAGCAACGAGACCTGACTCAGCCTCATAGCCAAGAGCAACGAGACCTGACTCAGCCTCATAGCCAAGAGCCCCAAGACCTGACTCAGCCTCATAGCCAAGAGCCCCAAGACCTGACTCAGTCTCATAGCCAAGAGCCCCAAGACCTGACACAGCCTCATAGCCAAGAACCTCAAGACCTGACTCAGCCTCATAGCCAAGAGCCCCGAGACCTGACTCAGTCTCATAGCCAAGAGCCCCGAGACCTGACACAGCCTCATAGCCAAGAGCCCCGAGACCTGACTCAGCCTCATAGCCAAGAGCCCCGAGACCTGACTCAGTCTCATAGCCAAGAGCCCCGAGACCTGACTCAGTCTCATAGCCAAGAGCCCCGAGACCTGACTCAGGCTCATAGCCAAGAGCCCCGAGATCTGACTCAGTCTCATAGCCAAGAGCCCCAAGACCTGACTCAGCCTCATAGCCAAGAGCCCCAAGACCTGACTCAGCCTCATAGCTGAGAGCCCCAAGACCTGTCTCAGTCTCATAGCTAAGATCCCCAAGACCTGACACAGCCTCATAGCCAAGAGCCCCAAGACCTGACTCAGTCTCATAGCCAAGAGCCCCAAGACCTGACTCAGCCTCATAGCTAAGATCCCCAAGACCTGACACAGCCTCATAGCCAAGAGCCCCAAGACCTGACTCAGTCTCATAGCTAAGATCCCCAAGACCTGACTCAGCCTCATAGCCAAGAGCCCCAAGACCTGACACAGCCTCATATCCAAGAGCAACGAGACCTGACTCAGCCTCATAGCCAAGAGCCCCAAGACTTGACTCAGTCTCATAGCTAAGAGCCCCAAGACCTGACTCAGCCTCATAGCTAAGAGCCCCAAGACCTGACTCAGCCTCATAGCCAAGAGCCCCAAGACCTGACACAGCCTCATATCCAAGAGCAACGAGACCTGACTCAGCCTCATAGCCAAGAGCCCCAAGACTTGACTCAGTCTCATAGCTAAGAGCCCCAAGACCTGACTCAGCCTCATAGCTAAGAGCCCCAAGACCTGACTCAGCCTCATATCCAAGAGCAACGAGACCTGACTCAGCCTCATAGCCAAGAACCTCAAGACCTGACTCAGCCTCATATCCAAGAGCAACGAGACCTGACTCAGCCTCATAGCCAAGAGCCCCAAGACCTGACTCAGTCTCATAGTCAAGAGCCCCAAGACCTGACTCAGTCTTATAGCTAAGAGCCCCAAGACCTGACACAGCCTCATAGCCAAGAGCCTCAAGACCTGACTCAGCCTCATAGCCAAGAGCCTCAAGACCTGACTCAGCCTCATAGCCAAGATCCCCAAGACCTGACACAGCCTCATAGCCAAGAACCTCAAGACCTGACTCAGCCTCATAGCCAAGAGCCCCAAGACCTGACTCAGCCTCATAGTCAAGAGCCCCAAGACCTGACTCAGCCTCATAGCTAAGAGCCCCAAGACCTGACTCAGTCTCAAAGCCAAGAGTCCCAATATCTGACTCAGCCTCAAAGCCAAGAGCCCCAAGACCTGACTCAGGCTTATAGTAAGAGCACAAAGATCTGACTCAGGCTCATAGTAAAGAGACCCAAGGCCTGTCTCAGACCAACAGTCAAGAGACCCTACACCTGACTGAGACTTGAAATTAATAGATTAAGACTCAGCCAGGAGACCAAAGACCTGACTCAAACTCGTTGCCAACTTGAGACTAGAGCCAGATTTGTGTGTCAGACTTTCAGACCTTCAAGCCGAGATGTTTATAATCTGCTGCATCCTTGGAATACTTTGCTGCATTCCCAGGATCCTTCACAATACAAGAGCTTTACATAATACGGGTGGAGAAAAACTGCCTGCATTGACACGTGGTGTACTGAGATGCTACCAAGTTGTTTTCGACAAAATCCAAGTATCGTGTTTAAAAATGGGTGGGGTGTCCTATCAAATTTTATATGCACCATTCACACTGGTAAGCTCTCTCTTTCCTTATTCAACCAGAACAGAAAAAAGAAAAAAAAACACTATTTATGGGAGAAAAGTACAAACGATGGAATAATAAAAATACCTGCTGTTATGAACATAATCAATGCAAATCAACTTACTTGGGTCGTCTTATAAATATGCATCATACCATTTTGACAGTAACCATATACTGGTTTCACTGACCCCAGAGGCACATGCCACTCACGAACAGGTGTTAAAATCACAGCGAGGAGACGGACAGAAGGTCTTGTAGAAGGGAAAGTTATTTTTGTGCTGAACACGTAATAAACATGCAAAACCCCAAAATAAATCTCATGCTAAAAATAAGTGCTTCAATACAGTCTTAAGTATAGACCACATACAGTACAGAGTCTGAATACAGCTATAGATACAAAAGAGGATCTTAAGATGAGCAAAGTACTGCCCATAAGCTACCAATCCTGTTTTCTGAGGCTTCGGCTTGTCTAACTTGGTAATTATGCAAGAATTGTTGTTGTCTCACTTCCCTATGCATTTGTACCTCGTGTCTCAAGTATGCAGCTGTTCAAAGCCACAACAAGTCATTTTAAAGGTTACAGCAAAAACACCTGGCAGGTTTAAGTAGGAGTGGCTTCTGGTCCAAAATGAGCAAAGCCATTATAAATGGACTCACTCACACTTTAAAAAACATAGAATTTGTTTTTATTCCAACACATCACACAACTGGCTAAGACGTAAGCCTCTGATACTAGATTACAATGACATCATGAGCTATAAATGTGTACTACTGTGTTACACCCCAAATCCTAATGCATAAGTCACCTTTAGTTTAGTCTTCCATTGTTTATTATTTACATCGGTAGCTGAGGGCGTGACAGTACAGGTTGATGAGGGCACCTTTTTTGCTACCGCGGCGTGAAATAAAAGCCAACTACTTTACCTGAAGCTAAGATAAGTCACATTCTTTTCCATTCACGCTGCTTTAGAATGCGATCCAGCGAAAGATACACCCTTAACATGTACCTTAGTGCGATCCTCCAATTCTCAACCTTTAATATAATTAGTGAGGGCAGCTGTGCAATGAACCAAGAGTCTCCACTTCTGGCTGCAGTGTGCCGTTTATTTAAAAATATGAGGGGAATTTGAATCCCCATCGAAGCCTGCAATGCCCTCCAGAAAACATAAGAGTTTTTTAGAGCCCAGATGGAACCTGTTCGGGGACAAAAATCAAGCGTAAACACAGGAGTTTTGAAGGTGTCGGCCTTCAACTTTACGTGCTGCCGTGACAAATTTAAACCTGAAAATTGGAAAAAAGTGTCCGCTGAGGTCTGTAAAAATACTTTATATACATTCATGGCATTTGGCAGACACTCTTAACCAGAATTACTTACATTTATCATTTTTATACAGCTGAACAATTGAGGGTTAAGGGCCTTGCTCAAGGGCCCACAGTGGCACCATGGGACTGGGACTTGAACCCCTGACATTCAGGTCAGTAATCCAGAGCCTTAACCACTGAACCACTACTGTTTATTCTTTCATACTGATAAAATATTTAAGTGTAAATATTACTGGAAACTAGGGCAGTGGTGGCTTAGTGGTTAAGGCGATGTGTTACTGATCCGAAGGTCAGCAGTTCAATCCCCACTATCACCACTGTTGGGCCCTTGAGCAAGGCCCTTAACCCTCAATTGCTCAGTTGTAATAAAAATGATAATTGTAAGTAGCTCTGGATAAGAGCGTCTACCAAATGCTGAAAATGTAAATGAAACAAACAGAATTACATAAATGAAATATACACTGTACAGTATCTGTACATACTATTTACTTATCATTCATCCAATCAGTCTGTGCTGAAGGTATTTTAAACAGTTAACAGAGCTAAAAAGTTAAAAGATAGTGTATGCTACACAGAAAAGGAGCAATCTGATTGGTCCACCATCTCAAGAATAAAAAAAACATTATCCTGAGTGAATAATGTTGAAATCAAGATCATTCACACTGACATTCATGAAAGATGATGGACACATGGTCGCTTGGAGCAGGTGGTGTCAGCATTATCACGCTTTAAAATAAAAAAAAATGAGCTATGAAAAGCTTTTGTTTCTGTGTAGTGGATACTAGAACACCTTTACAGAGCATGCGTAGTATCTACTATACTCTGAATGACACAGACACTGTTTGCAACACAGAGCTTAGCACTGCTCGGGGATCCAGAGCTCACCTGACCCGCCTCTGTCATAGTAAAATAAAGTATAAAATCTCATTTTTGTTTGCTTTTCTTTACGTTTCCATGTAGCATATCCACTAAAACTTTTAAAGAGTGTTAAAGAGAGGGCGTTACACAGCTCTGCACCTGCTCATGCATGCACTCGATGCTTACAAGCATCTATCAAGAATAAAAAATTTACAAAAAACAATAAAAATCTTACTATGGTGTGCTTTTCTTGCCATGTAGTAGCTACTATAACATTATTCCCCTCAGGCTTGGAGGATGCCCCTGAATTAAATGGTCCAAGAGACCCAATCGAATGAGAGGGGAATAATTCTGTGTGGAGTTTGAATGTTCTCCCCGTGCTTGTTTCCTCCTGATACCCCGGTTTTCTCTCACAGTCCAAAGACATACACATTAGGCTACCTGGCTGGTCCAAATTGCCCCTGCGTGTGAGTGTAAATAGTTGTGTGTGTATGTGCTGGTCCTGTGACAGACTAGTGAGCTGTCCAGAGCTGGTGGAGATAGGCTTCAGGCTTCCAGTGACCCTACACATTACCTTTTATGGGTTTCCACTAAGTGATTTGTTACTTAAAAGTGTATCTTGGTGTTCATATATTAAGACAGACATAACAGCATAAATGTTTATCCCTAAATTAATGATCTAGACATACTGGAGACTTTAAAAATAAAAATAATTTATTAAAAAATGTAAAAAACTTTGAGCTTCAGCGGAAGCTTTTACAAAGGACAAGTTTCAACTCTTCACTCTACATTATGACTAACAGTGGTTGTAGAGGACATTGTTAGGCAGTAAGTTTTAGAACTGGCTCAACCATACATTAGCTCTGCGCTAGCCAACCAACAGTCTGTCTTGCCAAAAGCTGACCTGACAAGCTGAGAGAGAAGAAATGGATAGATTCCTGAATGCCTCCTAAAATCCTCGCCTCCGTCCTCCCTGTGGTAACATCATTAAGCAAAATCACAACATGTCTGTTTAAAATTGGCACATGTCTATAAGGAGCTACTAAAACCTAGCAACCTAATGACTAATCCCGGTGCGAGGCCACCAGGCGTGGAATGTACATGCTCCATTTCCTGAGAACTGAAAGCAAAATTACAGCACTCATAAAATGCATCATCCCGTATGCAAACAGAGTCAACCAGGATAGCTGGCACACTGATGCGTCTTTTATTTCAATTACCATTAATAATAAGCATTAATATCCACACGGAAACCAGGGTCACTGGTCACGACAGTCAGCGCTTATTTTCAGCAGCCTACATAACAACGATGATGCAGCAGTATAGGTATGGCAGATCGCCTGGAAGATCCTGCCTCCTCACAATAAAGCTCATGGTGACAGGGAAAAAGGTCCAACAGGACTACTGGAGTAATATTCAAGTGTTCTGTTTACCTGAATAATATCAACAGGAGTTGTATTTATGGAAAAAAGAATGACTGAAGTGACAGTAGTGCTAACAGTAACACATGTGGGATTATTTTGTTATACTTTTAGACAGACAGTGATGGAAGTACTTTATAGGTACAGTATAGAACCGTGGGTAATATGAACACTATTTACGGTGTTGTTTACATTGTTTACACTACATTAGAATTATTTATGGGAGTAATTTTTTATTGATAATATGTTTATATATTAATTATAGAAACATTATGTTTTATAGCAATAATGTTTTCAGAAGTAATATTTATTAGTTACATTTAAGAGTTATATTTTCTTAAGAGTAAGACTTAAGGGAGTGATATTTTAGGGAGTGATGTTTAATGGAGTCATATTTTAGGAAATTATATTTAAGGAAGTGATATTTTAAGAAGTAATATTTAATCGAGTGGTGTTTAAGGGAGTAATATTTTAGTGATATTTTAGGGAGTGATATTTAATTGAGTGATATTTAAGGGAGTGATATTTTAGTGATATTTAAGGGAGTGATATTTTAGTGATATTTAAGGAAGTGATATTTTAGTGATATTTAAGGGAGTAATATTTTAGTGATGTTTAAGGGAGTGATGTTTAAGGGAGTGATATTTAAGGGAGTGATGTTTTAGTGATATTTTAGGGAGTGATATTTATTTGAGTGATATTTAATTGAGTGATATTTTAGGGAGTGATGTTTAAGGGAGTGATGTTTTAGTGATATTTTAGGAAGTGATATTTAATTGAGTGATATTTAATTGAGTGATATTTTAGGGAGTGATGTTTAAGGGAGTGATGTTTAAGGGAGTGATGTTTAAGGGAGTGATGTTTTAGTGATATTTTAGGGAGTGATATTTATTTGAGTGATATTTAATTGAGTGATATTTAAGGGAGTGATGTTTAAGGGAGTGATGTTTAAGGGAGTGATATTTTTTAGTGATATTTATTTTAAGGAGTAATATTTAATCGAGTGGTGTTTAAGGGAGTGATATTTTAGTGATATTTAAGGGAGTGATATTTTAGTGATATTTAAGGGAGTGATATTTTGGTAATATTTAAGGGAGTGATATTTTAGGGAGTGATGTTTAAGGGAGTGATGTTTAGTGATATTTTAGGGAGTGATATTTAATTGAGTGATATTTAAGGGAGTGATATTTTAATGATATTTAAGGGAGTGATATTTTGGTGATATTTAAGGGAGTGATATTTTAGGGAGTGATATTTTAGTGATATTTAAGGGAGTGATATTTTGGTGATATTTAAGGGAGTGATATTTTAGGGAGTGATGTTTTAGTGATATTTTAGGGAGTGATATTTTAGAGAGTGATATTTTAGTGATATTTAAGGGAGTGATATTTTGGTGATATTTAAGGGAGTGATATTTTAGGGAGTGATGTT
>JAOUQZ010000027.1:16713125-16736624 GCA_028564935.1 Neosilurus hyrtlii
CACACACACGCGCACACACACACACACACACACACACACACACACACACACACACACACACACACACACACACACACTGCAGTGAGGCATTATGGTGATTAGTGATCTCAATCCTGCTTCAAACTTACGTTCAAAATATGTGAATTGCTTGTTTCTTTCGCTTATGGATTTGTGAATACTGTTTGCTGGTAGTTTCATTACCTTGCGTGTGAGCAACCCAGAAGGTTCTGTGACTAACCAATTTTCTTTCCTCAGGAAATTTAAAAAATGCGCTTGTCTGTCCGGAGTCCACGAGTGTGCGCTCGGCCCTAAGTAAGTTATTACCTTTTGCATGAGCTATATACTGTTCATGTTATTATTACTAGACATTACTGAGAATTTACGGACATTGTACTAAAGTAACATTACGATAGTCATTAGAAAGTTCAGCTTCCTCTTCAAGTTAGACAGAGCACGCGTGTTTCTGAAGACTCAGAAGTGGTAAGTTTTCAAATTCAAATTTCTCCATTAATGACATAATATAATATCATGACAGCAGTAATGCTATTAGTAGTATTAGTGTAAACACGCCATTCAGATAATGTAACATAAACTAGCGTTAGGCCCTATTATACAACAACACAAATCTGACATTATATATTACAGTTGGTGCCACACGAAAGGTCAGTGAACGCGTTTGTTTGCTCCACCAGTAATTATAATAGGTCTTTTAATCAGCCTGCAAAATCATGTTTTTCTGATTTCTTCACTTATTTCCTGATGGAGACATGCACTACAGAAATACAGGAGGCAGTGTCCACCTACAAAATCTATCCAGACGCGACTAAAGTTATTAGACCACCACAGAGTTGATTAAATAAAAACAGTAGGCAATTTGCTCTGTAATTTTCTCAGCAGAGGAAGGAAATAAACACAGACTTGAATGATCCAGATGAAAATAGAGTCAATGGCAGTCACCTGAAAAAGTAGAAGGACCGCAGATCCCCATGTAAATTCGATACTGTAGGTTCAATTCAGATTTGATTCAATATTGTACATTACAGAACACATCATGACCAGCGCGGTGGCATAGCGGTTAGCACATCCGCCTCACAGCAAGAAGGTCCTGGCTTTGAGTCACGGGCTCAGGCATTTCTGTAGTTTGTAAATGTGAATGATTTTGTGTGTTGTGAATGAATGCGTCTTAAATGCAATAATCATTTATTACAGTTCTAAATTTATAGGGAAAAATTGTTGCATCTAATTGTCATAAGTCCTTCAAAGGTTTTATCATTGAGACAACATCTTTCTGGTCGGAATATCTTTCCTGCAACACTAAAGATCCTCTCAACAGGTGTAGAGGATGCAGGTATGGCCAGATATTTGCAGGCAAGTGCAGCTAGGTTTAGAAAACTGCTCTGGTTTTCTTTCCAAAACACCAAAGGATCAGCATCCTCTGTCAGGCATGGTTTACTCAGGTATACATGAAGTTCATAATGATAATATTTGTATGAAATCACGTATGGAATATAC
Organism: Neosilurus hyrtlii; assembly: GCA_028564935.1. Classification (NCBI taxonomy): domain Eukaryota; kingdom Metazoa; phylum Chordata; class Actinopteri; order Siluriformes; family Plotosidae; genus Neosilurus; species Neosilurus hyrtlii. The sequence goes on from JAOUQZ010000027.1 coordinate 16,714,638, forward strand.
CGTAAAGCATGATTCTGGAATACACCAAAATTATCAGTTGGAATTTCAATTGTGCTTCCCTCCATTCAAATTTGAATTGCAATTCTACTTCCTGTTTGCAACCTCAGTTCAAATTCAATTCAAATTCATGGATTTTATTTGGAATTTGGGAAACATTCTTAATTCAATTGTGAATTTTGCACTAGCCTGGTACAGGAAGTACCCTCCCTTTGCCCAGTGTCAACCTAGGTAGGCTCCAGCCTCTTCCTGACCTTAAGTTTTGCAAATGAGTAAAGAGGAAAGACGTGATTGAATTGCAATTAAAACCAAGAAAATCCCATGTTTTCAGTTTTAGATCCCCCTAACCCCGCTCTTACCCTCCCAAGGCCCTGGGAGTGTACACAGCTGATACAAATTTAAAACTGCTCATTTTAGTAATGTTCTCTGCTTTATTTTAGAAATTTTCACTTTTTATATAAGGAAACTCCTTTATATGGTAGGGCAACACACCATTAGTCAGTGCAAAGAAAGTGTGATGTGTAGTTCACTACCATAAGCTGGTTACAAAGTGGTTATCTGTGCAGGCGTGATCAACTGTGGATGCACAGGGTCCTTGCATTACTACACACGTGCCTTTTGTCCAGTGAAAAGAATAAAAGAGAAAATGAAAGAGAACTAAAAATAAAACAAATTTAGTGAGCCCAGTTTTAACTAACAAAAAGGCAACAAAATCTTTTGTAACTTTTTACTACCAAGCGTCTGCGCCCTTACTCTTTAGAAAACCAAAGCTTTTGTGTTCTTGTACACACCTTGGAGCTGTGGTGCAATATCTCGTCCTGGCTTTCTGCACAAACACGGGCACGCCCACTATGTACTGCAACACAAATGCTTGAGTAATAGAGTGGATGAGATACAGAGGTGTAGAGTGGCAGTGACATGCAATTCATGAATATCCACTGCCACTTGATGTAGAGCAAAAACAGTAAGCCCTGGGGACTTCAGAGTGGTGCAACGACAAGGTGCGGCACTATCATCCAAGAGTTTACTGGTTTGAGTCTCGGCTGATGTTTGCTGTGAATGGGAGCCAATGAGATCTAATTGACCAGGTTCTCAGGGAGGGATGAGAGATGTCACTCATGCACGACGCTCACCAATCATGAGCTCATGCATATAAGGGGTTGGATAGTGCTATTCATCAATGAATGCACAGCAGTTAAATTAGGAAGGAAGGAGGAACATGCACTTGCCTTCACTTGCCTTCCCTGGCTGGTAGGTGAAGTGTGATAGGGAAGCAGTTCTTGACAAGTGGAATTAGCTACAGCTGATTTAGGTAGGGGTGGTATGGTGGCATAGTGGTTAGCACGTCTGCCTCACAGCAAGAATGTCCTGGGTTCGAGTCCCAGTTATGATGTTTCTGTATGGATTTTGCATGTTCTCCATGTGCTAGTGGGTTTTCTCTTGGTACTCCAGTTTCGTCGCACAATCCAAAGATGCGAGCTGCTTAGGGTGTACCCTAGCTACTCCCAGTGTTGGCTGAGATAGGCTCCAGCTTCCCAGGGACCCTAATAGGATTAAGCATTTCAGCAAATGAGAGAGTAAGTGAGTAAATTAGAGATAAAATTGGGTACTGTAAACCAAGATGATGGAACTGTGAACAGGAAACAGTAACTGAGATGCACTGAGAATCTGTTTATAATCAGTTCTTTACCGTTGAGACAAGTGAAGATAGAAAAATGGCACATTTACTTTTACAAGCTTGTTCCTATAACCACTAGTCATTTTGCAGTCATTTGTGAAGGTCTTGATCATAAAACACAAAAGAACATTGTGCTCAGTCTTTTAAAACTGCAGACGTTACGGCAAGATTGGAGAGAGCATAAGTCCCCATGACATTAATTAAATGTCACACCACAGTCCTTACGTACAAACGTTTTACTACCTTGTAGGCTTAGACCTACAGTTGCCATGCTAACCTTAGGACTGCAGTTACTATGAACAGTTTGGCACTCAAGTCTCCCTCAATTCCACTGTTTCCTATAGGTGCATCAGGTTTCCTCTCATAGACCAAAGACATATACAAATTTATATGTAGAAGTTCATATTTCGGAGGGTCTGGTAGCATAGTGATTAGCACTTCTGCCTCAATGTAATAAGGTTCTGTGTTCGAGCCCAGTGTCCAGCAAGGATGTTTCTGTTTCTGCATGATCTCCTGTGCTTGCATAGGTTTCGTCAGGATGCTTCGGGTTTCCTCCCACAGACCAAAGACATGAACATTAGACTAGTTGGCTGTTTCAAATTGCCCTGAGATGTGAATGTGAGTGTGAATGGTTTGTTATTTTTGTTGGCCCTGCAACAGTCTGGTGAGCTGTTCAGGGTGTACCCTGCCTCCACCCATGAGTCAGTTGGGATGGACTGTGACCCCACTCAAAAGATTATTTAGTTCAGGAAGTTAAATTTCTCTAACAATTGTTTGTGACAATGACTACAGCAAGAAACTCTTGAATAAAATTTTTCCAGGCTGTGTACTTGACCCAGAAGTGTGGCTGAGCTTACAAAGCCAGCAGGACATGATGTCATGCTTCTCAGGACCTATGTCTTACTATGTTTGAATTTATATAATTACATGCCTGTGTTGTGTCTGCTGTATGCTTATTATGTCTTTTACACTTATTTGGTCTTTGCTTTTACCTTATTACACTCTGCATCAGTTGTCAATTTCTGTCTCAGCTACAGTAAGTAATGTCAAACTTGGAAGTTTGTTCGCCGGATGATTCATCTTCATCAGAAAATTAGTGTTTATATAACAAATTCCCATTAGAGGTTTTACTGTCATGATTGTTCCGTTTCACGTCAACTATTTGTTTCCAAATAGGCACAGCAGAGGAGCCATCCATGCGCACGACATCATGTGCTGAATCATCTAAGTTAAGCTTTCAGCCAACTGTTAGAAGCATTACAAGCCAGCCTGACACTCACTTCTGCAAAGAAACCCTAGTCTTTTAAGTTCAGTCTCATCAATTTAGTTCAGAATAAGCTTGAGTGGCAGACATGACATCCCTTCTGACTAAATGCAATGCAGTGAAGTGGGGTACAGCTCTCTGGGTACAGTATCAATGTCAGTGGGTCTGGGACACTCTGTAAACTGGTGACTTCTGGCAAAATACGCTTCGGGTGGTGGTGGTTCCATGTTGGACACTGCAACATGAGTAAACTGGAGCTAGTACTATTTTTATACAGTTTCCGCTATCGTCGAGGGTTCTGCAAGTTGCTGCAATATTGCTTCCTACAATCAGTGTTGTTTATAAATTAATAAATTAGCTTAGTCAAACAATGCTATTCCTTTTGCATCTTGAAATGTTTTCTTTAATGCCAAATGTCTACATTTGGAATAGGAAGCCAAAAGAACATGTTATTATAATGCGCTTAAGCCTGCACATGCTCCCTCTGTGACATGCGATGCTGCCACCCGCCTCTTTTCAAACTGCTGTGCATGCGTATTTGGAGGCGACCTAATAACACTTGAAGTGAAAGCGCTATCTGCCCGCTCGTATGAATTAGCTCACAGACGCCAATGACTGGTGATCACTGGTGAGTGTTTGCCATACATCCCAGATGGCCGTAGCATCAACCTGAATTTGAACTGGTGATCTGCAGGTGATCTCATTGTCAATGTGTCACTCAGGAGCCCATTCCATCTTTAAACAAGTGCAAAGATTGTAGAGTTTGCTTTTTATAGACAACTTTTACATATGGGACTTCAATTTAATCTCAAATTTTGGGTAGTGGTGGCTCTGTGGGCTGGGTTACTGATAAGAATGTTGGCAGATAAAACCCCAGTACCACCAAGCTGCCACAGTTGGGCCCTTGATCAAGGCCCTTAACTCTTAACTGCTAAGTTGTATAAATGGGATATAAATGTAAGTCACTCCGGATAAGGGGGTCTCCTTTTAATGCTTAATCAGAACTCCATTCCTCCTGAAGATATTCCATCCATTCCATTCCACTGGTGTCTTTAAACAAAGTGGAGAGAGCTATCTAACACAGCACTGACTGTGTACACCAAAGCCACTCAGAATACCTTTCAATGGATTTCCCATCTCTGGAACCCAAATCAAAAAAATGCCTTCCACAACATAATACATTTTTTTTAATAAAATATCTTCTTTAAAATATTTAATTTACTGTCATTGGAGTATTAAAGGCATTTGAAAGACTCATGTTCAGTGTGTGGGAAAATAGACTACTCTGTAAAGGTCTTAGCAAATAAGTGAAGTATATAAGTTACTATATATATATATATAAAAGTCAATTTATAAACAGCAGTAGACATTATAAACTGCAAACAAATCAATATTTATTATGAGCACTATTTGCCCATAAAACTGCATCATGTGGCTTCTATGTACAAATAATATATTAGTTTTAACATCCAAAAATAATTCAGGAAACATAAAAACAGATGGTTACACAAAAGTCTCTATACCTCATCTGAAATCTGATTTTACAAATCTAAGATGTCTCACTCATTTGCCAAGCTGCTTACTCCTACTAGGATTATGGGGAGGCTGGAGCCGACACTGGACAAAGGCACGAACAGCTCGCCAGACCATCACAGAGCAACACACACAACCATTCACGCTCACACTTACATCTAGAGGTAATTTAGCCAAACGTGCATGTCTCTGGACTGTGAAAGGAAACCAGAGTATCTGGAGGAAACCCACGCACGCATGAAGAGAAAGTTGTAAACTCAACACAGAAATGCCTGAGGCCAGGACTTGAACTAGGGACCTTCTTGCTGTGAGGTAGACATGCTAACCACAATGCCACCGTGCCACCTTTAATATTAAAGTAAAGTCAAATATATTCAGTAATGTTTTTATAAGCGTATGTAGAACTTCGCTGCAGTGTGTTTAGGCTCATTACCTTGATGTTGAAGGATTTTTTCCCCCCAATCACACATTGTCCAGAGGGTATTCCACACTGTCTTTATATTTCAGTGCATTCATCAGAATTAATGATCCCTTCAATAAACACACATCATCAACTTCAGATGTCCCAAAACTCCTAATGATCTTTCATCGTGGCTCAGAGTTTTTCACTGTCATAGTGGCATATATATATATCCTGACCTTTGTTATGTTAGAATTTGCTTGGATTTTAGAGAAGAGTATTACATTCACACTTGAGAAAAAATAAAACTTGTCTCGGTTTTTATAAATTAGCTGGGGCTGAATCTATCGTTAGCAGTTGTTTTTTCCTGGAGGTGACATGAACTCGTTGAGTGGGGTTGTTCAGTGCAAGTAAACTAGCAGATCTATTCAACAAGTGACATTTTAGGTGATAAAAATACATGTTCAAGAAGCAGCTATGGCTAACAATTTGGAGGAAATGGGGGTAAATGGTTACCTATTGGAACCAGAGTCTTGTGGAAACAGTGAGACGCTACATTCTAGTGACTTGGAGGATAAGAATGCTGCCAGAGATGGTGTCACGGTAAATCTGAAATGACTTATGCAGCCAACGTTTTGCTGACTTGGCTTTCCTGTTGACAGTTGGTTTAGGAACACAGAAGAAAAGTTTTCTGCTGATAATGTGTTATGATGCACAGGGTTGGGCCCAGCCAATCCAATGAGTTTGCATTACTACCAGGCTGGAATAGCCAGTGAGGAAGGCAACATGTCTCTGAGCATGCCCAGTGTCACCACACTTGTATATACTTTTACAAGAGGGAAGGACTGATTTTGCTGGGAGGAACTTCTGATGTCCTTATGTGAATATATTAAAGAGCTAGTAACACTAATTCACCACAGGTACCCTTTAATCTAGATTTTTTTTTCTTCCATAAAAAAAAAAAAAATCTAATTAATTAATTAAAAAAAAAAACAGAACTAAATTTGTTTTTTCATGAAAGACTATTATTAATTCAGAGAAACAGAGAAAATTCAAATTTTTTTCATGAAAAATTCTAATTTTGAAAAACTAATTTTTTCTATGAAAAATAATTTGATTAATTTATTTGGAAAAAAAATCAATTCCCAAGTGAATGAAGTATGCCTTTGTAGGCTCTGCAGCAAGAACTGACCTTTCAAATGCTTTTTTGTCCACTGAGCAAAGTTAAATTCCTTGTTTGTGTTCACATACTTGGTCATTAAAGCTTATTCAGATTTTTTTTCTCAAAAAACAAAAAAACAAAAAACATCCTTAACATCTAAACAACACATACACTTATCATATGTGTGACAAAAAGTCATTTTGCTAAACTATTGGCTTTAAAACGTTGTTTATTATTGCATTCATATATATTTTTAATAAGCTCAGGTTATTTCAGGTTATTTAAAGTAAGCAGATCAGGGTGTGGATCTTATGTTCTTTTTAACTAATTAACAATCCTTCTCTTCATATACTGTATGTTGTTTTCTTGGTTTTCCATGGCGGCCATTTGAGTGCTTCTTCAGTCCCTTTTTGTTTTGAGATTGGATTACTGCAGTCTTTCTCTGCTTGCTGTCTGAATAATCTAGAGTGTAGCCGCAAAATTCAAGTTCAGTCTAATCAAGATCTCCCATATCAGCCTACTGCTGTGTCTGTGCAACAGGGTAAGAATTTTATTATATTTATTTACAACTTCTTATATTATTTATTATAATTTCATAATTCATGAGAATTTTATATATATATATATATATATATATATATATATATATATATATATATATATATATATATATATATACACACACACACACACACATACAGATGAAATTACAAGGCACCCTGTGTAAATGTAAATAAATGCATAAAAAATAAAGTTGCATAACTTACATAAAGCTAAGCAAATGTCATCTCCTTGAGGATCAAACATCTCACGAGAATAATGGTGGCAAGGCTTCACACACGGGAAAATAAAGATATTAAAAATTATCATTCATTATATTACTACGGCTGCAAAATCCTACTAGGGTCACAGTGAACCTGGAGCCTATCTTGGCCAGGGTACCCCCCAAACAGCCGCCAGGCCATTGTGGGTCCCAGCAAACGCACACAACCATTCATTCTCACACTCACACCTAGCCTCATGTGTATTTGGACTGTCCAAAGGAACAGTCCAGGAGGAAAACCTACGCAATCACTGGGAGAGCATGCACACAGAAACACCCCCCGTCTAGCTCGGGGATTCGAGCCCAAGACCTTCTTGTTGAGAGGCAGACATAAAATTAAACGAAAAATCTCACCCAGAGCGACCTACATTTTTATCTCATTAACACAACTGAGCAAATGAGGGTTAAGGGCCATGCTCAAGGGCCCAACAGTGGCAGCTTAGTGATACTGGGGCTTGAACTGCCAACCTTCCGATCAGCAACCATAAATCATAGCCTTAACTAGGGGTAAATCAATCACATCTGAATCGCGATTCTTATTTATTAGCATTCTAAATCGATCCAAATTTTCTAAAATCTATGTTTAAAAACACGTTTTTTCAAACATTTCTAACCTTACTCACAGCGCGTACCGTTTGTCCAGACCCGGCCTCCGTCGTGAATTGTTCCAGTGAGTGGCGGGTCCAGAACTAGCTTTTAGCCGAGCTTTGACATGGAGAAATACAGCCAGCGCTGTCTTCACTGAAGGCAAATGTTAGGGTGCACTTCGGATTTTACAATTTTCCTGGTAAGAAGGAGCTTGTCGTGACATATGCGGTGTCCAAAATAAAAGTCAAGTATTTCAGGAACACTTCAAATCCCCGAGCCCTCATCTTACACCATCACCTGGAGCTAAAAGAACCGGAGCAGCAGCACAACCAACTCCTGACCAACACACTACATCACTTCACTAAACTCCCAACCGACTCTGAACGAGCAAAGCGGATCAGTACATCTACAGAACCAGTCGTCTAGTAATATCATTTCTTTTTTTCTTATAGAAGAGTCATTCCAGCTTATAGAAGAATGTAGATACTCGTGAAATTGGCTCCCTTTTTGTAATGGTTATGAATCAAACATCGGTTTGAATCAAGAATCGATTCTGAATCGAATCGTCACTCCAAAAATCAGAATCGAATTGAATCATGAGTTGTTGTTAAATTCACATTAGTAGCCTTAACTACTGAGCTCCCGCTGCCCACTGATTTTAATCGGAGAATAAGAGCTAGAAAGTTTTCAGGTGCTTGTTCAGTGTTCAGGTACTTTTTTCTAGCTATCTGTAAATTTTATGGAGTTTTGTGGGCGTGGCTAAATGGAAATGAAAATTAATGTGCTCGGTTATGTAGGGCTAATTTTCGACAAGCATGAAAAAATCGGTGCTAAGCATCGGTTTGGCCTTTCGAAAACATTTACTCCTTGTCTCTGTGGGTTATGTGCTATTTCAGCGAGGACACACAGCTTGAACTTACATTAGTGAGCAATGACAGAATGATCTAGCGGTTTTCCATACAAACACTTCGTACTAGCCATCGCAGACGTCTGGTTCCGACCCGACTGTTTATTTTCGCCTGACTTCCTGGACATGAGTACGCATGCAATGCCGTGCTTAGAAACCCTGAAAATTGTTTGCATTCATTTGGTCAGTGACAGAAACGCCGTCTTAGGTTCCAGCATCTGGTCTTTCCTTTTTAAACCTGAATCGTGCTGGAATAATAACTTGGCTCTGTGACTCTATTAAGCAGACCCCTAAGTGTTTAGACTATGAACTCGGGCGGCGGAATGAGACTGACAGGAAATTCGATGTCCTTCCAGCGCCTTCTTCTTCTTCTTCATTAGGACGTTTCTTTGGAGCGGACGACGGTGGCGTAACTTTAGGAGCCCGTCTCGGAAATGACTTCTGCTGCTGTTTCTTTGCTCACCTAAGGCGATGAATGGAGCCCTTTGTCAGGACATATGGCATTGTAATTTCCTCAGTACCTTAATTACAGACAGGAGGAAAGACATCAATTAGCCTTGATTACATAACGGCATTCTTTAAAAAGCTTGGCGAGAGATATCGGGTGGAGAAAGACTCGCGGTTTGTCTCCGGTGTCATTTTGACTGGCCAGTCTATCTGATACATGACAAATCAATCATACGGGTTGTGTGTCGTGTCTGTGCGTGTGGTGTGTGGTGTGTGGTATGTGGTGTGTGTGTGTCTCGTCACAAGGCTGGCTGAGAATGATGGCTTAATGTTTTAGTTATTTATTAGAGAGCTTTAATCAACAGATTGTCGTCGAACTCCACAGGCATCCTCTCTCTCTCTCTCTCTCTCTCTCTCACTCTCTGATTGTGGTTAATTGTCGGAGAAATGGACTAAAGGTCTCAGCTGTGTAGTGCCCAGTCGGGGCGAATGGATTAATCCGGTCCTCCTGCAGAGCTCCTCTGGGTTGAACTGATGCTCTGCTCCTTTTTGTTCGTCTCCATCTCTCTTTATAGTGATATAGAAAAGTGTATGATCAGGATTACCCGGTCACCACTTGTGCCGCTATGGAACCCACATTAAACATGTATTATGGAAGTAATCCTCTTATTATAATTTTTTTTTGTTACTCTGCACTGGAACAGTTATACGGGGCCTGCTTTTGAAGATAGCTGATGTTTTCGCCTACAGTCGAAATCTAGGAGACGTTAATTCCCAGGGTGGCACAGAGGCACAGTGGCTAACACGTCGGTCCTGAGTTCAAGTCTTCTGCTCGGCAAGGGCGTTTCTGTGTGGAGTTTGCATGTTCTTCCCTTTCTGGTGTGGGTTTTCTCTGGGTAATCCAGTTTCCTCCCATAGCCTTGCACATTAGATAAATTGAGTGTTTCAAACTGTCCCAGGTGTGAGTGTGTGAGTGTGTTGGCCCTGCAATGAACTGGCAAGGTGTTCAGTCAGGGTCTACTCTGCCTTTTTCCAGGGTCGGTGGAGATAGGCTCCAGGATTACCACAATGGCAGATGAATGAATGATATAATTAAGACTTTCTGACCAATCAGAATGAAGAATTTGACATTTCCATTGAATGGAAAGGAATATAATTCAGAAAAATGAAGTGCAGTGGGGAATTAGAGGGAATTGGAGACTCGTGTAGAAACATCTTCTCACCTTCTGTTCACAGTTACTATGTGTGTGTGGTTGTGCTGAGCTACGTCCTGCCCCTGTTGGTGATGGGTTGTGCCTATCTGGTGGTGGGGCTGAACCTGTGGGCCAGCGAGATTCCTGGAGACTCCTCAGGCCGCTACCAGGAGCAACTCACCGCTAAACGCAAGGTTCTTCGAAACACACACACACACACACACACACACACGGCATGCAGCAATTCACACACTAAACAACTCAAAAGTCGTCCAAGTGGTTTTGTGGGTTTTTTCAATCCTAAAAACAAGCAACACAATGCATCAAAACAAAAATAAATGCCTACAGAAAGACAAAAACTCCTTTATCCTAAAAATGTATTTCTTTTTCACTCTCATTTCGCTTCCTCAGCTGAATACAAAAAGCTTTTTATTGCATTTCTGGTGTTTCGGGCTTTGAATAAAAACAGGATGATGAGAACTTCCTGCTCGTGACCCTCAGGTTTAGGAGATAATGAGGGTCATGAAGGAGGAACAGCACTCATGAAATTTTCTACATACGATTCCCGTCTGCCCACGACGGCTCTTCATTTTAATCTCAATCTCAGCTCCGTTCAGTGATTAACACTTTCCAGGAGCCCCTGCTCGTCTTTCGTCCCCTCTTGACTTTTTTTGACACCCTCTCAAATATATAGCTCTACTTACACCCCTCACCTGCCCTGGCTGTCTGACTCCCTTTCTGTTTATTGCACAGGTGGTGAAGATGATGATCGTGGTCGTCTGCACCTTCGCCTTCTGCTGGCTGCCGTTCCACATCTACTTTCTCCTTCAACAGTTCTTTCCTTTGCTCTTCGAGAAGCCCTTCATCCAGCAGGTCTACTTGGCTGTCATGTGGCTTGCCATGAGCTCCACCATGTACAACCCCATCATCTACTGCTGCCTGAACGACAGGTAACGTCACATGCACAGCTGGTGTGAAGTCATCTGTGCTTCAGGTTACAAGAAAAGACGTAGAGTGTGCACTCTGACAAAATGGGTTGCAGTGGATTGTTTTTATAACTGAGGGTTACACACAGTCTTGATATGTAAAGTACACCATTTAGAAACCGTAGCTGCATTTCAACAACACAAGAATATCTTTAGTTGTTTATTTATATCACCTCATTAACGACGACGTCACAACACGTGACCCGAGTATTGTACGCCTCTTGTTCCCTATATTACTCTCTCCTGGGAACTTTTTTGAGACACAGACTTCCCATGTGTACACGTACGCCAGTGGGATGGATGGAAGGATGTATCCGAATGGTTTTTCTTGACGCTCCAAAAGCAACTCGATGGTTAGTCACTGCTCTCGCTGCCCTTTTCGCTATTAAGGAGTTCTAAGTGGCGTAGAAGTTAGCACATCCGCCTCACAGCGAGAAGGGCTCGATTCCCGGGCTTGGCCAGGCTCTGCTTGCGTGGGTTTCTCCCACTGGGTTTCCTTCCACAGTCCCAAATCACCCCTAGGTGTGAGTGGCCTTGTACCCCACCCTCACCCAGAGTCGGCTAAGATGGGTGCCAGCCTTCCCGTGACCTCAATTAGGATTCAGCGGCTTGGAAAATGAATGAATGAATGATTACATTACTAATAAAAATCTTCTGAACCCATCTGCACAACTCCGATACTTCACTGCAGTAGATCACAGTTATTGATGCCACGTTGTGGTTTTTCAGCAGCTTGATGAGGTTCATTTTTTCAAGATATGCAATCAAAACTAGAGAGGCACTCAGGGATTCCAAGGAACCACCACCCTGCAACATGGATAAAGTAGAAAATAGGCTCTATATGGGTGTGCTCATCTGGTGATATGTTCTAGAGCATGTTGGTGTTTGAAGGTGTAACAAGATAACTGGGGTCTGACCTTTTAAGGAAACTCAAGGTCAAAGGTAATTGTCTCATTTTAAAGTCCATATATGGTTTTTCAGAGTAACAGCGTGTCTATAAGCACTCGTTTTAATGTTATAAGGTTTCATCTCCAAAACTTTGTGACCTTGCTCTGACCTTGCTGTTTTACCTTGACTTTCAAAAATCAAATCATCTCTGGGACTCATATAGGGTAGTGTCCCCACCAAGTTTGGGGTAAATCCGTTCACTGATATGGGCAAGATTTTTTAAACAAAAAAACGCTGGCGATTACAATACTGGAGATAATAAAGTCATTCAAAAGGAAATACATTGCAGGCTAAAAGGTTATCCATAATAAATATGCTTCTCTAAGTCTGTTTCTCAGAGCTGGGAGAGAAGCGAGTGGTAATCAGTTTTGGTTATTCGTCTCACACACACTGACTCATTACGATTTTTTGCTCGTCATTTGATAGATAGCAGCCGTGATGCAGTTTGCATGATGAAGAGGAGCACAAGAAAGAACGCAGCTCGACAGTGGAAATGATTAATGCTTCTGAAAACTATATGAGCTCTCTCGCTCTCATTCTCACCCTCTTTCACTCTCTCTACTCTTCAGACAGGGTTTAGCGTTCATACTCATCAAGTTTTTTTTGTGGCGCTTAAGCACTCTGTGTGCCTCTCTGCCACATTTTGGTCCTCGCCTCCACAATCCACCAGGTACATCTATCTCCTTACACCTTGTGTGTGTGTGTGTGTGTGTGTGTGTGTGTGTGTGTGTGTGTGTGTGTGTGTGTGTGTGTGTTTGGCAGATTCCGTGCTGGCTTTAAGCAGGTGTTCCGTTGGTGCCCGTGCATTCACGCTGACTCCTACGAAGGTCTGGAGCTCAAGTCCACACGCTACCTGCAGACACAAACAAGCGTGTACAAGACAAGTCGGACGGAGCCCACTGTGCCGGTTGTCAACAGTCCGTCTCTAGAGCTGGCATCCAATGGCTCATCATCTCGCAGTATGTCCAAGACTGTGTCAGAGACCTCCAGCTTCTACTGCGCCAATAACCTGCCTGCCTAGGAGCACTTAGAGACAGCAGAGGAACATGATGAAGACCAGTTGGTGTAATGGCTCAAAATCAACAGTGGATCCATTTACCTCTGTACAAACATCATCTGTGGACAATTTAGTGTATAATTTTCTGTGTGATCATCGTGACAGACCATTCTGAGAGGTGTAGCCAACTGAGGAACATGTCAGAGAACCTATTCGTGGTGAATCTATTCGTCACCTCTCTTCATCCATTATGAACCACTTTCACTGAGAATTATTAGCACGTCCACATGGAATCATATCAGTTGAATCTCTCATGAGCCTCTCCGAGCGAGTATCATGGGCATGTTTTATAAAGGATGTGCCAAAGAATCAGACGTTAACCTACTTATTAAACGTTAAGGGATCCATTCACCTCCATATGGAACATTTCATCTGGTGTTATTGATAGCTCAGAGGTTATGGTGCATTCCATTTTTCCTGGGAAGTCAGGATTTCATGGTGGGGAACATCAATTGGCTTGCCACTGAAGTCAGATTCTCCAGTTTGGAAAGTTGGGGGAACCTTACCAACCCTGAGCTCGAAATCCAAGATGGCGTGTCGGTGCAGCAACAGAGTGAAAGCCATAGTAGTTTACTGTTTATTAGCCATTCTGCTTTAAAATTAGTCCTAAAGACACAGTTCACTTTTCAACATCTATCTCTGATACTGTGCAATGTGTTATCAAAATACCATGTAATGTTTTATCAATTGGTTTGCCTGTCCTTGGCCAATCCGGTTAAATTGCTGGTATTGGCTTCCAAAGGTCTGGTAGTCAGCTTGGGTATGACATCATTCTCAGCTTTATCTTCTGACTTCCAAGATAAATGGAACATAAACTAGCATCTGGTCTACTGTTTAAACACAATGTCATGCCCATGATTAGCCCATTCAGTTGATTACAGCACCGGTGAAATAAATAAATGTAAATATTATCTCTGTATTATGTTACACTAGGTACTTTTTGGTGTTGATGGCAGATGTCGAAGAAACTGAAGTTCTTGATGTGTACTGATCTAAACGTGTTTTGTAGAATCTGACACACACACACCCCCCCCCCTCCCCATACTAAAAACTGATGCATATCTGCATATGACATAATCTTCCTAACGGTCCACTTTATGGAAGTGTTTTGTGCTTGTGGAAGTGCCTCATTAATTTCACTATATGGATAATCTGGTGTATGTAGACTATAAGCTTCTTTGCTTCCTTTTTCTCTTCTTCGGACATATTCTAGTAACACCTTTATCAATGTTCAGCCTTGACTGATCTCATGAGTTCCTTTCAGGGACGTTGATGGGATGAGAACTGTATCGGCGAAGCTTTGCAGCCTGATGTGGTCTGGAGGACGAGAACTGCCTACCGTGTATTACCGTTTACATTTTATTAGCATGTAATATTGCGGATAGTGTATTGTATACGATGCCTAAATGCTAAGTCTTTCCTCTGTGTTTATATGTCTGTTTCTTTTGTAGCAGGGTTTGGGAATCTCAGCGTAATGTGAGTCTTGATCCCTAGGTACAGTTCTGTCCAATTGATTTGCAGAAAGTAAGCAGAGTTCCGAAAAAGATGCCAGACAATCCATGACAATCAATTTATTGCTAAAAACCTTGGAGTAAAATGACTTCTGGCAGGATACAGCATCACACTGGGCAGAATGGAAGCGGTAAATCCATGCCAGTCACTTTAGGCCTGAGGATCTTATCACTCCATGGCAACTTATGAGGGGCAAGTTAATTTTGCTTTTATTTTGTAGAGGATATCATTCTGTGGCAAATTTCAAAAAGTTCCCACACTAAAAGTTTCTCCAAATGCAGTAAAATGCCTTTGAAATAAACTTATTAAACCTCCATGCCGCCATCTATACACTTATTCAGTAGGTGTGCAATAGGTGGCAAGCACTAAAGACAACCAATCAAATCGCTCAGATTTCCAAGATGGCTGCCCCCATGAAAGGTGTTATACATATGATTCCTAAAGAAGAAAGTGATTCAATTTTGATTTCGGAGAAAAGTTTATCAAAATTAAGGAATGTGCAAGTAAATGGAAGCACCTGGAAGGTGTACAACAAACTACTGCCAATGAATTCTTGGACAGTTGCAAAGAATACGCAAATGTTTACGACTTTGTTTATCATCGGTTGTGCTATAAGCGCCCCACTGACAGGACTAGAATAGAAAGAGCCGTGAAATGATGTGCAAAAAAAGTGACCACTGAACCTGATGACTTCTGCATGTCTTCCTCTTGTCTCTAGCTACCACAAATGAATTCCAGGCCCAGGTTTGTAATTTACTCTTCCTGGCAGGATCTGGCAGTTCAAGAGGAATCATCAATGTGTCTGAGATCTCAAGAAAATACACACCAGAAGAATGCAAGGCGATTCTTGGCCTGCATGTGTTCTCTGGTTGTGACTCAATAAGTGCCTTAAAAGGAAAAGGAGAAATCAAACCACTGGACCTTATGCTCCAGACAGATGATTGTGTCAACTGTTTTGCTAAGTTGGGTACTGACTGGGAGTTTGTTGAAGATGCATCGCCAGTGTTCGAAAGGTTCGTCTGTGCAGTGTATGTACAGGAGGTCTGCACACCTGTCAATACTGCTAGGTACAACTCGTTTCCGCTGACATGTCGATCAGACCAGTTCCTGCCCCCAAACCAAGATGGCCTGTGGCACCATCTCCAGTGAGCAAATGATCAGACAGCTGTCCATCGTAGGTGCCTTTAACAGTGTATCAGTGCACCATCACCAGTTGGTCATGGTTGAAAACTGGAAGACAACAATTTGGCCTTTGTCTGGATGTCGAATTGCCCAGCTTCCCAGAGTGTGCAAAGGTTATGTCTCCCAAAAGTGTAACTGAGAAAATGCTTTTTGTCTGTCTGGGGTTTACAAGGCAGGCTGTGAATGTACATTGATGAAGTAAAAAAGAAAGAAATTGATTATTCACATGAATAAAGCTTATTTGTATTGGTATTTCTGATAGTTCTGTGCCTTTGGCATGCTGATAATTAATAGCTTATTGCTAATTAAGGAGCAAATATTTTTTATGAGAACTTTGCATTTCTGGCCACCTAACACAATCCTGGACCTGAATCAAGCAAAGTTTGCTTGCCCCCAGTGAGTTGCCACGAACTCAAAAACTAAGCCCAGTACAGGATTTGTCCCATGGCCTACTTCCTGCGCAGACGAAAAATCCATGAATATGGTATCTAAACTGCCTTAGGAGAAAGGAAGAAATCAGTGACGATGGCCAGGGTTCCATTGTTAAAAAGTAATCAAGGGTTCCTCTGGTTCAGAAATACCACATGTGACCACATGTGGTTTTGAGGTTTTGCTTAAATTTTTATGATTTTTTTTTTTAATTTCAGTTTAGGAAAACTAAGGTTGTTTGTCTCTATCTGTCTACCTCGGTTTGTCTTTTAAATGTCGTTGCCCGCCCCCCTGCCAAACCGTTTGCCTGTTCTCAGCTTAAGCGGTCACGCACAAAATTAACTCTGGGGTCAGGCCTTGGAGTTCTAATTTTAGCCTCGCATCAACACATGGTGCACAAATCTGACAGAAGAGGTGGAGGACTGGAAGGCGATTTGCTGGTACTGTTGTGGGGTGGCAATGAAAGGCAAAAACTTTGCAGAGGACCGTCGGGTTTGAAGGAGGGGTAGCACACCTGTTGTTTTAAGTTATGGAGCGTGGTATGTGACAGTGGTGTCAGTTTTCTAGGCAAGAGGAGGACATAGCACATGGTAAGGGATCAAACTGTTCTGGAACACTGAATGAAGCTCAGGCAGATTTTATGAGTGATGTGGAGAAGTTGGAGTACTTGAGCTGGAGTCCTGCAGGGCTTCTGCTTTGCTTCTCCACAAAAGACTCGGCTTGGATTGTTGAAATACAGTAAGGTGGTGGGGCGAGAAACTTCTGCATCATAGGAATCATGGGAAATTAACTAGAAAGAAAGTGGAGCTCTTGGAAAGGTCATTCTCTCCAACTTGAGTTCTATTAATAGCCATTATTCCACACCATGGGTCATGGAATATTTAATGAAGGGTAATAATACAATATGAATTCCCAATAGGTCGGGGTGGATGAAGTTCAAGAGAATATTCATACCATTCATTCGTTCAATTCGTTTAATTAGGGTAGCGGGGAGGCTGTCGCCGATCTTAGCGGTCTCTGGGCGATGGCGGGGTACATCCTGGACAGCTCGCTAGGCTATCATAGGGTCAACACACACACACAACCATTCACCTTCACATTCACACATAGGGGCGATTTGGAACAGATAATTAGCCTACTGTGCATGTTTTTGGTCTGTGGGAGGAAACTGGAGTACCTGGAGGAAACCCACGCAAGCACGGGGAGAACTCCGCTCAGGAACGCCCAAGCCCGGGAATCGAAACATTCTTGCTTTGAGACGAATGTGCTAACCACTGCTCCACACTGTCGCCTATAATCATACCATTCACTTTAAATATCTCCGGGTGTGTTGGTCGCTGTGTTGGGGTTTTACACTAAGAAGATTTTTAATATTTGTTTACTTGCCTAAGCCGTCCATAAGAAAGGTATTGCTCATGATGCTGTGGGCGTGGTGGATCCACAAGCAGCAGTTGAACTTATGGTAAGAGACTTTTACAGATTTGTCCTCCGTCAAGATTAGAGTCTGAACAGTCTGCGGGGCTGTACTTGAGGAGATTCTCTTCTGTCCTCTACGTTCTCACTTGAAAAACCCCCGGAGATTTCAGTATAAATATGACTTGGATAGTGGGACGCCAGGTTGGATATTTGCATCATGCGTACATTGAAGCTGGTGCTACTTTTACATCTGGACAGTGGTGGTTAGGATGTTTAAGGATCTGGGTTTCTGATTAAAGGGTCAAGAACTCAAGTCCCAGTACTACCAAGATGCTTGTTGGGCCCTAGAGCAAAATTCATATTTCTCAACTGCTCTGTTGAATAAATAAAAATTTTAAAAAAGTGCAAGTCACTTTGGAAGGAAGTCTGCCAAATGCCACAAATGTAAATGATGTTGGGTATTCAGGACTCCCTCTGCTATTTCCAGCAGTTTCCACCATTCCCTTTGCTATTTTTAGTGTTTTTCACCATTCCTTTGACAATTTCCGGCAGATTCCTCCATTCCATCTGCTATTTTCACTAGTTTCTGCCACTCCCTCAGCTGTTTCCGGCAGTTTCTGCTACTCCATTGGCTATTCCAGTGGTTTGCGCTATTTCCTAAAAGTTTCCCGATTGGCTGCCACATTGCTTCTCAGGATCACTGTTGTTTATAAATTAGCCTGGTATGAAGCTGCCTTGAACAGCATGATTCCTTTTTCATCTTGGAATTTTTTTTTTTCCAAACGTCTACATTTGTATACAGAAAGGCAAAATAATGTGTTATTATAATGCACTACTTCCTGGTTTGCTTGGATACAAAAGCCAGTACACCCCCTACAGCATTTCTGCATGGTGTGCAATGCACCCGAGGCTATTTTCGAATATTGGAAACTGCCGGAAATAGCCAAGGGAGTCCCGAATATTACTCACTGTCCTTTTTTGCCCTCTAATCGTCTGCAGTGACGGACCAACTGACTGCGTATAATGTAAATGATAACAGCAGCTAACTTGTTTGTTAGTGTTAAATACTCTGTAACTATAAATTGTTTAAAGTTATGTAGTAATAAATCACTTGCAGGATGTGCTTTTGTAGGAAAATAATCAACGTAGGTGGTGGTGGTGGTGGTGAAAGTAATTCGATTTATGTTCAAGACTGTAGCATTGACTTACTTAATGAATATGATGTCAGAGTATTGCATCACCTTTCAGCTTGTGTTTATCAAACCACAATAAACCTTTCCTGGTGGTTCAAGTTTTGTTTATTTGAAGTGATATATTTGTTCTTATATATACTTCTCTACCACTGACACATGTGTAATGCTTCCACTCAAGTACAAATTCACGTACACCTCACTGCAGACGTCCTAGATTTAGGGGAGGTTAGATTTCACATAGCGTCTGAATGCCATTTTAGCTTATGGACATCCTGTACTGTGTTGCATGTTGAGTTATCTGCTCAATGGGATATAAAACCCTCACCATGCCTCATGTGCGCTAGGAGAAAAGCCCGTGCTACCTGAGAACCGTGTGTTGCCTGTCCATCATCTAACCAACATGCCAGCATTTGTAGATTTGGGAAAGAAAGTCCCCTAGGTTTACACAGATTGGGAGGGTATCCAAACAAAAGAGCTTTCCAAGAATCATAAAATCCCAAACCTGCGCAGCAGCCATGTGCGTGGTAATTGACTTGTTTGTTAAACAAGACTTTATCAAACAGGCGTGTAGAATTTTTCTCTTCTGGTCGTATTCCATCTCCAAATTTCAGACCACCTGCTGTAATTGTCTCTCCAAAATGACTCAGCTTTTCCCTGCGCTCTTATGCTGACAGGCGTGCATTGTTCTTAGCTGAAGTGTGAAGACATAATCACCAGTTTTGGTGTAATATGAAATATCTTACACCCCTGCAGAGTGCAAGCTTGCCAGAACGGCTTGCGATGTTCAGATCAGCAAGAAGGAAATATTACGACCATCATCATCATCATCATCACGAGGTTCCATTCCAGTGTCCGATGCTACTGAGAAAAATTAGCCTCTTTGTTTTAGATGTTCTTCATGGCTTCTTGCATCAGCGCTTGAAGACATCGGTGATCAGAGTGCGAAACTAGTGTCCTTGAATATCCCTCAGCGCGGAGGATATCGATTGGAAAATTGCAGAGCTGTTAAAGCAGTTCAAGCCTCAGAGACTTGACAGTGATTAGATCCAGAGGACAACTGGGGGGAAACAATGAAATATCTATCGATTGTTGCCGCACCAATGGATGTTGCATCTCGTTGTTTTGAAATCATCCAGTCTTCAGTTTCGGGGGATGACTGCGCTAAATTGAGCAGATTTTCCTTGAATACCAATAAACAGGGCAACTAAAGAGCCGCTCTCATTGATAGCTGTTGTCTATTAAGGAAGAGCTAACATTCATTCATTCATTTTGTAAGCCAGGGAGGCTTAACGCAGGGAGGCTGGGGCCCATCTCAGCCGACTCTGGGCGAGGGCAGAGTACATACAGTATGTTTTTGGTCTGTGGGAGGAAACCAGAGTACTCAAAGGAAACCCACACAAGCACAGGGAAAACATGCAAACTCCAGACAGAAATGCCCCGAGCTCGAGGATCGAACCCAGGACCTTCTTGCTGTGAGGCGGACGTGCTCACCACTGCACCTAAGAGCTAACACGTGGGTAGGAAATTGGTAATGACCAAGTTTTAGAAAAAAATGTGAATGGAGATGTTTTTGTTGAGGATATCAAGAAGGTCCTGGTTTCTGCTTTTTCTGTGTGGAGTTCTCCTCATACTCCTCATACATCATGGGTTTCCTCGGGACAATCCGGTTTCCTTCCACAGTCCAAAAACATGCACAGTAGGCTGTTCCAAATCACCCCCAGGTGTGAGAGTGAGTGTGAATGGTTGGTGGGTGTGTTGGTCCTGTGATGGACGGGCGAGCTGTTCTGGGTGTACCACACCTTCTCCCAGAGTCGGCAGAGATGGGCTCCTGCCTTCCCACGACCCTGATAAAGGGAAACGCGGCTTGGAAGATGAAATGACAATGAAATGGGACCTGAACAAGTGGAGAAATGTTCCTTCTTTTCTTTTTCATTTGGTTTCAGGCGCTTGGGTAGAATTTATTCTCTATTATTTTTTTGTTTACGCTCTCAGATTCTCCTACCTACTGTAGCTATTTGTGGAGGCGGGAGATGTCGAGCTGTTAAAGAATGGCCGTAATGCTCAGGGAGGAGTCGAAGGCAACAACATGCACAGACGTTGTGGGTTTTTGTAACCTTCCTTGCCAGCCTCAAAACTGTTTGCCGTGACAGCTAACACTGTTTACCCAGAAAGTCCCTTCCAGGCTCAGACAGACCTTTAATGAAATCTCAGCGCTCTCTCTCTCTCTCTCTGTCTCTCTTTCTTGCTCTCTCTCTCTCTCTCTCTCTCCCTTCTCTCTTTCTTGCTCTCTCTCCCCTCTCTCTCTCTCCCCCTTCTCTCTTTCTTGCTCTCTCTCTCTCTCTCCCCTCTCTCTTTCTTGCTCTCTCTCTCTCCCCTTTCTCTTTCTTGCTCTCTCTCTCTCTCTCCCCTCTCTCTTTCTTGCTCCCTCTGTATCCTCTCTCTCTCTCTCTCTTTGTATCCCTTCTCTCTCTCTCTCTTTCTCTCTCTTTTTCTCTCTCTCTTATCCTCTGTCTCTCTCTCCCCCTATTTCTCCCTTCCTTGTCTCTCTCTCTCTCTTTCTCTTTCTACCTTCTCTGTCTCTTTCTGTCTGTCCCTCTCTGTTTATCTCTCTCTCTCTCTCCATCTTTTTACCTTCTCTGTCCCCCCCCTCTCTACCTCTTTTTCTCTCTCTCTATCTCTCTATCTCCCTCTCTGTCTTTCTCCCTCTCACTTTCTCTATATCCCTCTTTCTCACTTCTATCTCTCTCTCTCAGTCTGTCTTGTGTGTTTCTCTCTCTCTCTCTCCCTCTCTCTGTCTGTCTTTCTCTTTTTCCTCTATCTCTCTCTATCTTTTTCTCTGTCTCCCTCTCTCTGTGTCTCTCTTGCTTTCTTTCTCTGTCTCTCTCTCTGTCTTTCTCTCTTCTCTTCTTTCTCACTTCTCTCTTTTTACATATCTCTGTTTCTCTCTCTGCGTATCACTCTTTCTGTGTGTGTGTGTGTGTGTGTGTGTGTGTGTGTGTGTGTCTAACCTATAGATCTGAATGTAAAGCTTATCGTCGACACATGATGGATTCTATGCTTTCTAGATGTGAGGATGAAGAGACAAGTTAGAAAGTGTAAAGTGATACAACTTTCTGACACTGAAGAAGAACATTTTAATTTTTAAAAAAGGAGGGAGATGATACCATGATGGAATGGAAGCATAAGGAGAGACAGACAGAGAGAGAGAGAGAGAGAGAGAGAGAGAGAGAGAGAGAGTGTGTGTGTGTGTGTGTGAAAGGGAGCCAGGGGGG
>JAOUQZ010000027.1:16743008-16760821 GCA_028564935.1 Neosilurus hyrtlii
CTCTCTCTCTCTCTCTCTCTCTCTCTCTCTCTCTCTCTCTCTCTCTCTCTCTCTCTCTCTCTCTCTCTCTCTCCTGACCACATATTGGTCCTTGATAATAGACCATTTCAGCACATCAGCACCATGTTTCTGAATCACATGCACTATTCACTATTCAGTCAAGGTGCAGCCGTGTAGATAAACCTCTTCTACAGAAATACAGGAAATGAATGCAGTTTCTAATTCAGCTCAGTCATAAATAAATACAATCACATATGTGTCATGTTCCAGGTTTGCTCAACATTCCGATAACAGAAATATATATATATATATATTAGTGTAAGTGTATATAGGAAACCCACACAAGCACAGGAACAACACCGAAACGTGCTCGCCCAGCCTGGGACTCAAACCCAGGACCTTCCGCTGTGAGGCAGACATGCTAACCACTACCCCACCAGCACAAAGTAAACCAAAACAAGATTTTTAGGGTTTTTTATTTACATTTTTAAAGTGTGATAGCGGACAGCACGGTGGCGTAGCGGTTAGCACGATCACCTCACGGCAAGAAGGTCCTGAGTTTGAGTCCCGGCCAAGTCTCAGACATTTCTGTGTAGAGTTTGCATATTTTCCTCCGGGTACCCCGGTTTCCTCCCACAGTCCAAAGATCTCCACTTCAGGCTAATTGGCTGTTCCAAATGGACCCTAGGGGTGAGTGTGAGCATGATGGTTGTGTGTTATGATGTACCCCGCCTTTACCCTGTGTCAGCTGAGATAGGCTCCAGCCTCTGAACGACCCTGGTCGGATTAAGGAGTTTGGAAAATGAGCGAGCGAGTGAGTGAGTGAGTGAGTGGTGCTCCATGAAGGCATCTTGTTTAAAATTTTGTTTAAAAGTAAACAAATATATTTAAAGGTGCTTTTCTATTACGCAGCATTCTTTGTATTTTGGGGGGGGGAGGTGGGTGCCACTGAACTGGTGATCGTCTCAAACTGTGTGTTTTTGTCTATAAGCAATTACTGAAAGAGACGATGTGTGATATGGAGAATTATTGGGTCGAGGGGTTGTTATCCGCCGAGGCCACTCCCTCCAAGATTGAATAATTCTCCATATCATACTAAAGCTGGATTTTATCACTTTTTATTATTCATTTAGAATATATTCATATTAGATAGTCATGTTTCTGTATTGCATATGACAATCATGTGATAATCATTCAACTTATCTGATGGCAATAATGCAATAATCCGGCATGTAGGAAAATAATTATTTGATGGCTCTCCACCAATCAGGAATGAGAATATATTTTTAATTAAACCAACACACACACACACACACACACACACACACACACACACACACACACACACACAACCATCCACACTCATACTTAAGGTCAATTTGGAACAGTCATTTAGCCTAATGTGCATGTCTTTGGACTGTGGGAGGAAACCGGAGTACCTGGAGGAAACCCAAGCAAGCACCGGAAGAACATGCAAACTCCACATGGGACTGGAACCCAGAACCTTCTGTGTGAGGGGGCGTGCTAACCACTGCACCACCGTGCTGCCCTATCATTTAAAATTCTTTTATTGGCTTGGTTTGAAGTGTGCATATCAATGTCTTTACCTTTACATAAGAAGAGTTTTGTGTCTTATCTGTGACGTATTCATTTGCTGTGAACATCCTCTATGTCTGGGGTGCCATTATTTTTGCCAGTGGATGTATTCGAATGCCTTGTTTGCGTTCATAAGTAAAGACAAGCGTGTTTTAGCTTGAATGTGATTAGGTCAGAGGTGGACAGCGTGGACAAATTCCAGACACACCAGATGTTTACAGAAAAGGACGTTAGAAAATAAAGTCTTTTAATCTGTAACCCAGGGGTGTTTGACCATTCGGTGAGCAACCATGTTTGAAGAGACTAAAAATTCTCTGCACTCACTGCATCTAAACGAGAGGACGTGGTGGGACGGTGGTGCAGTGGTTAGCACATCTGCCTCACAGCAAGGAGGTCCCGGGCTCAAGTCCCGGCCTTGGATGTCTCTGAATGTTCTCCCTGTGCTTGCATGGGTTTCCTCAGGGTACTTCGGTTTCCTTCCACAGTCGGCTGATGGGTGGTTCCAAATCTCTCCTAGGTGTGAGTGCGAGTATGAATGGTTGTGTGTGTTAGCCCTGCAATGGCCTGGCGAGCTGTACAGGGTGTACCCTGCCTTCGCCCGTTGTCTGATCAGGTAGGTTCCCTCGTATGACCCTCGTAGGAGATAGCGGATTGTACTGAAAATGTAAATAAGGTATAAATATATTGCTCTTTCATTTTCTAAGCTGCTTATTCCTAATTAGGGTCACAGGGAGGCTGGCGCCCATCTCAGCCGACTCTGGGTGAGGGCGGGGTACACCTTAAACAGCCCGCCAGGCCATTGCAGGGCCAACACACACAAGCATTCAGACTCACTCTCACACTTAGGGGTGATTTGGAACCACCAAGCAGCCTACTGTGCATGTTTTTGGACTGTTGGAGGAAACCGGAGTACCCGGAGGAAACCCACGCAAGCATGGGGAGAACAAACTCCACACAGAAACTAACTGAATTGAACCTGGGACCTTCTTGCTGTGAGGCGGACATGCGCACCATATTGAACCTTTAATAGAAATTTGAATGATATCCTTATATGATGCACCTTTAATAGTTCCATCCTCGTGACAAATTAAAGTACAGTTTGATCCTGTTATTTATTAGCGTACACTCAGCCGTCACGATTCCGTCTCTGATGAACTCCCCACAGGGATCCGAACATGGTGAGGGGATTCCATCAGTAGGAAACGGCGAGGAACGGTCGACTCAGGCATGCTCGTTAGAGGACGAAAACATAACCCCAGACTGCTTTTACTGAAAACATTAATGAGAGCTGATTAGAAGAAGAAGAAGAAAAAAAGGAATGAGGCACTGTGTTGGTGTAACGCTGGGTTCCCAGAGGTGCGGCGATAATTGGCTGCACTTCACGATCCCTTGTTAATTTACAACCTTGTAAAAAGTTTCTGTGGCCTGCCAAAGTGAACTCTGACCTATCCAAACTCCTCCACTCCCGGGTCTGTTTGTGTGTGACGGGGAAGGATATTGGCATCACAGAGAGAGAGAGAGAGAGAGAGAGGATTTTTTATTCTCAGTCACCTCAGCGAATACAGCAGGTTTACACATTTATCAGACTGAATTCATTCAGAGGTCATGCGGTGTCACTGCCCCCTAGTGCTTTCCACCAGTAGGCATTGCACATATGATCCCATGCTGCCTTTCCAAATCCTCAAATGCAGCATGTTCATCTACAAACACCTTAAAGATACAGTGTGTGACATTTAGTGGTGTCCAGCAACATCTAGTGGTGAGATTTCAGATTGCAACCAACTGAGATTTCAACCCTGAGCCCTCCCTTTAAAGCCTGTATCAGGGATTTCAGTGAGATTAAGGGTAAGTGGAGGAATATGTGAAATGGAGGTGGACGGTAAAATTTAGGCCGGGGAGAGGCAAAGCCTTGGTGGGGGTGCGAGGGGGCCCCCTTGAAGCTGAAGCATATATCATGCCATAAAATGCATGATAGGGAGCCTTAAGTCTGTCCTTTATTAGACTGGAGACCTGTTCAGGGTGTAACCCCAAGCCCTCTCACCTGAAGTCAACCGTGATTGACTACAAACTTCACCAACAATACGCAAAGAATTAATGGACAGGGCTGACTTATTGATATTATTATAATTATTGGTTAAAAAAATTATCCATCTATTCATTTTCTTAACCGCTTAATCCTAATTAGGGTCGCGGGGAGGCTGGAGCCCATCTCAGTCGACTCTGGGTGAGGGCAGGGTACACCCTGGACAGCTTGCCAGGCCAACACTCACACAACCCTTCACACACACTCTCACATCTAGGGGTGATTTGGAACAGACAATTAGCCTATTGCACATGTTTTTGGACTGTGGGAGGAAACCAGACTACCCGAAGGAAACCCACACAAGCATGGAGAGAACATGCAAACTCCACACAGAAAAACCCGAGCTGGGAATCGAGCCCGGGCCTTCTTGCTTTGAGGCGGACGTACTAACCACTACGCCACTGTGCGGCTGGGTAATTAATTATTTTTTATTTATTACTTTTTACCCATCAGCTCATCAGTGTGAGGTGTGAGGGGCATCGTCGTCACACACATTGTCTGTCTGTCTGTCCACAGTTGCATCCTGCGCACTCAGAAACGCCATCACCGATACAGAAGCCTATCTATAAAAATCAGTCTAAAATCTTCAGACGGGTTCTACAGGAGAAATAATTAAGAGGACCTAGCGTGTAAATGAAAATTAAATAGATTTAATAAATAAATGAATAAATAAGCCCTTATCAGTATAATACGACTTTGTTTTCAGAACAAAAACGGGGGGGTTTTAAACTGTAATTGTATCAGCAATAATCAGTGTGGCAGAACTACTAAGTTCTATGTACTAAAGTAACCCAGGTATGTATATATTAAAGGGAACCTGTGGTGAATCTGTATTACTTGCTCTTTAAAACGGTCACTTATGACATCAGCGGTTCCATCAGGAAACGTCAGTCCTCGCATCCTATCAAGTACGCACGACTGCTGCGATAACACTACTAGGCGTGTGCAAGGGCGAGGGCATTTCTTGGTTGGAGATTGCATGTTCTGCTTGCATGGGTTTCCTCCGGGTACTCTGGTTTCCTCCCACAGTCCGAAGATGTACACACAAGGCTAACAGGCTATTCCAAACTGCTCCTGTGTGTGTGTGTGTGTGTGTGTGTGTGTGTGTTGGCCCTGCGATGGACTGGTGGTATGTTCAGGGTGTACCCTGCCCTCGCCCCGAATCGGCTGAGATGGGCTCCAGCTACCCCGTGACCCTAATAGGATTTAGCAGCTCAAAAAAGTTAAAGAATGGATGGATGAATAAACACTAAAACACTTCGATATCCCATAATACTTTGCTAAAACATTCGTCCAGTGTCGGCTGAGACAGGCTGCAGCGTCCACTCGACCCTAGGGGTAGGATTACCCTCTCTCTCACAGTGCGCATGCGCGTGCATGCGTGCGTAGGTGAATGCGTGATGTCGTCATCGCGTCGCTCTAACCGTCCGGCGCTAAATTTCAAATAGGATGAAAGAGGAGTTAGGGGAGTTCCTCTACTGTGTGGGGGGTGTAGATTAGCTGTTTACAGTAAACTCATTATTACTTTTTTATGTTTTTAATCACAGCTGAGTAAAAGGATATCCAGAGTTTATTTGACCGGATTCAGTGAGTGTTGAGTTCAGTTTGTTTTTGCTGAAATGTCTGTTTGAGTTGTTTATTAGCAACCTGAGCTAGCATGCTAATGCGCTAGCGTAGCTAGCTGTGTACGGTTTTATCTTTAAGAAAATGAAATAATTTTTGTTGCTATGTAGCTCCCTTTTGTTTTTGAGGGTACTTTACTTAAATAAAATATTATTTATATATATACACACACACACTCGACTAGGAAGGCGACTCGCCGACTTTATCTCACACACACACACACACACACACACACACACACACACTGACACTGTTAGCTAAAGTAGGTGAGTTTCTAAAAAAAATCTTCATTTCCGGGTTAATAGTAAAGCTCACCTTCTAATCTCTTTAAGTTTTAAATGAACAGTGATTTGTTCAAATGAACCGATTCAAATCATCATGAAGAGCAGTGTATTCCTCCCTGGTGTATCCCTTCCTCAGGATCATGTTCCTGGAGTGCAGGGACAGTACGTTAACTGTTTTCCTGCCTCTCTGTGGATTTGATTGACAGGCAGGATGAGTGTGGCGAGCACCCCGATATCTCGGCCGCGGCAGTGGTCCTCTCCGGCACTGGGGCACAAAGCAGCCCTGTCCAGCAATAGTACACCTCTTCTCGGGATCATCCAAAGCAACGACGATGAACAGGAGCGGAGGCAGAGGCGCAGGTCCAAAGTCATCGATCTTCATGCAGGGGCCGATTCCTCCATCAACGAGATCCACAGGTGAGTTCGGCCATGTCCTAATCCCAGTTCCTCCAGTGATCGTCACAGAAGTCTGGGAAACCCTGAAATAGCTGCTACGCACAGCAGTTATGATGATATATTGTGGATGTGATTGGGAGCATAGGATTCTTGTCATTGAAATGTCTCTGGTTTGTTTACAGTAGCACGGGAACACCCGCCGCCGTGCCCAAACTCTCGTCTGCGCAGATCTCGGAACACTATTCCACTTGCATCAAGCTGTCGACGGAAAACGTGAGCAAAAACCTCAAGCAAGCGGACACATGTTAAGTGAAACGATCCAGTGTGTATTTCTGACATCTAATTAATCTGTCTGTAGAAAATTACAACGAAGAACGCGTTTGGGCTGCACCTTATCGATTACATGGCGGACATACTCAAGCAGAAAGACTCCGAGCTCAACTTCAAGGTGGGTGTGCTGCAAACCTTTGAGTTTCTCAGAGAGGAAAATATGTGCACTGTTCTGATACTCAGTTCTGCATGTATGTGTATGTGTTCAGGTGGCTGCAGGAACGCTGGATGCCAGCACTAAGATCTATGCTGTCAGGGTGGATGCAGTGCACGCCGATGCCTACAGAGTTCTGGGAGGACTGGGTTCTGAAACCAAACCAAAAGATGGTGTGTGTTTTTGGTTATCTACATGAGATGTGCCAGTGATCAGCGTCTGACTCTAATCTATATTTAATACCAATAATCTATAATGTTAATACCGGTTTGTGTACCAGGCCCGGAGGCGGGAGACGAGGCGGAGGCGGAAGAGGGCGGTGTGAGTGACCAGTCAGCCACGAAGCTGGCCCCAAAGAAACGTCCTCCGAAGAAGACGGTGGAACAAAACCTGAGCAACATCAACCTTTCTGAGTCTGAGATGAAGTGTGAGGTAGAGCACATAGGATTCTCGACTGTCAATCTTTATTATAATCCAAACACTTGGGTACAGGGGCCAGAGACTCTGCACCTATGTTACTGTGCATGATAGTGGCAGATGCAACACCTACTTTATTGTATATGATGGATGTTGCAGCCACGCCCACTTTACTGTGTATGATAGTGGCGTGGTAAACTGTTTGTGTGGCCTCCAGTATGGGAACGTGCTGTTGTAACCAGGGGCAACGCCTGGTCACCTGACCGTATTGAAGTCCACCTATAAGGACCAGAGGTCAAACCTAATTTGGTGGCCATTGTGGTCAGGTGAGAGCAGAAAATCTGATATCTATGGCATTACAGGTGGACCCCATGTTCCAGCGCATGGCTGCGTCCTTTGATGAAAACAGTACAGCTGGCGTGTTCCTGTCCGTGCTGTTCAGTGAGGACAGCTGCTGTGAGCTCAGGTTCCCCTCCCACATGACTCTGCTGCACTCCCGACCACCCAGCTCACCCTCTCCTGTACAACACACGCCTGGCGCACCCTTCACGGGTACTGCAGTAAACACCTTTCTGTCTCTGTGAAGTGTGGGAGGGGCATGTCGACAGGCCTCATTGGGATTTTATTTATTTTTTTTATCCCTGTAGGGAGTTTAAAGACTCTGGAGGAAAAGATGCCCATCTGTCCATCTCTGGAAGATTTCTCTTTCACTCAGTGGACACCTGACCAGGTAACGCAACATTTACAGAAACGGCGAGGTGTAAATGGACTAGTCAGGTGATCTGATGGATGAGTCTTGTTTCTTCTGTTTGTCTCCACAGACAACCAACCTGAACCAGCTGCTAGAGAAGATGAAGCAGGGCGAGCACGCGTTTGACGTCAACGCCGACATCGAGCCAGATGAGGAAGAGGCGCCGGGTTTCGGGGATCAGTTTGATGCGGACGGGGATGACGGAGGAGCTGGAGATTGCGGAGATGAATTCGACGAGCACAAAGAGGCCTGCTCTAGGAGGAGCCCGGAAAAAGGACGGTGAGAGAAATTCAAATGAAAAACATAAAGTATTGAGCTGAACATGGAGAGGTCGGGTTTACCTGAATGCGTGTCTGTACAGAGGGGTTATCCCGATTGGAGAAGGAGACATCACCACCATGTGCCTGCAGCTGTCCGATAAACCCAGAGAGTACTCGTACTTCAGCCCCCGCACCATGGCGGCGTGGGTGGGCCCGGGATACTGGCTGTTCAAACCCACGCACAAACGTGAGCTCACGGCATGAGAATGTACTAATTCAACTCACCATGTGTAGCGTCTGTGTAACTTTTTGTTTTTCATCATATAGAGGATCACAAGCCAGAGAAGGAAACTAAAAAGCGGGCACCGAAAAACCCCCTGGTGATCGACTTCAGCGAGGACGTTCACTTTCACAACTACTTCCGCACCACCAGGGTAAGACGTGAAGAAATGCAGTCGGCTTTATTTCAGTGCAGAAACGAGGAAATCTTACACAACATGAGAGAGAGAGAGAGAGAGACTAAACCAGGTGAAATCAGGCGCAAGATGCACTCGCACAATGACAGTTGTATGGTGATGGTGTCGTTCTGTGTGCTTCTCTCAAACTAATTAAATTATTTACTGTGTATGTCAAATAGGGAAGTTAAAATTACACTCAAGGCTCTGCGACATGGCTTTATAAACGCTATTTTGTGGTGTGTTGTAGTATTTTTCTCATATATGGATGTGATGATATCTTTTTAAAATAAAAACTTAGAGGAAGCAGCTGATTTTATTCATTTATTAACTTTTCTGTATAGTTTCTATTCGTGTGTTTACATTTTTGATTTTGAAACAGTACTCTTTCTCTCTGTTTCTCTCTTATTTTCCCCATGACTCCTCTCATCACCTGAAGGCCGCGACCACCATCAGTAAATCTGCCCTGAACACCAGTAACAAGAAGACGACGCTGCCGGCCGACTTCCAGTATCCGCTCAGCAACCTGTCACAGCTCAGCCTGAAACCTTCCAGCACGGTGACACGCGCTCGCTAAACAAACCTGCGCTGCTTTAAAGCACTGCTACACAATACGCCAAAGAAATCTCACTTCCTGTTTGCGTAGAGGCTACAAAGCAATGCACATAGACTAATGTTTTTTTTTACACTTTAGCTGATAAAAGACAAAAAGAGGATATCAGGCGAGCTAGCAGAGGACATTGGAGAGTACGACTATAACAACGCTAACGACACGGCTAACTTCTGCCCGCGGCTGCAGGTATACACACATCACCTTTAGCAATGCATTAGGAGTGTGAATATTTTTTGGCACCCCGAATACTCCTGTGGTGATTGATTGATTCATTCATTTATTTATTTTGCAGATCGCGGACAGCGACGACGAAGTCGAAGGCTTTGCGGGATCGGACGACTCTCAGCCCTTGACGGACAGGCAGGAAGCAGATGGCATCTCCACGTACGGAGAGGACTGCCTGGTTCCCGAGCCGTATAAAGTAAGAGCTCGATGATACTGTATAGATTAACCATCAGAGTGTCCGAGGCGGAGAGTGGAATTTCTCACTTAGTGGTTTACTTTACTGTTGTTCCTTCATGGTGGAATGTTTACTGGGAATGCATGTGGGAGCCACATGAGCCTTTAAAGTCAGATTTCTGTAAGAAAGGAGAGAAAGTGTTTACTGAGCGGATACAGTGTGCAGAGCAATATAAAGGAAACTTGTGTGTAGTTAGAGGAGATCCCAGAACCAGACCACCTTGAGGCAGTGAACTCCCTCAGTAATCATGAGACATTTTCTTCATCATCTTCCGCTTGATCTGCGGTCGGGTCGCGGGGGCAGCAGCCTAAGCAGTGAGGTCCAGACGTCTCTCTCCCCAGCCACTTCCTCCAGCTCTTCCGGGGGGCCGCCAAGGCGTTCCCGGACCAGCCGGGAGACAAAGTCCCTCCAGCGTGTTCTGGGTCGGCCCCGGGGTCTCTTCCCGGTCGGCCATGCCCGAAACACGACCCCAGGGAGGCGTTCGGGAGGCATTCTAATCACAACCGCAACTGGCTCCTCTCAACGTGAAGGAGCAGCGGTTCTACTCCGAGTTCCTCCCGGATGACAGAACTTCTCACACTATCTCTAAGAGAGAGACCTGCCACCCTGCGGAGGAGGCTCATTTCAGCCGTCTGTATCTGCGATCTCGTTCTTTCGGTCACTACCCAAAGCTCGTGACCATAGGTGAGGGTAGGAACGAAAATTGACTGGTAAATTGAAAGCTCTGCCTTACGACTCTTCACCATGAAGGACCGGTAAAAGATCCGCTTTACAGCAGAGGCTGCCCCGATCCGCCTGTCAATCTCCCGCTCCATCCTTCCCTCACTCGTGAACAAGACCCCGAGATACTTGAACTCCTCCACTTGAGGCAGGACCTCATTCCAGACCCAGAGGGTCCATTCCACCATTTTCCGACTGAGATCCATGGCCTTGGAATTGGGGGTGCTGATTCTCTTGAGATATTTTAAAACATATAATTATTTCTGACTTAATTAGCTGCTTTAAACCCTGCTGTAAGTGAAGTGACCTTTGACCTTGTGACGTCACATCGTGAGCAAAGTCCTTTTTGATTTCTGTCTAGTCCGATACAGACTGTGATGTAACCAGCTGTACAATCTCTGCAGAAATATTGTTTTTACTGACATGACACAAAGGTGTGTTGTTGGTGGGCGTATCATCGCCTCATGCACTCGTCCGAAATGTCCTGGGAAGCGAAACTATGGACTCGTTTTGTTATGAACACAAGAGCAAACTGGGCACCTACGAAACTTCCAACCTTCTGATGTCTAGGAAGATGCGTTTCCTAAAATCAAGCCAAGCGAAGAAAAAACCAGTCCCTGAGTTCGAGAGTGTCTGGGAAGGCTGACACCTGGCTGTGCAACGTGGACCGAAGTCACTCTCTCATACACTGAACTAGATGGTGGGGGGAGAAAGAAAACGCCCAGAAGCCTCGCTCGGCTTACAGGAAGAGGGCGCTCTCAGGAGGAAGCTAAGAAATGAATCAAGTAATAACAAGGTCGACAATCATGAAACTCTCCTCACTTCGCCAAGAAGCCATACTTTCACATAGAAACTTTTAAAACGTAGACACTGAAATCGCCATTTCGACGGTCGACACAGCTTTTTGCTACCGTTTAGGTTTTTTCCTTTATCGTTGATCAAGTTTGACCAGGTTTTTCAGTCGATGTGTGTGTTGTGTGGAATGTTCCGGACTAGAGCGCATGATGGCATCAGCAGTGTGGCAGAGAAGATTATCTTGGAAAAAGTTTTTTATCTCGCTCCTACTCCCATAATTTCACTCTACACCAATAAGTCTTACATCAGAACAGAGGAAAATTTATGCTGGTTCTGATCCTGTGACTTTCAAGTCAACAGCGTTTGTAGAAGTGAAACAGCGAGCGTCTGACTGACCGCTGCACCGTGAATGTCTCCATAAGGGTCAATGCAAAAGAAGGTGTTTAAAAATCATTACGAGAGTCATTTTTACATTGTGAGTCTTTGGATATATTTTACAATACAGTGCAATAAATTATATCACTGCGTTCTCCAAATTCTTGGCTCTCGAACGCTGTCAGCCTCATTGCGATGAGAAATACGGTTTCCAAACCTGAAGACCAAAAGCAAGACGCACTCCAGATACATTTTAGAGTTGAAAAGGCAGTGTAACTGTCCTTAACTGCTGGCTTATCACTATGGCAACGACCAGCTGTGTCTGAGCATGCACCTCACACACACTCTTACAGCTCATCTACACACAAACGAGTCACACACACACACGCACACACACTGTTTGTTTGGCTCCAGACAGGATGTAATAGAGTAAATATGTAGATATGCATAGAGCTTGGCTTAAACCCCACAGTAACGGTTAGTTAGAGCAGATATGCTGTGATCCTTTGATTTATCACCATGTTTTGCCACAGCTGCATAGAAACCTGTGTAACTGTGAGGAATTTTTCAGTGTTCTACAGTTCAGCGCACCAGTTTTCACATATTTCCCAGCAGCAGTTGCAGCCACGTCTCAACATTTCTTCAGGAACTTTTCTAGTGAAAATGGCGTGCATGGTTCCCCAGTAAACCTCCTAAAGTAGGGGGTGGGCAGGGGTTTGATAATCCCAGATTCCTCTTGTGTGCACCTTTTTCTGTTACCTGGACCTTTTCTAGCATTACTACGCCCTCCATTTGTAAATACAAGCCGAAAACCCATATGGACGGGGCATTTGAAGGTACCCAAAACGATGCGATGAAAGAAAATTCCTTTAAAAAAAAATTGCACCCTGGTGAGGGTTTACCTTAAATATATGACATTGTTAGATGCCACAGACTCACACATCTAAACTCTAAATTCAACACAAACATTATTTCTTATTTCCATGTGCTTGTAGCGGAGAGTGCACAGTGCATAGAACTATTAGAAGTAGAAAATGGAGTTGTAGAAAAAGAAGATAACTCAGCATCTAGACAAACCCAGACCAAACCCCAGAAGACCATAATGTGGATCTGTGTATTCAGAGTGTTCGATATTGGGCCCCGTTGTTCTGCCAACCAAGGAGTTGTTTCTGTGTGGCGCCAAATAACTTGAAAATGGTTAAAATTAGACATATATTTACTATTAAAGTTGAATATAAACATGGGTTTCCGGTTCTTTTAAGCCCAGTTGTAAGAGTGTCGGTATAACCATTCTGGAGATCTTGATTTTCAGCATAATTCTGCTCTCAACGCTGTCTGTCGTTTCTTCAAAGTCTCCATCCATATGGGTTTTCAAGCTCGCATGACCTGTACCGTATTCCATTCTAACTGTTTTCATGTGTATTTTCACTTTTTGTGCACACAAGATCAATCTGACATTTGAAAACACACACACACACACCATCTAAAGTGTCCTCGTCTGAGGAATAGGTTGTTAAACTGGCGATACGAGAGCATTCGGTAGTTACTGAGTACCCGCTTAAGAATGAGTTATTGGAAAGCTTACAGCAATTCACTTAAATATACATCATTGAACACACTGGGCAGCCATGCAGGTTTATTATCATCTGTACCTCCACTGAAATTTGAAGGGTAGCAAGAGGACACTTTTTGCGATATTAAATCTGCTTGGCGGTTGTAAGTCTGGGATATCGACTGTTAAAGACACATACAGCACACACTACTCAAGCCTGCCTAAAGTCTTCACTGGTCTATTTAAGTGGATTGCTATAAGCTTTCTGAAAACTTATTCATACGTTTTACCCAGCAAAGCAGGTACTGCTGCTAGTATAATAATAAAAAATAATAAATCTGACGTGCGTGGTGTCAGACAGGCCACACAATTCCACCAACTGCCGCTAGATGTCGCTATTGTCTTCATCTACAAGACTTCTGTATTGGTGATACATGCTGTGGTCCAAAACCCTCACTCTTACTCAAAATGTTAATAAAAGTGTTTATTTACTTAATTATTAATTAGTGTAATTGCTTGGAGGAAATATCAAAGATTAGGAAGTAACAATAAAAGGGTGAAAGGAAGTGTCTCACACACACTCACTCTCTTTCTACCGATCTATCTATCTTTTCCAGGTCAGCATCATTGAAATTAATTACGCCAAGACGGCGAAGAAGATGGACATGAAGCGCCTGAAGAGCAACATGTGGAGCCTCCTGACGGACAGCCCTGAGAATCCAGCCACGGTATTGTGTTACACTCACAGCAGGGCAGATGAGGGCGTAGCCGTCAGTCCCGAAACCACTGGGATTTGAGGTGTCAATTCTTTTCCTAATTCATTGTTGTTTTTTCAAGGACGCCGAGAAGGAAAAGTCTGCCGAAGTCCCAGGAGAGAAATCCTTCAGGCAGTCCACCAGGGCGCTCTTACAGAAGTAAGACTCCACAACACTTTGGGTTTACTGCAACCCATGTTACACATCAATCATCCATCAGCAGTGAGCGCCGAGCCAAATCAACACGACCTGCGTCTCTCTTTCACTTCCCCAGGTCAATTATTCCTCACAAAGAAATCTGTAGTAATTATAATAATACTTATTATCTTTGGCTTGTTTCCCGCTCCAGACTGCCCAGCACCATGGCCAGTAACCTATCTGTGCCCCTGGCCTTCGTCGCTCTCCTGCATCTGGCCAATGAGAAGGTGAGTCCTGAAAATAAGCCGCAGCCATTCGTTTCCCGTCAGTCCGTCTCATGAGACCTGTTCTTACCTCCGCCAATGAGGTTATGGTTTTTGTGTGTGTGTGTGGGTTGTGCTGATTTTCATGAGTTTCCTACCAGAGGCGGGGCTTTAGGCAAGGAAGAGTCTATTCGACTCTGGAAGTTAGTTATTCAGATTAAATTCTGGATTCAGGGAAGCCGCCCCCGTAAACATGCACATGCTCACTCCGTGACATAAACATGGCGTTTTTATTACAACATGCGTGCCGTGTAATTTATTTATTTTAGCTTGGAGGAGGTTTGCACTCTCAAAGTGCCCTTGTTTTGACATTAGACCATTAGAGTGTGGCGCCACTGAGAGTAAACTGGTGTAATAATAATAATAATAAAGGGTTTTATAATTTGAAGGAGGGCTAGGAAAAAGGAGCTGCTCTTGCTGCACTGGTTTACAAGACAAAGTGGGCGGGACTTGTAAGATTGTATTGACTGTAATAATAGAAGTCGGTCATACCTGATTGGCTGAAGGGGTATTGCCACTGCCTTCTGCGTCTGTCTGTCTGTCTGTCCATGGTATCACTACAGCCTCTAATCACTGACCAATTGTTCTGAAATTTGCTTACTAGCTGTATCTTTGCAGCCTCCAGAAACCTATTTAAAATGAGCTGTGTTTATTATTACAGTAATTATAACACTTTAATTAATTACTACCATGTTGCTTGATATTGGTCTCTGTGAGGCCATCAGTGATTGTTCCATCAGTAATATTTATCACACATTAACACACCGTTTTAACTTCTCAAGTCTATTTGCCAGTTGATCGATATGTAAATGTCTTTGTGTTGGTTGCAGCACCGAGAAAATATAACAATCATTATTCAACTGCAAATTCTGTGCAACAATTGAATTAAGAATTTTCGTTATACGAAGATGCGTCGGCCGAGGGGTCTAAACTGTGACATGAGGCCGGTTAATAAACATCAAGGCGCCTGATTCGTAAGCAATGTGTATTTCATCTCCAGTGATCTAACAGAAGCCTGCAGGCATCATGTTAAAGGATTCAGACATGATTCCCCTCTGTCCTGACTCCAGCCCCAGTCCCAGCTGAAAAGAAAGTGTGGTATCACGATGCGTCACCATAATGTAGTGTTCTCAGAGTTGTGGGGTTTTTTATGCATACAAACTTCTTCCATGATCTCATCAGGTGATTAGACGCTCAGGAGTTATAAATAAAATGTCAGTCTTTATACAGAGTGAGATTTCCTACTCGTCACACTCTGTTTTCTCACTTACAGAACCTCGAGCTTCACAAAGTGGACGATATGACCGACATCATCATCAAACAAGGACACTGAGGACACGCCCATCATTTTATCATCATTTAAAGAGACTATTGTTCTTAGTGCAGGTTTTTACAGTGTACAGTATGTTTTAATCCACATGTAAAGTTTTGCTATTTTACGATAAACAATGTTTCCTCTGGTGTATCTGTTTTGTTTTTTGTTTCTTTTTAATTAAGATTTTAAGTGTCATTAGAGGAAATGTCTTTAATTTGTTTGGTTTTGTGAACCATGCTACATGAGACACTGAAGTGTTCACTGAAATACGTGACATTCAGCATCATGTAGAAAAATCACCCAAAGGGAGAAAAACATGAATCCTGTCTTCAGGGAGAAGAGAAACCGCTCTGGACACGACTTTTGTATGACGTAAATGTTTCCAGACTCGGCTCTTATGAATTCTGCTCGTTCTGACATTTCACTGACCCTCAAACATCTTTATAAACTTTTCTCCTCTTTCATGTCTTGTCTTGTTAATTTAAACCTTGTTTCATTTTGATATTTTCCTTTTATGTGTACTTTAACCATCATTAAATATCTGAATATAACTCCCATCCTAAGTGTGTAAATCACTGAGTCGTTAAATCAGCATAGGTAATGGCTTAAAGCTGACCATCTTGTTTGCATATGCTAATTACTGTCGACAATTAGACGCCACTTGTGATCTTTTTTTGATGATTCAGCATTTATACAGAGGGACCCAGTAAAATCTCCCACACTTCAAAGGTAAAAGGGAAAAAAATGTAAAAGCAATGTTGTTATTACAACCTGTTTTGTAAAAAGAAAAATACAGCCTTGCACAGGGGGCGCTGTCGTTCTGCGAAGTGGGGTATGAGTAGTGGGAGTTTGAAACGAGTTAAACTTTGCATCTTATGGGTATAAAGCTCATGCTCAACCCAGATATCATCAAAGCATCGTATATGAACTTTTTGGTGTAAGAAAAGGTCACAAATCAGTGACATGTGATGCATGGAGTATACACCAAGCATTTGTGTAATCGAACTGTCTGTTGTATGTGTGCTAATGTAATGTGTTGTAATATGAACAAATGTGCCGAGTTTAATTTTATTCAAAAGTTGACTAGGGCCCGGCGATGGCCTGGCGATCTGTCCAGGGTGTACCCCGCCTTCGCCCAGAGTCGGCTGAGATGAGCGCCAGCCTCCCCGCGACCCTAATTAGGAATAAGCGGTTCAGAAAATGAATGAAAGTTGACTAGTTTATATCTGAATTGTTAGTTTAATATCTGTATACTGTTGTTGTCGTCAGCATCTTGCCTTCTGGGACTGATGCATGTATGCCATATTCACATGATTTCACACTCTCGCATAAGTGAAAAAAATAGTGGTCTTTACAAACAGGCTAATGCAAATGATTAAATACATTTTTGCAAATTGCAAAGTAAAAACCAACCGATTATGAAAATATTCCTTTCAGTTTGAAAGGTTTTTCTTTCATTTATTGAGTACTGGTACTGTTCATCCTTACAGCATAACCTTTGCATATGTAATACGTTTAAGAGATACATATGCTTTTTTTTTTTTTTTTTTTTACAGAATCAGAATACATTATTAATCTTGGAGGAAATTGTGTTAAATGACCATAAAAAGCACAAATCTGGTCATTTTATTCTGTGGATTATTAGAAGGAGCTGGACTGCAGGGATTAGCAGTCGTTTTTCCCCAGAAGTGATCGTCAACACATTGGCCAGGGTTGACATCTCTTCACGAGACAGTGAGGCGTCACATTCTAGTGACTCTGAGGACGAGAACGCTGCAGGAGATGAGCGTGACGGTGAATCCAAAATGGCTTATGCAGCTTATCGGCATTCCTGTCGTCAGTTGGTTTAGAAACAAAAAGAAATGTTTTCAGTGATTTATGTGCTAGAGGTTTGTGCAGCTCAGCACTGGACCATAATGTGTTGTGATACACAGGTCAGTGACACAGCCCAGCCAATCCAACGAGTTCACATCACTAGCAGGCTGAACAACCAGTCAGAAAGGCAACATGTCTATGAGCATGCCTAGAGTCGTAATACTCACGTGCATTTGGAAATCGGGCAACAGCTGATGTTGCAGGAAGGAACTGCTCATGTTACACATGATTGTATTAAAGAGCGAAAAACACCAGTTCATCACAGGGACACTAATTCTGAAATGAACTAATAATTTCCTTGTTGATTTTATGTGACATTTGTGGGAGTATATCGCACGTTGGGCGCGAGTGGTCTGCTGGCACGGAAGACAGCGTGGCGGTGGTGCCTCTGGACTTCCGCAGCTCTCATTTTCTCTCAGCCTCTGCCTTCTTGAGCGTATCCATATCGATTTGAAATGTGTGGTGGTTCACGCAAACTTCATGGCTGGCGTACGCATGTTTCTGCAGCTGTTGGTGCTTTGGCGACACTTAGAGGTGATTCTG
>JAOUQZ010000027.1:16760921-16763421 GCA_028564935.1 Neosilurus hyrtlii
CTTTCTCACTCACTCACTCACACACACACACACACACACACACACACACACACACACACTCACCCACACACACACACACACTTGAGGAGGTAAGGAAATAAGGGAGGGACCTGAGGACCTGAGCTGCAGGAGGTTGCGTTCCCTTTCAGATGTGTTTCAGAAGCCGTCAGGAACGAGAAGATCACTCATGGTACGTTATTCCCTTTCCAGCCCTCTCACTTTTTCTGTTCTCTGTTTATTCCTCAGTCACATTTTGCACTTTTCAGCTGTTTAGTGCAGGACAGGATGTTAAACATGTCTCACTGTAGAGCTACCATGGACATGGACATGTGTGCCTCTGTTCACACGTCCTACACCGTGCTGAGTAATTAAAAATCCATCAATTTTTCTTTTCCATTCTATGTATAATGGTGTATAAAGTTCCTGTACTGGTTATTTGGTGATATGATGTGTGATTTAAATTGACAGATAACTAACAGGTAGAGAATATATGGAATAAACCACACTGTGGCCTGTTTTTACTGGAAAATAATCGACACGAGGTTCCTGAAATGTATCAGGATCCCAAGCACGCATCATACTTTTAATCTGTTTACTCGCTCACTCATTTGTTGAGCCGCTTAATCCTACTAGGGTCGCTGGGAGGGTGGCTCCAATCTCAGCCGACACCGGGGTACACCGTGAACACACATATCCATCCACACTCACACTTAGTGGAAATTTGAAACAGCCAGTAAGCCTTATGTGTATATCTTTAGACTGTGGGAGGAAACTGGAGTTCCCGGATGAAACCTACACAAACACTGGGAGAACATGCAGTCTCCACACCGAAAAGCCCTAGCTGAGCACTACGCCACCGTGCCTCCTAACCCACTGTTATAACTAAAGATCATGAAACCCATTCGGATTAACGGTTGTTCCCTTACCTGCAACAGTTGCATTCCACTTTCACTTTCAGTTCCCAATCCTTAAGGTGTGTGTTGTGTTTGTGGTCAGGAAGAAAGACAGAGTCTTTTGCAGAAGCTTCAGCGGGATGTGGAGGACGTCCAGGTCATTGTGGAGCACAACGTGATTAGATCCAATGAACGCAGGGAATACCTCACTGAGCTGGACCAGAGAGCGGACAGGGTGTTCGAGTCTGTATGTGATTTTCTTGAAAGAGTCTAATTACATGCATTGTACACAACAGAGTGTAAAGAACTTCCACCATGCAGCATGGATAATGTAGAAAAAAGACCCTATATGGATTCTGGTTTTAATTACCCATGTGCTCTTCTTATAATGTGCAAGTCCTTATACATTTCCTAATAGTGTTCCATAGTTATGGCATGTCTATCGGCCCTCCTTTCAAACTCATGAGCATTCAAAATCCTACAACATTGATTTTGACCTTTCAAGGTCACTGAAGCTTAAAGGTTATTGTGTCGTTTGAAAGTCCATTTATTTTTTGAGCTCCTGCCCACAAAGTGGCTCCGCCTGTCCGTCTGTCCATCACACTTTAGTTTTCGGACATTTACTTGGCGCGTGCTGAGGCTCGGGCTTTCAGACTTGTTATGCTGGTTCACTACTATGAGTGCTAGGATGAGTTTGTGTGAAAGTGACCTCGACCGACTTTTCAAGGTCACAGAGGCAAAACTCTATATTAGGTTTCCAGACATTTACCTGCTGCATGCTGAAGCTGGGGCTTTCAATCTTGCTATGCTTGTACTATTTTGGCATTATGAAATGGTCATCAAAGTCATCTAAAACACTAAAGATATGTGACCTTGATCTGTAATCCAGATTCAAATGATCTCTGCGACTCTGGTAGGGTAGTGTCTGGTTTTCCCACCAAGTTTGGGGAAAATCCATGCATGGGTTTGGTCTGGATTTTGCTCACAAGCAAACTGACAAACAGATGCCAGTGATAACAATCCACCCAAAACAGATTTCTTTGCTGAGGTACTGATCTCACCTGAGTGACTTGTTCCTGCTATAATAATGAAAACCCATGTTTACTTTAAAGATTAATAATCGCCTGCTCCCAGACGAGTATAATTTCTGTCTGGAATTTTTAGGTGTTCTTTTTCCTCATGTCGTTTTAGACTTGTTGTAAAGCTGCTTTTGCGTCAGCATAGTCCTTAATCTTTTGATTGTGCTCCTCTTGTTTCAGAGCAGGATCTTTGCCAGGACCACAAGGGCACTCAGTGAAAATCAACCTCAGAGCTACTCGAAGAAAGTGGCTGGGTGTGTCTTGTTTTGGATGATCATCATCATCATCATTTCCATCGTCATCACTGGGACCTCGAAACACTGGTTCTGATGGTGATGTAAACGAGACGACCTCATGGACTTGACTTCTTCTTGAGATGTTTATAGAGTCATTAAACACAAGAGTTGGGAGTCTATGTTTATTCAGATGTGTCCAGACTTCAACACTGATGAAGTGCTACCTGGGGATCAGACCAGAGCTTGGTCCAGAGCAACAAATTCTTCCATTATGAATTAATTAAATTCTTTG
>JAOUQZ010000027.1:16768421-16774494 GCA_028564935.1 Neosilurus hyrtlii
TCCAAGCGGCTTTACTCAGTAGAAATACATTCAATAAAGAATTTAAACGTTTCTATAAACCCTACACGTCCCTAATGAACAAGTCCGCAGCGACGGGGTGGGGGAGAAAACATGAATCATCTTTCTTTCATTGTAATAAAACATCTGGTGTCGTGGTGGTTAGCACGCCCACATCACAGGAAGAAGGTCCTGGGTTCGGCTCGGAGCGTTTCTGTGTGGAGCTTGCGCGGGTTTCCTCCGGCTACTCCAGTTTCCTCCCACACTCCAAAAACATGCACAGCAGGCTAATTGTCTGTTCTAAACCACCCCTATGTGTGAAAGGTCGTGTGTGTGTTGGCCCTGCGATGGCCTGGCGAGCTGTTCAGGGTGTACCCTGCCTAGAGTCGGCTGAGATGGGCGCCAGCCTCTCCATGACCCTAATTAGGATTAAGCGGTCCGGTGAGTGATATTTGAAATAATTTGTATGAAAATAGACTTCTACACTAGAATTACATTGTATTTGGTAGAAATGATACACTAAAAATAATTGTAATTATTTGATTTGCTGAACCGCTTAATTGTAGTAGGGTGAGTGGGAGACTGAAGGTAGGGTACACCCTGAACAGTCTGGTACTCGACATAGATACGCCCCCG
This sequence comes from Neosilurus hyrtlii, assembly GCA_028564935.1. NCBI lineage: Eukaryota > Metazoa > Chordata > Actinopteri > Siluriformes > Plotosidae > Neosilurus > Neosilurus hyrtlii. Next base: position 16,769,055 of record JAOUQZ010000027.1, read on the forward strand.
CCAACCCCGGAACTCGAACCCAAGCCCTTCTTGTTGTGAGACAGATGTGCGAACCACTACACCACCATGTCTCCGGTTTCAATTCGTGTTAATATGTATTTTAGTGATTCTGCAATCAAAGCAACATCAGATTCAATACAGCAGATACGGGACAGAGTGACAGGAAGTGATGTCTCACGGACTTCAGCTTTTACTGAATCCGGCTTTCATCATCAGTTTAATACAACTCCAAATACAGAAAGGACCCAATGAACATTATATTTATTTATTTATTCGTTCATTCGGATCGTACTGGAATAGAAAGATCCGATCAGAGAGAAATCATCAGGACCGTACAGAAATCTTTCCTTGAGTACACAAAGTGATTTATAAAATGAGAAATACTTCCTGCACAAGTTTATATTTCAGATTTTGGAGTTTGATCCTTCTAAACGTGTTCTCCTCTGAAGAGATTGTGCTGATAAAAAAATACACGTTTAAAGACAAACAGTGTAACAAGCTGAAAAACAAACAAGAAATGCACACAAACAGCAAAACGTGACTTCAGTTCAACCCGACATGAACATCCGGCCCTTTAAAAAGAAGAAGAACAAGAAGTTGGCAGGCTTTCAGCTGTGAAGAATTCTGATTGTCTGGCAGATCTATGAACACAAACAGACGAGTGCGTATCGAGTTTTTAACGTGTGAAATGTTGGACTTTGGTTACGTGAACGCTGATGTAGGGGTGAGTCGAGCTCTCACTGCGTCACTGTTCACCCGACTCAGCGCTGCGCCGCGCCGCACTTCATACAGTGATGGGATTTCAGTCGTAGTATTTACTGTGACGGGGAACCAACACTGGCTTTAAAGCATAACGCTGAACTCCGGAACCACCGGAACACTCCGCCCTGTCGTGTAAAGCTGTTCTTTCTGAAGATTTTTTTAAAAAGTCGCTACATCGGGTTCCGTGTAACCGGTTTGGTTTGTTGTTATTTTGGCAGATTTGAAGAAATAAAACTGTTTTGGTTCCTTCAACGTCGAACAGCGAACAGCTCCAGGTACATCTCTGGAGGTCTGAATTCACTGTGGCGTTCACAATATAAAACTCTTTATATAACAAAAGTGTTAGCACTGAGATTAGCATGTTGATTGGCCAATCGTACGCATCATGCAGTCTCGACATCTTGCTGAACATCGGGTCGGAACGTGTTACTTTTCTACGATAGCAGCTGTAAGAGTAGCCGATGTTTTTACGTTCTTGTTTCCATAGCAACAGCTCAACATCACGCTTGGGATGTACGATCAGATGCTAGTACATTCAAAAGAAAGCGGCGTTCTCTGTAAGGAGACAAACTTTTTTTTTTTTTGGAAGGAGTCTCCGTTGTCAGAACTCCGCCTTCCCTGACATCTGATTGGACAGACGTTTAATTCGAAATGTCTTCAGCAGTTGAAAAGAAATGAAATGTTATCGATCAAGGATACACCTGATCGTTGCCCAGCTTGACTAACGCTTCTTATAAACGAGCCTCGTCACCAGACAGGAAGTTTCAATGGTGGGATCCTCGAGACGGCGTGGACGAATACAAACAAACGTTTATCCGGCAAACGTTCGTGCGTGACAGGGCGTCACGGGACGGCGCGAAAGGAGGGAGCCCACTTTGGTTTTGGAAGCGGTACTAACAGAAGAATAAGGCCACAGACAGAGTTCAAACACGGATTCCCGGGATCCAGCCCGGACACCAAGACGCGCGTTTCCAGTTCAGTACAGACGGCTGGACGGCTAACGGTGATCTTATCTTATTTGACATTGATATGGCGAAGGCTTTTGGTAGACGAACACGACAACGGCACAAAGAAAAGTATAAAAAAAAAAGTTTGAGATTCATCATTGACAAAAACTTTGAGCTGAAAATTACATTTATGATGGACGGCGAGGAAAGACGGCGCAACTGTGATCCAGTGATTGATGATAGTGCAGACATGCCAAAGAAAGTAGTGATATTTTAACAATGGAAAAAAACAACAACAAGCCAGGCATAAAGATAATCGAACGTATGATAGCTATATAGATTTATATCATTTAAAAAAAACAGGCATAAATAGTTTTGTCTCTATAAGGCAGTGATTTCTAACCATCAGTGACACTTTTTTTTCCGGGATGTGCAGTCACTCTTATCAATTCTTGTCTTATTGTGTTTGTAAATTTCTTTTTGCGTGCACGAGCAGCATCGGTTTCAGCGACCGGGCATTCACGCACGCATGGGTATACGGCGCACCCCCAGGGAAACGCGTCATGACATGGTTTGTGCGTGACGTGCAAACGTTTTTCCTGAACAGAAAGACGGACGCACAGCAGCAAGTAGCTCCAGGCCACTAAGGAACGAGCCCTAGTACAAAAACCAACACCCAAAACCCGGAAGGAAAAAAAAAAAACTAAAAATGGAAACACCCTTCAGCCCAAGTGGTGACGCACGCACACACCACCAACACGCTAGCATATGACCACGGACAAGCTAAGCACCATGGGTCAGGGTTGCTATTCGAAATGGCAGGACGAGCATGAACGGGATTAATGGACTCATTTTTGTCCTGCACGGCACCTTCCTAACATGCATCTTCATTGACAGATTTCATGGGTGTGGCCTTATTTAGGCCACACCTCCTTCACTGGGAAAGGCATGTATTAACATTGTATATAGTGACCTTCTGTTATAAAAGAATAGTGTGAGATTCAGGGGAAGGGGCGGGGCTTTCAGGAGTGTTTGATTAATGCAGTCATCGTGGTGTTTTAATTGACTGCACTAAGCTGCAGTGCAGAGGATTCTGGGACTTGCAGAACAGTTCAAGTTCAAGGCAGCAGTGTGTGTGTGTGTGTGTGTGTGTGTGGTTAAAGCATAGCTATGTTCTCTGGCATGCAGTTCAGCTGCGTAGAGGTGGTGCTGCTCCGACCCGGAGTCTTTAGCTCCCTGGAAGCCCCGCCCCCAAGGGGGAGGTTCCTCTGCAGGCCGGCCATCAAGGTTTCTCTGGTGACTGAGCCAAACTCGTAGGTGAAGGTGCCGTAGAAAATGAGGATGAGGACGGTGAAGACCCACTCGCAGACAGCGGCGGCGTGCTGCAGGACGAAGCTTTCGTGGATGAAGAAGGCGCCGCCTGACGCCGGCGGTTAGGGAAAGCAATACAACAAACAACGAAATATGAGCATGTGCATTTTGATATTTGTTATTCTAAATTATTTTGATTTGTTTCATCTCTTTTAATTTATTCCAAATTTAAATGTTTAAATATTTATTTAACAGAATTTTTGAACTGCTTTTCTGTTATTTATTGTTTACATTTTATTTACTGAGAATAATATTTCCCAAAATTATAATAATTAGAATATCTAATGATTTATTTCTGTTTTATTGACGGTACATTGTGTAAATATTATAATCCTGGATGTTTATTAGCGGTTACAGTCGATATAGCTGTATAAGACATGAGCGTTGTGTTGTATATGTGTCCATGGAAGGATACTGAGGACGAGGGCGATCAGTGAGCCGCTGGAGAGCGCCACCCTCACGTGGGCCATCAGGTAATCCAGAGGCGTGACGGCGACGCGGTACGTCAGCACGCACTGCAGACACACAAACAGCATGCCGGCGGGAAAGGTGACACCAGCGCCCACGTAGTGCAGAGTCTTAGCGTGGTCCACCTGCAGAAAGCATCAGATTCCTCAAACGAGGCTCCTAACCATCACAAACATGAGCGTGGTTTTATTTTCACTACAGACCTGGAAGTTTCCCACCATGACGAGCCCCACGGCGTTGGTGAAGCCCGACACCAGGCCGCTCGTGTTGGTCCAACAGTGATGGCTGTGCTCGATGACCTGAGCATAGCGCAGCAGGCACACCATCACCACTGTACACACATCAGGAAAGGTCAAAGGGCATTACAGGAAATTATAGCTGTGCGTCATGTGACTGGAACTGCAAGAAGTAGAGCTTATGAGTGAATCAGCAGCAAAGCACATTGTAAACGTCAAATCCACTCGGTTACAATACCGGTACAATGCCAGTTCAGTCCCAGTACAAATTACAATACAATCCCAGTACAATCCTAGCACAGTCCAAGTACAATCTCAGTACAGGACAATTGCAATACAGTCACTATACTATCGCAGTACAGTCCCAGTACACTCACTGTACTATCGCAGTACAATCGCAGTACAGTCCCGGTACAATTCCTGTAGAATCGCAGTACAGTCCCGGTACAGTCCCTGAACAGTCCTTGTGCAATCGCAGTACAATCATAGTACAGTTCCGGTACAGTTGCGGTGCAATCGCAGTACAATCATAGTACAGTCCCGGTACAATCACAGTACAGTCCCTGTACAGTCCCGGTGCAATCGCAGTACAATCACAGTACAGTCCCGGTACAATCGCAGTACAATCACAGTACAATCGCAGTACAGTCCCAGTACAATCGCGGTGCAATCACAGAACAGTCCCGGTACAATCGCAGTACAGTCACAGTACAGTCCCGGTGCAATCGCAGTACAGTCCTGGTACAATCGTGGTGCAATCACAGTACAGTCCCAGTACAATCGCAGTACAGTCCCAGTACAATCGCAGTACAGTCCCGGTACAGTCACAGTACAGTCCCAGTAAAATCGAGGTGCAATCACAGAACAGTCCCAGTGCAATCGCAGTACAGTCCCGGTGCAATCGCAGTACAGTCCCGGTGCAATCGCGGTGCAATCACAGTACAGTCCCGGTACAATCGCAGTACAGTCCCTGTACAGTCCCGGTGCAATCGCAGTACAATCACAGTACAATCGCAGTACAGTCCCAGTACAATCGCGGTGCAATCACAGAACAGTCCCGGTACAATTGCAGTAGTCACAGTACAGTCCCGGTGCAATCGCAATACAGTCCCGGTGCAATCACAGTACAGTCCCAGTACAATCGCAGTACAGTCCCAGTAAAATCACAGTACAGTCCCGGTACAAACGCAGTACAGTCCCGGTACAGTCACAGTACAGTCCCAGTAAAATCGCGGTGCAATCACAGAACAGTCCCGGTGCAATCGCAGTACAGTCCCGGTGCAATCGCAGTACAATCGCAGTACGGTCCCAGTACAATCGCAGTACGGTCCCGATACAGTCACAGTACAGTCTCAGTAAAATCGCAGTACAGTCCCGGTACAATCGCAGTACAGTCCCGGTACAATCGCAGTACAGTCCCGGTACAATCGCAGTACAGTCCCGGTTAAACACTGGAGGTGTGAATGACATAAATCCTGGTAACAATAAGTGCAGATGTGATGAGAATTCCTCTGAAACTATTTTGAAATTCAAAACTCAAACAAATAAAACATTTTCTCTAAAATTGCAGCAGTGTATGGAGAGAGAGAGAGAGAGAGAGAGAGAGAGAGAGAGAGAGAGAGAGAGTGTGTGTGTGTGTGTGTGTGTGAGAGAGAG
>JAOUQZ010000027.1:16784061-16808324 GCA_028564935.1 Neosilurus hyrtlii
CCAGAGTCGGCTGAGATGGGCGCCAGCCTCCCCGCGACCCTAATTAGGATTAAGCGGTTCAGAAATGAATGAATGAAAAAAATTTTTTTGGGCCGTGCGATGGCCTGGTGAGCTGTTCAGGGTGTACCCCATCCTCACCCAGAGTCGGCTGAGATGGGCACCAGCCTCCCACAACAGACATTAGGATTAAGCGCTTCAGAAAACGAAATGGTGTCTTTTAGGGCCATGCAATGGCCTGGCGAGCTGTTTAGGGTGTACCCCATCCTCGCCCAGAGTCTGGTGAGATGGGCGCCAGCCTCCCCACGACAGTGATTAGGATTAAGCGCTTCAGAAAACGAAATGGTGTCTTTTAGGGCCCTGCGATGGCGAGCTGTACAGGGTGTTCCCCGCCCTCGCCCAGAGTTGGTTAAGATGGGCGCCAGCCTCCCCATGACCCTTATTAAGTGCTCAGGAAATGAAATGAAATAGTGTCTTTTAGGATTTTAAATTCAATATAAAGATTAAACATAGTTTTAGGGTTTGCCACTGTTTTCAGTTAAACTGTAACAGACAGTACAAGGCTTTAAAAACAACATTCTATAACTAACTGAATGCAGAATCAGTTTGCTGTGAGGTTTTGTGAGCCTGTGTCACCTGTAGCCTCAGACTCCTGTTCTTAACTGACAGGAGTGGAATCCAGTGTGGTCTCTGGTAGACCATCTATCAGCATCTTGTGCATTCTGAGATGCTTTTCAGTGCAGAATGTTGTAAAAAGTGGTTGTTTTGCCGTAGCCTTTCTGAAAGCTCTCTCATTTTTAAATATTTTTATTTTGTTATACTCTATTAATCCCCCAAGGGAAATTTTTGCATCTGCATTTAATCCATCCAAAGTGAGCACACACACACTCAGAGCAGTGGGGTGCCACACACTGGGGCACCCGGAGAGCAGTTGGGGGTTGGGTGCGTTGCTCAAGGGCACTACAGCCATGAAGGTGGAGGGAGGGAAGGTGCAGCTCACCCCCCACCGCCGCACATTTTTCCTGCTGGTTCGGGAATCAAATCAGCGACCTTTTGGTCCCAAAGCCACTTCTCTAACCGTTAGACTACAGCTGCCCGCAAACTCTTCAACTGCTTCTAAACTACACAATACAGTCAAAAGTCTGTAGACACCTGATCATCGCACCCATATCTTGATGGTTGATGCTCTTGATGAAACCTCCTATTACAGTGTGATTCCCTCTTTGCCATTGTAAGAAGTTCCACTCTTCTGGGAAGGCTTTCTGCTAGATTCTGGAGCAAGGCTTTGACGATTTATGGCACTGATGTTGGGTGAGAACATCTGGGGTGCAGCTGGTCTTACAGTTCATCCCAACAGTGTTCAGTGGGCTTGAGGTAAGAGTCTGTGCAAGACATGTAAGTTCTTCCACTCCAAACTGGTGCACAGGCTACAGGTACTGTCATGCTGGAACAGGTTGAGGTCTTGGTTACAGTAGTGGCATATAAAGACATCCTGTACAACTGCGTGCCACATGATGAGATTCAACGTGGTATGATGTGATACAAATATCATGATGCTATGCAATTTACCCTGGAAGCTCTCTGTCCAGGCGGCATGGCGGATAGTGGTTAACACGCCTGCCTCACAGCAACAAGGTCCTGAATTTGAGTCCCAGGCTCGGCCATTTCTGTGTGGGGTTTCCTCCTACAGTCTAAAGACATGGACATTAGGCTAATTGGCTATTCCAAATTGCCCCTAGGCGTGGATATGAGTGTGAATGGCTGTTCAGGGTGTATCCCACCTTCGCCCAGTGTCGACTGAGATAGGCTCCAGCGTTCCTGCTACTTTAATAAGATTAAGAGGTTCAGAAAATGATTGAGTGACTACACATTTGTGACAACAGTTTTAAGAACAACAGCAACATATGGATATGATGGTCAGCTGTTCACCTGAGTGTACTGAACAGTGTGAAAACCCGGCCTGGCTCTACTCCAGTTCTAGTGCTCCCTTTGCTTGGATCAGTTTCTGCCTATCTTGAAAACTGCTTTTCGGATGAAAGCGTAACAAGATAAATAAACGCAGTAATGATTTTGAGAAAATTAATCAAAGTTGAGTAAGAACCTTCAGGCGTACAAGAGGAAGGTCACCTTAACATTTAATTCAGGTTCAGTTAAGCGTAACAAGATTCCTCTGTGTGATGCTTTTAAAACAGAATAAATTTTATTAAAAAAAAAAAAAAAAAAAAAAAGATTTAACTGCATCTAATGACTTTTTTTTTTGTCAGCACCAACCTTTGCTTGTGTAAAAGCTCATTGTGAGGTTTTTGTGCATTCGTGAAGCTCCTTTCAAGGCCGCATGTAATTTTCCCATCCCTTCATTAAAACCAATTTTTAAAGTGATCAAAAGACTCAGCATGAATGAAATCAGCCATCACCCAGTGAAGGTCTTAAAATATACAAAGAGAAAATAATTACAACTGATAAATTAGATTCACAAGACACTTTCCATCAGATCTGATCTGTTCAATCAAACAGCACTTTGTTGTTTAGAGAAAGTTTGTCCTTTAACTTTTGCCTTAAACCAGAGCCAAAGTCTTAATCCCCAAGTCAAGCCAGGTCAGTAAGTCCATCCTCAATAGTCAGCAGTGTTTAATGCTGAAAGGATTGGTAAGACTTGCTGTAGAAGTGATTGTGACTGAGCAGACTTGCTGTAGGTGTGAGCGTGATTGGTCAGTCCTGCTGTGGGTGTGATCAGGATTGGACAGTCTTGATTTGGAAGTGATAGAGATTGGTCAGACTTGTTGTGAAATTGGTTGGGATTGGTCAGAGTTTATTTGGGAGTGACCAGGATTGATCAACCCTGTCGTGTGAAGGATTGGTAAGACTTGATGTGGGATTAATTCGGATAGGTCAAACTTATCGTGGAAGTGGTTGGGATTGGCCAGACCTGATTTGGGAGGGATTTAGGCTGTTCAAACGGGACTAAGTAATAAAATGGACTGACCCAACTTGCGGTGGGAGTGATCAGAATTGGTCAGACTTGCTTTGGTTGTGAACGGGATTGGTCAGACTTGCCGTGGGAGTGAACGGGATTGGTCAGACTTGCCGTGGGAGTGAACGAGATTGGTCAGACTTGCCGTGGGAGTTATCAGAATTGGTCAGACTTGCCGTGAGCGTGAACGGGATTGGTCAGACTTGCCGTGGGAGTGAACGGGATTGGTCAGACTTGCCGTGGGCGTGAACGAGATTGGTCAGACTTGCCGTGGGCGTGAACGGGATTGGTCAGACTTGCTGTGGGAGTGAACAGGATTGGTCAGACTTGCCGTGGGAGTAAATGGGATTGGTCACACTTGCCGTGAGCGTGAACGGGATTGGACAGAATTGCCGGGGGCGTGAACGGGATAGGACAGATTTGCCGGGGGCGTGAACGGGATTGGTCAGACTTGCCGTGGGAGTGAACGGGATTGGACAGATTTGGCGGGGGCGTGAACGGGATTGGTCAGACTTGCTGTGAGAGCAATCAGAACTCATCAAGGTGCTCAGGTAGGCCCAGGCTCAAGAACTGTTTGAAAACAACAGTGTCTGCATGTGAGGTCTTGGAGGAAGCATATATTACCTTTTCAGATATGAACATGGTATGTGATGAGACGTAAATAATGACAAAATCTGAGATAACAGGTGTCACGCTAACAACGATATGCCTTAATACAATTCCTCTACATGCCTGCAAAAACAAACTCACCTCCAATCCAGGCAAGTTCATACAAATTACACTAAACATCCAGGAACAGTTAATGCTGTGTACCGCTCACAATCTGTGCAGTTGTGGAAGGTGAAATAAGGTTTACTGTGGTGATCAGAGCCTCATGCACTATGTGCAGGTCCTGAGTTGTGCTGAATTTTATAATAGGACATTAATGAAACAAAACTCAGTCATGTCTTCCAATTACAAAAAAAAGTTTCTTTGGCAGATAGTCCTCAAAAAATTCAAACCTATTTAACATCACTACTCAAACCTCACATCACTACTAATAAATAGTAGTCAATTATCAAAAATGCCCCACACGACACTCAACACTACCACAGACATGTTCGGGTTCTGCCGCGTGACCCTCAACTCATGAAACTACACACAGATAAAAGTCCCTCCCTTCAGCTTTAATAGGAAAAGTCTGAGAGCAAAATGGGAAAAGTGAAGAAAGGCACAAGTGGTGGCGGGGTGGGGTGGTGTAGGGGTGGAGGCAGGGTTTGGGCGTGGCGTGTTCATTCCTGCAGCTTGAACTGGAAGGTCCTTGTGCTCCACTGGGTGAGGTCACAGTTCAGCATGGTGCGCTCGGTGAAGCTGACGTTATTCTCGCTGTCGATGAGGATGATGGTGTTCGTCCTAAACCGGAGAACGTTTCCATAAGGAGACATTCATTAACATTTATGAAAGGAGTCTCAACAGTCTTTAGGACTTTCGGCAATCAAAATCAAAATAAATAAATCGCCAACCTGGTGCCGTAACCCGGGGCACGCACACACACGGCAGACAGACCTTTAAGCCAGTAGCTAGAATAGCCTTCACCTTGACTCTCCTGCATTTCGTCAGGTGTGTTTCTGAGAGAGAGAGAGAGAGAGAGAGAGAGAGAGAGAGAGGAAGAAATAAGGAGAGGGAGAGACCGATAAAGAGGAGAAAGAGGGAGGATAAGAATGGGAGAAAGAGAGAAAGAGAGGGATAGAATGAGAGAAAGAGATAGAGAGAAAAAGTGAGAGAGAGAAAGGGAGAAAGGGGGAGAGAGCAAGAAAGAGAGAAAGTGAGAGAGAGAAAGAGAAAGGGAGAAAGGGGGAGAGAGAGCAAGAAAGAGAGAAAGAAAGCGAGAGAGAAAGGGAGAAAGAGGGAGAGAGAGAGAGAGAGAAAGATAGAGCAAGAAAGTGAGTGAGTGAGAGAGAGAGAGAAAGGGAGAAAGAGTAGGAGAGACAGAAAGAGGGAGAGAGAGGATGAAATAAGGAGAGGGAAAGAGTGATAAAGAGAGGGAGAAAGAGGGTGGGAAAGAATGTGAGAAAAAGAGAGGGATAGTATGAAAAAAAGAGCAAGAGAGAAAGAAAGCGAGAGAGAGAGAGACAGAGAAAAAGAGGGAGATGGAGAGAGAGAGAGAGAAAGAGGGAGATGGAGAGGGAGAGAGACAGAGAGAAAAAGAGGGAGAGACAGGGAGGTAGGGGGAGGGAGAGAGGGAGAGCGAGAGAGAGAGAGAGAGAGGGAATGTAATGAGCCAGGATTATGATTTTTAATACACCCATCTATCTGCTATCTGTTCAAAGCTTTCTAGTCGAATTCATTCAAAGACCTTCTCCGACAAAACAGTCTTCATCATGCATGACACCATAAATAATGGATAAGTAGATGATAAATAAACAATGAAACAAGCCTACTGATGGTCATACTTGTGTTTTTCTATCACTGCACCGTAGCGTGAGGCTCGTTATCAGCGCGCGAGAGCGACGTAGCTCAAGCAGCAGGGATGCAGGCGTGTATTTGTTCAGGATAATGAGAACACTCTCATGAATAACATCAGTTACAATTGGCGGTGGTTTTTCACTCACATTATCTGCAAGCCTTGATAAGCTCTTTTTCATGATAGGATGAGTGTCTCAAAAAAAAAACTAAACAAAACAAAACAAAAAAAAGCACCCTGCGTCCGAAAGGAAGAAATGATCGCTAATTCACAATAACTTTAATGTTAGCTTGTTTGATTCTGCCATTAGAGATTTCTGGGGGTCTTTCAGTCACAAATTTCCGTGTATTTGATTCAAAAGGACAAGCTGAAGAGTAAAACAGCGCTGAGCAGAGGGATGAGTAAATCACCTGACCTCATTCTCTCTGTAAACTCACAGGACTAGAGATAATGAACGGCTCCTGAGTGGCGCATCGACTACCAACCTGGAGATCACTGGCTCGAATCCGGGTTGATGCCGCAGCCATCCGCGGCTGAGCTCTCACGGGAGGGAGGGATGGCATACATTCGCTTCCCTGTCACTCATGGGCGTCTGTGAGCTCATTCGTACGAAGCGGCGGATAGCGCTTTCCCTCCAAGTGCGTTACGCCGTGTTAGAAAAAAATATAACGATTACGCACCAAAGTCGAGGTGTATATTCATTTTAGTGACCACCACCGAGCTGGAGGCAGGTTTTAGTATATACTACACAGCAACATAAGAAAGAAAGCACACTAAAACTAACTTTCATGGTTTATTTCTACACTTTTTTAAATCAGGTGAGCTCCGAGTGCACATAGTGTAAGTGCGGTCTAGCAGAGTTTCCCTCCGACTGTGTTAGGCCGCCCCCAAATACGCGTGCGCAGCAGTTTGAAAAAAGGCAGGTGGCAGCATTGCATGTCACGGAGGGGGCGTGTGCATGCTTACGCCCCTCCCTGTTTGGTGGTGGGCGTGTGATAAGGAAGGCAAGACATTTTTGCATATGTTACTTTATTCAAACGAATACAGCACAGCCACTTTAAGTATATACTACACAGAAACATTAAAAAGTAAACAAAGGTGAGATTTTTATAGATTATATTTATATCATATATTATTAGAGTTACTTGGGACCCGCTCCAGCCTGATACGGATTAAGAAGATAATATGAGATGTTGGTGTATTTAGAAAGTGAATGTAATCTGCTTGAGAATGCAAACGTGATTATAGATGAAAATGGACTGAGTTACATCACTCTGTTTGTGGCTAATCAGGAAATGGTACTTTAGAGAAAATACTAAATAAAGTTACAGAACCAGGTTCTGAACATCTGCATCTGAAACTCACCATCATCCAAACACTAAATGAATCCGGCTCTCCACCAATCAGAGCCGTCGTACTAGTAATAGATGAGTTCTATTTACACCGAGCCGTGTGTGTTTTGATTCTTCTCATTGGTTTAGTGTTATATGATGGTGGAATCCTCCTGGGATTCTGTAAGTAGGGAGAGGATTCTGGGAGTGAATTTGGATAATAAGGAAATACCCTGAGCAACCACAAAAGCCGTCTGAAAATCAGTAAAATAAGTGGAGATTTCTATTGTTTTACACCCACGTGGACACGGAACCCTTTATTAAACAAGTATTTTAGCACGGAGAGATCGTGTTTATGGATATTTGAACTTCGTCATGTTAAAGATTGCGCTCTGAAGGATGTATTTTTGGTGATATCACATTTTCCTCCTGGTACGCCATTTTCACCTTACTTTGACTCTCACTCAGAACACGACCTCGCCACTTAATCCGTATCATACTGGAACGGGTCACATATGTTATATTATTGATATAACCATGACAGAGACAGGTTAGGTGAGCTCTGCGCTTCTAGCTGAGCTAACCACTGTGTAGGTGATGTTTGTTTATAGCTCAAACACATTCCGATTTAGGTACATACCACACCATGTGCCGTAAAAGTGTTTCATGATATACTACACGGAAACACACGAAAGCCAAACTAAAACAAGATATTTATCATTGATTTAATAATGACGATGATGATGCCACTTGCTCCAAGTGAACCGTGACAAACTAACAAGAAAGTGTGGACCAATCAGGTCACGGCACTCGTGTAGTACACACTAATTAGCATTAAGACAGGAAAAGCGTCACTTTTTCTCCATATATCTGCCTCTCGTTGCTGGCGTGAACATGAAAGTGTTAACTTAAACCCCAGAGCATCTCTGATTAGCTCATCACCTAGTCCGCCCGTGCTCCGTATTAAGGAATGTAAATTCCCGGGTCCCTGACACTTTTTAAACACACCTGATAACATTCCAGCTCACAGAAAGCTACAAAGCTGAAATCTGTGGGTCAGGATAGAGAGCGGAGACGCTTGAGCCATTTCTAAAACTCATTACAGCAATAGATCAGTTCAGTTGAGGTTAATACCACTCTCTCTCTCTCTCTCTCTCTCTCTCTCTCGCACACGCCTCATCAACATTCCATTTTCCACATTCTCCATCCAGTCCACGCATCGACACCGCTAAACATGCTTGTGTGCTCCAGAAGCTCACAACTGTCAGTGTTGGTTAAGTGATAATGAGGTGTAGACTGAGAGTGATGTGTGAGACATGAGAGAGAGAGAGAGAGAGAGAAAGAGAACTCCAGTGAAATTTGCGCTTTTTTTCCGATGATCAGACAGATGTGAGCTGCTGCACGAATCCAGAGTTCATTAATCGACCTCCTCGGGTTACGGCGCATAAAACAACACACTGCTGCTTTAAAGATTTTAACGACCTTCTGAAAGAACTTTTTCTCCTGGATTTCGTCTTCAGAACCCCCAGATTAAAGTGACCTCTCAGAGGAGCGAAGGACTGATAGAGAGTGAGAGAGAGGTGGACGGTGGAGAACTGGAATGTGAACATGTTGACTCGTAATAAGTCCCAGTAATGAGGGAATGGAGTTGTTTATTAGATGATTGCTCCGTCATATCACTCAGCCATGATACACAGATTATATACTACTGACACACAGACAGAGAGTAAGTCAGACAGACAGCAAGTCAGACAGACAGCAAGTCAGACAGACAGCAAGTCAGACAGACAGTTTCACAGTAAGGCAGAAAAAGTCAGACAGAGCTAAACAGACAGATAATCAATTAGACAACAGACTGTTAGACATAAAGTCATATAGACAGAATGTCAGACAGACAGTAAATTACAGTCAGACAACGAGTCAGACAGACAGATAGTTATACAGTAACTCAGACAGACAGTATGTTAGACAGTAAGTCAGAGAGACAATCAGCCGATCAGACAGCAAATGACACACAGACAGACAGTTAGACAGTAAGTCAGACAGATATTCAGACAGTAAGTCAGGCATACAGGTAAGCAGACAGTCAGGCAGACAGGTGATTAGGCAGACTGCAATCAGACAGACAGGTAATCAGGCAGACAGTAAGTCAGGCAGACAGTAAGTCAGGCAGACAGGTAATCAGGCAGACAGTAAGTCAGGCAGACAGGTAATCAGACAGGTAATCAGGCAGACAGGTAATCAGACAGGTAATGAGGCAGACAGGTAATCAGACAGGCAGAAAGGTAATCAGGCAGACAGGTAATCAGACAAGTAATCAGGCAGACAGTGAGTCAGGCAGACAGGTAATCAGGCAGTAAGGCAGACAGGTAATCAGGCAGACAGGTAATCAGGCAGTAAGGCAGACAGGTAATCAGGCAGACAGTAAGTCAGGCAGACAGGTAATCAGGCAGTAAGGTAGACAGGTAATCAGGCAGACAGTAAGTCAGGCAGACAGGTAGGTAATCAGGCAGTCAGGCAGACAGGTAATCAGGCAAACAGGTAATCAGGCAGACAGGTAATCACGCAGTCAGGCAGACAGTAAGTCAGGCAGACAGGTAATCAGGCAGTCAGGAAGACAGTAAGTCAGGCAGACAGGTAATCAGACAGGTAATCAGGCAGACAGGTAATCAGACAGACAGGCAGACAGGTAATCAGGCAGACAGGTAATCAGGCAGTCAGGCAGACAGTAAGTCAGGCAGACAGGTAATCAGGCAGACAGGTAATTAGACAGGTAATCAGGCAGACAGGTAATCAGGCAGTAAGGTAGACAGTAAGTCAGGCAGACAGGTAATCAGGCAGTCAGGCAGACAGTAAGTCAGGCAGACAGGTAATCAGACAGGTAATCAGGCAGACAGGTAATCAGGCAGTCAGGCAGACAGTAAGTCAGGCAGACAGGTAATCAGGCAGACAGGTAATTAGACAGGTAATCAGGCAGACAGGTAATCAGGCAGACAGTAAGTCAGGCAGACAGGTAATCAGGCAGGTAATCAGGCAGTCAGGTAATCAGGCAGACAATAAGTCAGGCAGACAGGTAATCAGGCAGACAGGTAATTAGACAGGTAATCAGGCAGACAGGTAATCAGGCAGACAGGCAGACAGTAAGTCAGGCAGACAGGTATTCAGACAGGTAATCAGGCAGACAGGTAATCAGGCAGTCAGAGAGTAAAAGACAGACAGACCGTCAGAAAGACCGACAGACACACAACAGGTCAGATAGACAGTTTTACGGAACAGCAGACAGAAAGTCAGACAGAGAGCCAGACAGACAGATAATCAATTAGACAGTCAGACAGTGAGACAGACAGACAGTCAGACAGTCAGACAGGCACTCACAGTTCCTCATCATTGAGGACTTGCAGCAGTTCCTGAACCAGGCCTTCAGGGGGCAGTGTTTTATCCACCACGGTGGTGAAGTGCTGTTTACCGCGTTGCATCTTCCTCCAGGGAGTATCTAACAGAGAGTTACTGAGACCGTAGATTCCTGCTGAAGCACACACACACACACACACACACACACACACACACACACACACACACACAGGCCTCTGTCCTCATTGTTCACACACTTGCATTACTCACCCTCATGCATTTCTTTCAAGTACACAATACTTGTGTGTGTGTGTGTTCTACACCAATGCATTAAATTATGTGCTTTATTAAGATTCAAGGCATGCATTTCGTGTGTGTGTGTTGTGTCCACAGCGGAACAGAACAAACCCGCTTTGAGGCGCATGGGTTCCGGACTGCCCCTGTTTCCATAGTAACACATCGTGTCCTCGCTGGCTCTGACACAGTGAGATGAAACACAATTAGCAAACACTAAACACACAAATTAGCGCTATTACACAGTCCATTTATCTTTGGAGAACACCAGAACCGTCCTGAGGAGAAACGGAACACACCGATGATTGACGGACACTGACGGTCATCACTAACATGCCAATCAGCGCCAGTGCGGATACAGAGGAACACTGTCACACCGTCAGACATGACTTAATGTAAGGGGTTCAAGCCCAAAAAAAAAAAAAGATTGATTAGCTGGGGATAAAGGCAGCGGCCATGCTAACTACTGCAGGAGGTTTAGCTAGAAGAGCAAGAACCATCTTGGTTCATGAGCAGCTCGGACCTGGATATTCAGACTCACTGAGTCAGATCAAGTGACTCAATGAATCTGCTCCCAAATGATTCATTTCCATCTTCTGGACAGTGTTAGCGAACCCATTGCGTGGTTATTCTTCTCTGCGTGATTCTGACCGACGTGACTCAGTGAGATCTTATTCTTCCCTCTAATAAACAAAATGAACGTTGTTTACACCACATCAGGTGGAGAGCGAGTGCGAAACGTTATCATCTCCTGCGCTATCTCGTTCAGGCTTATCTAAGGAAAAGTCCCTGTTCACACAGAGGAACGCACTGCCGGAGGTCAGAGAGCAGCCGATAAGCGGTTTCAGATAAGCGCGAGACTAGCGAGGAACCGTCCGATGTTTTTCTGGAGGAGCTCTGGATCATCGGTTCACTCTTGTACAGCCCTCCCACAGACATGAGTTTTTATACATCACAGCAAATATTTTCATCTCATGGCGAGCTTAAGCACTAAAGGAAGCCAGGATGAAAACAAAAGTGTCTCTTGATTATAACAGAAAACAGTTTCCAGCTGCAGGATGCTGCTATTGATCTGGAAGTGGAACAGAAATGCTCGTGTTTCCTATGAGATTAGTGCTGTGTGCAGCAGCGTCGAGATCAGGGAGATAATAACTCTATAACCATCTTCTACACTCACAGAAGATAATGGAGGGGTTTTTTACCTTCAGATGTTATAATAGATACAGAATTTTAGCAATTCAAAGACACAAAAGTGTATCCATGGTGAGGTCAACCTCAATAAAACACAAATGCCTGGTTCCTCTGAGTGCTGATACTCCGGTAAAGCTGGGCTTGCTCATTTTCATTTGCACTTCATCTCATGTCATGTGACGTTTTCAAAATCGAAATGGAAGCACAAGTCTTTGCAGAATCTTCTGAATAAACACTTTACGTGTGCAAAAAAAAATCAGTGAATGGTCATTGGGAGCATGTGATCAATTCTTGGACGTTGACAATAATGGTGTTCTTTGATTGGTTATTGGTAATGATGGTCACCAGTGATTGGTTGTTGGAAACAATGGTAATTGGTTGTTGGGAATAATGATAATCGGTGATTGGTAGTTGAGAATAATGGTTATCAGTGATTGGTCATTAAAAATGATAATTAGTGATTTGTTGTGGGGAATAATTATGTTCAGTGATTGGTCATTGGGAATAATGGTGAACAGTGATTGGCCATTAAGAAAAATGGTGATCAGTGATTGATTATTAAGAATAGTGGTGATCAGTGATTGTTCATCGGGAATAATTATGTTCAGTGATTGGTCATTGGGAATAATGGTGATCAGTGATTGGCCATTAAGAAAAATGGTGATCAGTGATTGATTATTAAGAATAGTGGTGATCAGTGATTGTTCATCGGGAATAATTATGTTCAGTGATTGGTCATTGGGAATAATGGTGATCAGTGATTATTAAGAAACATGGTGATCAGTGATTGGTCATTAAGAAAGAAGGGTGATTAGTGACTGCTCATTGGGAACAACAGTGATGACTGATTGGTTGATGAGAAAAATAGTGATGACTGATTGGTTGTTGGGAACAATAGTGATTAATGATTGATTGTTGGTGTTCTTAGACTGTTGAATCCCAAAAAGCCCAGGGCAGTCAGTACCTGAGCATGTGGTGGTACCGGGTTGGAGTGTTGGGTATGGGCCTGCAGTGCCGGTGTTGCACAGCTCCATGAGAAAATTTTTTGGAAGCCCATGAAGATGCAGGGTGTATTTTTCTAAATGCACGAGCTGTAATTTATTCTACTAAAAGTAAATATGCCATCGTGCCAGCCTTGAAAGAGTTGGTCTACGATCGACTGGGAAATAGCGTTATCAATTATTAAATAAGACATGGTTACAGTGGACAATGGTTGGTGAATGAGGCCATACAGAGACACACAGTTGCCCCCTAGTGTATGGAGTGTATTCATGGACGTGTGCTGTCTATTCAGATTTGTACTAAACTGTAGCTGCCTTAATTTGGATTAATGCTCATGTGACTCAGTGGATGAACTCAAACATTCCCAGCTACACTCAGCATTGTTACTGATATTAAATTAATAATTTCACACTATCAGTGCCAAGATCTCACCGTCCAAACCCCTCAATTCCACAGCTGTGTCCGCTGGAATCACCTCTTTAAAATAAAAACCTCGCTGTAACAAAGAGCTCACAAACCCCAGAGGACACGGTGTGCTGAAGGGAACGGCTGTGGAGCTGAATTCTAAACAGCCATCTTAAAGTCCACCCAGTTCGAGGAAAAACAGCGAGCGCAGGTGGCCAGATCAATGGATCAGACCTTGGAGATCAGACAGAACCTCTTCTTTTACAAATCGAAAAGAGAGGGAGGGAAAAACTGAGGCCATTATTTGAAAAACAAACAAGAAATAATTAAATAAAAAAAGGTGCCAGCAATGTTCTTGACGCTTCGGCCCCAGGAAACATGCACTCTGGACAAGCACACGTGTGCTGAGGCCACACAGGAAACTTTTTTTAATGTATTTTTCAGGTTAAAAAAAACATGATTAGAAAGGAAAAAATCCTGCATCAACACTACCCTTTAAAGAGAACCTGTGCTGAATATGTATTACTAGCCCTTTAAAACAATCATGTATGACATCAGCAGTTCAGCCAAGCAACGTCAGTCCCTGCTTCTTGTCAAGTTTGTGCAAGTGCTGCCACACTTCTACTATTGTTACTAGGCATACGCAGCGACAGGTTTCCTTCTTCATTGGGGGTTCCAGTCCTGGTAGTGACGCGAGTTCGTTGTGTTATCCTACTGGCTGGGCTGCGTGCAGCAGACACCAGTCTAATATAACACATTATGGGCGAGTGCTGAGCTGCTTCTCCAGGAAAATGGCGGAGTGCAAAGCATAGGGCTGCACAAAACAACAAAAAGTGCAGAAATCACAGAAAAAAAAAAAGAACATAACATCGGCACAGGCCGTACTCTGAGAACGTTTCTTTTCAGACACAGTTCAGTAGCCTGCGAAGACCACTTCAACCCAACCTGCTATCGGTGTGACCTCCAGCCAGATCTACCTGGGACGAAGCCCAAGCTTTTACACCTAAAACCGGATGCTGTTCCTACAGAATTCCTTCAAAAATACAAAAGATGATGACGGACGGGGGCAGCGCCTCACCAAAAGGAACCAGTAAAAGGTAAGAGCCTTTAGTATATAGGGAGTTTTATCACTTAAAATGTCGCTCGGTGCTTGTTTACTTGCGTTGGACGATCCGACCCAACGAGTTTATGTCACTTCCGGAGGCAAAAATGGCTGTTCTGCATTGGTTCATCCCCTGCTAGTAATCCACGGGGTAAAATTACCCAGTTTATTTTTAGTTTTATGTTAAAATAAGCTCTATATCACTTAAACATATTATATAATCACTAATTATGCTGTAAGGATCACCAGTACTGGTACTCTTTAATACCAGTCTAACACCATGCCCTGCCGCAGTTACCTGAATTCGGCGGTGAGGAGATTGAAGCCGTTGTACAGGTGACCCTCGGACGACACCTTGCGCAGGTACGAGCAGCTGTCCATGTTCTCAGTCATGAAATTTGACACCAAGAACCCTGCGAGGAAAAGTCCATATCTTCTAAATTATATAAGAACACACTTAGAGAGTAAGATAGCACCGCATCACTCAATAAGACCCCGCCGGCCAACATCACCCCATCAGCAGCACCGCTAACGTTAGCTTAAGTAAAAATCATTATCTGGAAGCGTATCCCGCTGGTCACTCTGACCCTTCTCACACACAGTAATGTGTGTGTGTGTGTGTGTGTGTGTGTGTGTGTGTGTGTGTGTGTGTGTGGAAACACGATGACCCGTTCAGATTGGCTCTGATTATATTTAGCCATCTGAAACTCTGCGCTTTACTTCGGAATCTCATGGTCCTCTCTTTAATACTCTTTACTTTCATGTGCCTTCGATCTGCATTTACTTGAAATATTGTAGAAAACGTCGGTCCTACCTCTCCCCAGGGCGTCGGGGTTGGTCTTGTGTTCCAGGTAATTGGTCAGCGCTGTTAGTTTGCCTCGTTTACTGATGCCGAGCCAGGATCCGCCTTCCTTCCCCTCCTCCATATCCAAACCTGAAAACACACACACACACACACACACACGGTTAATGTTAATGTTACTAACGGTACTAAAATACTGTATTAACTACAACCCTATCACATGAACAGTATTTTGGTAAGTGCTAGTTAGCTCCCTTAACAAGCATTTAACATGGTTTATCTAGTGCAAGGGTGTTAAACTCGTTTTCACTGAGGGCCACATCACTAAATTTAAAGGTGAACGAGGGGTAAGTGATCATTGAACATCATGTTCTAAAAGGGCTCAATAGCGACAAGCTGGCATGAAATCTTTCTTGAGTCATGAATGACTAGCTGTTTACTTGAAATAGGCTGCCGCCACCTAGTGGAAGGATGGTGAATTAGGTTTCATGGTAACGGTCAATTTAAAGAATGTATGATAATCGTATTCTTTGAAAACTCTTGTGGGCCACATAAAATGAGGCGGCGAGTCAGATTTGGCCCGCGGGCCTGAGTTTGACACCTATGATGTAGCGAATGTAAAAGGGACTGATGTTTTTCTTTCTGTAAAGTTATATATATATATATATATATATATATTTTTTTTATATTTATATTTGTATATAGCTTGTATGACAAAAACTATTACATTTTAAACCTAGCCCTTGTTAGCTAGCTATCTAATCCACGCCACACCAATCAGTGTCTGGTTGAGGTAGTTAATTAGCTTTGTGTAACATGATTAGCATTGAAACCTTCTTCATTCTAGTGGTACTGTTCACGTTCCAGACCATTTTGATCTGAGAGCTTCTGATTAATCACATTCTTTCCCAGCAGGAAGTATACAGCATGTCTTTGGTGAAGGCATGATACAGGTTATTAGAGTACAGAATTAAAGGTAATGAACTCCCTGGTCACGCATCCCCCGGCGTATTTTAATTTTTAAATCATCCCACTGGATCATTTCCATAAACTGAACCTGAAGCCCGGTGGATTTTTTGAGAACCCTGCATCTGGGATTATTCAAATTACTACGAGATATGATTCACTTAAATAATTCATATCCAGTCCCCTGCTGTTTTCCTAGAAAATGGAAATAAAATGGATATTTAGGGGGGTTTGACCAGTCAAATAACACAACAACATGCCAACAACCATGACGATGCAAACAAGACAAAATACCATCCCCCAAGGTCAAAGGCCACATATTCAAATTAGCTAGCCCACACACAGGTTTAGCTCATAGGGAGTGCAGACGCTAAATTTCAGAAAGCTGTCGTGTGCATGGGCCGAGCAAAAGCCGGGACAAATTTGTCACGCCGCCCTACGACCAGCCATAACTGCCTGGGGGTAAAAAAAAAACCCACACAACTATTCAATCCTCTATTTTCTACATAAAAATAATACCAATATTTAATTTACCAAATGCTCCTTTAACAGCAATGTGGTGCAAACATGACCAAAATCAGCCTGGTGTAATTACAGAGCCCCATCTTGGGTTTACAGGTAAAACTCGTGCAAAAGGTCATTTATTTCAGTAATTCAACTTAAAAGGTGAAACTAATATATTTTATATACTCTTTACATGCAAAGTGAAACTTTTCAAGCCTTTATTTGTTATAATTTTAATGATTATAAAAAAAAAAAAAGATTTTAAATACAGGAATGTCGGCCCTCTGAAAAGTATAATCATGCAGATGTACTCAGTACTCGGTCTGGACCCCTTTGCATGAATTACTGCCTCAATACGGTGTAGCGTCCAAGTTCAGTCTCATGTCACTCATCATTCTCTTGGCGAGGCCCCATAGATTCTCTATGAGGTTCAGGTCAGGTGAGTTTGCTGGCCAATCCAGCACAGTAATCCCACGGTCACTGAACCAGGTTTTGGTACTTTGGCAGTGTGGGCAGGTGCCAAGTCCTGCTGGAAAATGAAGTCAGCATCTCCATAAAGCTTGTCTGCTGAAGGAAGCATGAAGTGCTCTAAAATGTCCTGGTAGACGGCTGCGTTGACTCTGGACTCTGAACGCCAGCAGATGACGTTCCTCCCCAAATCAACACAAACTGGAAACTTCACACTGGACTTCAAGCATCTTGGATTGTGCCTCTCCGTTCTTCCTCCAGACTCTGGGACCTCGGTTTCCAAATGAGATGAAAAATTTGCTCTCATCAGAAAAGAAGACTTTGGTCCACTGTGCTTTATTAAGTGCAAAGTCACCGCAGCCGTCTAGCAGGGCATTTAAGAGCACCTCATGCTTCCTAATAATAAAATAATTAATATACATAATATATTAGTTTCACCTTTTAGGTTGAATTGCTGAAATAAATTAACTTTTGCACGATATTCAAATTTTTAGAGTTTCACCTGTAAAGGGTCCCTGTGGTGAATAAGTGTTAGTCGCTCTTTAAAACGATCACACATAACATCAGTGGTGACATCAGTCCACGCCCGATTTTGAAGTGCGCGCGAGTGTTACGACTCTAGGCGTGCTCAGAGACATGTTGCCATTCTGTTTGGCTGTTCCAGTCTGGCAGTGATGTGAACGCGTTGGATTGTCTGGGCTACGTCACTGACCCCGTACATCATAACACATTATCGGTCAGTGCTGAGCTGCACAAAACAACAAGTGCAGAAATCACAAAAATATTAATTTTTTGTTCCTAAACCAACTGATGACAGGAAAGCCGAGTCGGCAAAGTAAACCATTTTGGATTCACCGTCACGCTCATCTCTGGCAGCGTTCCCGTCCTCAGAGTCACTAGAATGTGACGTCTCACTGTCTCCACAAAAGATGCCAACCCCTTCCAACGTGTTGATGTCACTTCCGGGGGAAAACAACCGCTAACCCCCGTGATTCAGCGCCCGCTAGAGATGAGATGAGTGCATGAGATGAAATTACCAGTTTAGTGTTTTTTTGGTTATTTATGTTAAAATAAACTTCTGTATCGCTTAAACATATTAAGAATCATCAATACTGCCACACTTTCAGTCGCTGTGTCAGGTAGTAGTAGTTACTACAATCATTAGCTTTTGGAAATGATGGATCAGATCCGTTTCTCAAGGCCGGTCACGCTGCCTGAGGATCCCGTGGGCGCCGTATCCTGGTCTCACTTCATCAACATTCATCCCGTCGTCGCACCTGCAGCAGATAACACTCTCCTCTCCCCCTCCTGCTCTGCACTTCATTTCTGTCACCTCGCATAAAAGCACCCATCAATTTACAGCCCTTGTCGGTCAGTGACCCTGTGATTAGCGGCACAAACAGGGGCCAACAACACAGCTCGGACCTCTCTCACATCTCCCAGCCCGGAGCAGAGACGGTTTCCTCATGCTGACTCGTATTCTGTGATCAGTCAATTACATCGCCGCGGTCTGGAGGAAAGCCACTAAGATGAATGCGCTTTTCCTCCGTCCTTCATATCCACTTTTCTTACAGCGCTGTGTAGCTTTACAGCTGTGAGAACAAATCACATCCAAGACTGTATTTCTCGCCGCACAAAGCAAGAGACGCTGCTTTAATGAAGCTGGTTGACATGGAAACAGGCGGATGAAGTGATTGACGCCTGATTTTTAATTCACCTCTGCACTGATTTTAGGATATTTTCCAAAAGCTGGAACATTAACAAAAGCTCAGAGAGCACAACAACAGGACCATGGTGCCACGTAGAGCTAAAAATGATTCATGAGTCATATTAATATGAATCAAATTGAATCGATTCTTTATCTCTATGTATCTTATGCTTTTTATTTATACTCTGCATTATTTCTACT
Organism: Neosilurus hyrtlii; assembly: GCA_028564935.1. Lineage (NCBI taxonomy): Eukaryota > Metazoa > Chordata > Actinopteri > Siluriformes > Plotosidae > Neosilurus > Neosilurus hyrtlii. Next base: position 16,802,798 of record JAOUQZ010000027.1, read on the forward strand.
GGAAGGATAAAAATCTACAGTTGAATGATCAGTCACCTGTTTATAAATGATGTACAATTTATTATTTTAAAACATTTAATTCATGCACACATTACGATAGGTCCTTTATAGCAAACCTGAATAATAAATTAAAATTGTTTTAATAAATTATGTGTGCAGAGGAAATAAAGAAGGTTGATGACGTGGTCACATGACTGCACCCTTACCGCTGAGGATTTCTTTGCCGCTGCCCCACCAGTCGGCGGCTTTGGATGGCCTGCTGTAGAATTCATCTCTGTTTGATGCCAAAATAAGCCTGAGGGGGGAATAAAGAGAGATGTATGAGCCGAGAAGAGCAATATTAATATCCCTGGAGTGACGGCAGGATACTGATACAGTTGCGGCAAAAAGTGTCAGGTTCACGACACAAGAGATCCGAATTTCTTTTTCAGCTGTTTATTTAGACTTTAGGAAAAGAAAAGCATACAATCACTAACTAGAAAGGACCTCGGACCCCGTCTACCATCCTCTACCTCTGACTGGACCCCCAAAGTTCCTCCTCACGCCCATGACTGATTCCTAGACCCTCAGTGGTCCATCAAGATCAATTCTGCCATTACACCTGCCGAGATTGTTTACTTCAGGCTTATCACGGTGTTAAGGTGAGCAATTGCGTCACTGTTTCTTAACCCTGTAGTTACCGCCTGTCTTTAAGTGACCTTGAAGGTCTTAATGCCACCTGGTCGAGCTGAGAACACTGAGTTCCCTTTCCAAGGTCCTTGTACACAGTGGAATGGAAGTAATAAAATAATCTTACACTCGCTTCAGTGAATAAACTCATACAATAGTCACATAAATCATCCAGTAATCAAATAGTAAATCATACAATTTCTCTTCTATAGGTTTAATCATTAACAATTTTAATATATATTTCATTAGAGATGACATCATTGGACAGTTCTCCATTTCAGGATTACAAATGTCTTTAAATAAGGAAATGTGATCACTCATTCTGTAGATATTACACTTTCTATTTTCATATTCATGTTTTAATGATCAGTAATTGATTCCAGAACGTGATCGGGAAGTCCAGCAATTTACATACGATTTATGGAGGACCAAATATATGATATTATGACATTTCAGACCGGCGGGCCACAGGCCTTCCACAGTTCATGGGTCCAAAACCACACAGCGTCCCCAGCGGCGCCTGATACCTCTGACTTCTCCTTCACATTACGCAACAGTTTCGGTTTAAACACTCACTAGTCACCTTCTGATATACCTGAGAAATATACACATACAGCACGAGAAGCGCTGTGCTGAAATGTACATCCCCGTTTAATCCTCCGGTCTGTATGGACAATCCAGTGGGCGGCAGATCTAAAGTTAGAAACATAAAGCTTTGAAGCAGATAAGCAGTAATTGAGACGTGGCCTTTATACCCATCAGTCCCGGCGAAGGAGGCGTGGCCTTTATACCCATCGGTTCCAGTGAAGGAGGCGTGGCCTTTATACCCATCAGTCCCAGTGAAGGAGGCGTGGCCTTTATACCCATCGGTCCCGGCAAAGGAGGCGTGGCCTTTATACCCATCAGTTCCAGTGAAGGAGGCGTGGCCTTTATACCCATCGGTCCCGGCGAAGGAGGCGTGGCCTTTATACCCATCGGTTCCAGTGAAGGAAGCGTGGCCTTTATACCCATCAGTCCCAGGGAAGGAGGCGTGGCCTTTTTACCCATCAGCGAAGCAAAGGAGGTGTGGCCTTTATACCCATCAGTCCCAGTGAAGGAGGTGTGGCCTTTATACCCATCAGTCGCAGTAAAGAAGGCGTGGCCTTTATACCCATCAGTCTCAGGGAAGGAGGCGTGGCCTTTATACCCATCAGCGAAGAGAAGGAGGTGTGGCCTTTATACCTATCAGTCCCAGTGAAGGAGGCGTGGCCTTTATACCCATCAGTCCCACCACCATGTATTAATTCTTGATGAAGAATCAATGGAAGCAGTTGTCGGTAGGTATTTCTCAGGAGTTTACTGTATCTGGAGTTCATGTGGTGTATAACTTCAAGTCTGTTAATGCCACCTCCATCTGTTCCGCTCCATTTCATTTCACTCCTAAAGATGTGAGAGAAGGGTCACGGCTCTCAATCTGAGAACAACTCGCTCCTTTCTGCTGGCTGAAGGAAATTAGATTGGACCATGAAACCACAGAGAGGGAAATCACCTCCTCAATCAGAGAGATAGAGAAGAGAGAGCGCAGGAGGGAAATATAGAGGAAGAAAGTGTGAAAGAGAAGGAATGATGTGCTGTGACGAGCGGAGAGGGGCTGACGGACGGAGGGAAAGTGCAGAATAAAAGCGGGCTGGTTTCACATAGAGTCTCATCCGCTGTGAATCTTCATGGTCGTAAAAAAAAACCTGCATGGAGCATCGTTATGCTAACGGATAGGCTAATATCCTTCAATTGATTAGCGACCCTAGAGACCCACAGCAGGAAGCGTGCAGCAATATCAGTCTCGCTGCTCTACGCTCTTATCATATAACCCGTCTGTGAAAAGAGCCCGTGTGGATCAACAGAACCTACAGCGATGGAACAGCGTGACACAGGCATGAAACAGTAACTCTTCTAATCCAACATGGCAACCAGCAGTGCAGGTAGAGATGGCGTCTGCGAGAAAACGGGAATTTCTGAAGATGGCGTGTAAACGACACATTCATGTTTGCAGCGCTGGTGCTGTATTACCATGTGTGGGTTTGTAAAGGACGGAGGTTAAAGTGCTGCAGCATGTGATGCACTTCTCTTATCACACGACTGTCTGCTCTCACACACACACGTTTAAATACTCGCGACGGTGGTGCAGTGGTTCGCACGTCCGCCTCACAGCAAGAAAAGCCCTGAGTGAGGTTTGCATTTTCTCCGTGCGCTTGCAGGGGTTTCCTCGTGGTACTCTGGTTACCTCCTACAGTCCAAAAACATGCACAGTAGGCTGACTGGCTGTTCCAAATTCTAGGTGTGAGTGTGAAGGGTTGTATGTGTGTTGGCCCTGCAGTGGTCTGGTGAGCTGTTCAGGGCGTACCCTGCCCTCGCCCAGAGTCGGCTGAGATGAAGCGGTGGCCTCCCGGCGACCCTAATTAGGATTAAGCGATTTGGCAAATTAGTGAGTGAGTGAGATGAGACAGGAGATATGAGCTGTAGTACCGAGTTATGATTCCAGATGTTTTAAACATTTGGAAGTTTTTAAGATTAACATTCATTCGCCAAATCAGTTTATTTTTAAATTTTTATAATAAAGTAAAAATTATTTATAAACTTTTCAATGTCCTGATTATATCTTGTATTCATTTTGTCGGATGTAAGTTTGTGTTTTCATGGAAGATAGTGATGAAATTTTCTTGGTGACCCCAAACTTTTGAACGGTGGCGTATATTACATCTTTAACGCTTGGGATTGTGGGAAGGGTCACAGTCCTACAGTCACCCGTGATTTCATCATCCTCACTGCTCTTTGCTTTCACTTCGGTTGGGAAAGTGTTTGATATATTCACGATCGTCAACCGAACGCAGCGTTGCGTGCAATCAGACTGTCGGTAAACGAGGGCGGGGTCTTAATAGAGTGAATAAATCTCAGACTAGACACCTTTTTTTTCTTTTTTTTTTAAGAAAAGAGCTGAAGAGAACCAGCATGTGGTCGAAGCTAAAGTCTCAATTGAAACGTCGTCCAGGCAGAAAATAAAAATAATAATATGTGGGCCGCTCCAGCGTGATACGGATTAGGTCGCGGGGTCGTGTAAGGTAAAAGTAAGGTAAAAATGGCGTACCTTGATGAACCTGGTCCACTTTCATGCTAAAATCATGCTTTATATCTCATTCTCAAATAGATTCTTTCTAAATATCTCACATTTCAGACTTAATTATAACTTATGATGCTGGATGATGAGAAGTGTGAGAGGTGAAACAGCTGCCGCTCACCTGTAGGCGTTTTTGGACGCAGGCCGGGGGTCAAACTTGAAGAAGATGATACACATGGGGAGGTCGCGCTTGAGAAATGGCGTCAAGTGCTAGAAAGAGAAGAGGAACAGAAAGTATGAATGGATCGTCAGCGTGACCGGAATGGACCAGATGGCAGTCAGGTCCATAAGTATTTGGACAGTGGCGAAATCGGCATACGGTTGTCTTTGTACACCATCGCAGCGTAGCTGAAATGAAGCAGAGCTTAAAGCTTTAAACTCACTAAAGATGCATCTTTTCATACCTTCACAATAAAAACAGCTACTTCTGAGTTTTGTATAAAATTATTTCTGGATAATGGACTTGATTTTGAGGCTAGTTCTCCTTCCTCCTTCTTCATCACTATTAGACGTCAATTAATGTCTTAGCATGAAAATGCACGACCGCACACAGCCGTATAGACACAAAACCTTTTACGGCAGGCAGGAGTCAATGTTGTCAGCTGACCAGCTGTTTCACCGGATCTCAACCCCATCGAACATCTTTGGGACGCACTGGGTAGGCGTGCCAGTCAACGTCAACCACCGCCACGTGACATTCATGAACTGACTGTGGCCATGCAGGAGGGGTGGAGGAATATTACACTGGAGTTTGTGAGGCGTCTTTGCCAGTCTATGCCACGTCGTCTCCACGCATGTGTGTGACTTTCAGGTGTCGGTAGAATGACATCAGTGCAGTGACAGTCTTAACTTCACAGGTTTGATGGTTGGCAGTAAAACGATAATTAAATGAATTCATCTCCAACTTGTGTTTTGTGGTTTCATAAAGTCGCAATAAAGATGGTGTTGCATTTTCAATGTGTTTCAGTATTTATATATATAAATATTAGAGATGTGAATCTAACAACAGATCACGATTCAATTCGATTCCGATTTTTGGGGTGACGATTCGATTCAGATTCGATTCTTGATTCAAACCGATTTTTGATTCATCACAAACAAAGGGTGGCAATTTCACGAGTAACTACATTCTTGTATAAGCCAGGAGCTCTTCTATAAGAAAGAAAGAAATGATGTTACTACACAGCTGGTTCGGTAGAAGTACTGATCCACTTTGCTGGTTCAGAGTCGGTTGGGAGTTTAGTGTTAGGTGAAGTGATGGAGTGTGTTGGTCAGGAGTTGGTCGTGTTGCTGTTCCGGTTCTTTTAGCTCCAGGTGCTGGTGTAAGATGTGGGCTTGGGGATTTGAAGTGTTTCAGAAATACTTGACTTTTATTTTGCACACCGCATATTTCACGACAAGCTCCTTCTTACCCGGAAATTATAAAATCCAAAGTGCAAGCATTTTCCTTTAGTGAAGACCGCGCTGGCTGTATTTCTTTTTCCTCATGCATGTCAAAGCTAGGCTAAAAGCTAGTTCTGGAGCCGCCACTCACTCGAACAATTCACGACGGAGACCGTGTCTGAACAAACTGTACGCGCTGTGAGTACGGTTGGAAATGCTCGAAAAAACGTGTTCTGAAAAGTCGATTCTTGAAAATTTGGATCGATCCAGAATGCTAATAAATAAGAATCACGATTCAGATGTCAACCGATTTTTTTCCGGTAC
>JAOUQZ010000027.1:16809750-16821835 GCA_028564935.1 Neosilurus hyrtlii
GTGTGTGTGTGTGTGTGTGTGTGTGTGTGTGTGTGTGTGTGTGTGTGTGTGTGTGTGTATGTGTGTGTGTGTGTGTGAGTGAGAAAGACTGCGTGAGTGTATGGTGATGTGATTCCGAGTTTTGACTCTAATCACAAAGGCTTGCAGACTGAACAGTGATGAACAAGACAGGCTGCTGTCCTCTTTCTCTCTCTCTGTCTCTCTCTCTTTCTGTCTCTGTGTCTTTCTCACTCTCTTGCTCTCTCTAGCTCTGTCTCTGTCTTTCGCTCTCTGTCTCTGTTTCTTGCTCCATCTCTCTCTTTCTCTCTCTCTCTCCCTCTCTCTTTCTCTCTCCCCCTCTGTCTCTTTCTCTCTCTCCCTCTGTCTCTTTCTCTCTCTCTTTGTCTCTGTCTCTCACTCTCTTGCTCTGTCTGTCTCTCTCGCTCTGTCTATATCTTTCTCTCGCTCTGTCTATATCTCTTTCTCACTCTGTCTATCTCTCTCTTTGTCTCGGTCTTTCTCTCACTCACTCTCGGTCTCTCTCTCACTCACTCTCTGTCGGTCTCTCTCTTGCTCTGTCTATCTCTCTCTCTGTCTCTCTGTGTTTTTCATCTGTGTCTGTCTCTACCACTGTCAATTTCTCTCTCTCTCTCTCTCTCTCTCTCTCTCTCTCTCTCTCTCTGTCTCTCTGTCTCTCTCTCTCTCTCTGTCCCCCTGTGGTCGTTTGGTATGCGATGTGGTTATCTCTCCTGGCACTGGCCGAGGCACCTGCTCCATCTCCCCGGAGCGGAGGGGTGTTTAACTTGCTCCTCGCTGTAGAGGAGGTGAGGGGGAAGCGAGGTGGGGGCTGTTTCGTGGCCAGGGTTGTGTTTTTAAATTATACAAGCGCCCCCTTTAAGCAGCTCTCGCATACTTTGTGACTATCTCTTGTTTATTGCTGTTTAGAGGAGGAGGAGTCGTCCCAGCTACACCACTGAAATCTTCTCTCACTTCTCATGAATCGTGTTATCAGACGAATATACTGCTCGAATTTACACCAAGTACAGAATTCAATTCTTTATCCTTTGAAGGGGTTTTCAAACAATCTAGAAAGATGTTCTGCTGCTCGTAAGCTCGTATTATTTATAATCTAAGTGGATTTGTCGGGGTCCTTTTGTCTGTCAAAAATGTCTTCTCCGGAAAGTAGCATTACATGTGGAGGACACACTTGCTTTTTCAGATGTTAATTGCTTTTTTGTAAAGCAGCGTAGTATTGCATATCTTGCTGAGAAACATAATTGGATTGGATGTGAAATACTTCCTGTACATCGTGCCACATCAGCTCGATGAGTATGTCCGGCAAAAAGTGTCTTCTCCGGAAAACCACAAGGATTGTCACTGATGCTGCTGTTACTGCAGTTAATAATATATGCAACTAATGTTGCATAAAACCTGCTCAGATAATGTGTTTCTTTTCTTCTCCGGGGAAAAAAATAAGAAAACAATAACATTTGGTTATGCTTTTAAAATGAAAAAAAAAAAAAACTTTGGGAAACCATTTTAAGGATTAAGCCTTAAAGACTCTATTAGTGTGGAATTTAGGGGAGTTTTAACAAATAACAGGCTTTTTTTATATTTGTTGTTGAAAAAGTGCGGTTCAGTTTTTACCATAATAATATTTGTGTACACCAAAAAGTTCTGAAGCAACTGGAGTAACCAGATCCAGTGATATTTGTGTGCCTCTTTCTGATGCACCTCCAGTAGATGGTGTTATTCTAGAGACGCTGCTCCTGTTACACTTTCACTCGGTGTTGACTCGTAACAAGAAACCACAAGAACTGGGAGCTTCAGTTAATTGTTTGTTTATTTAGAGTTTTGGACGACTGTGAACCGAAAAGTCTCCCCTGATTGTGGAACAGCCGGTGCGTTAGAATGTAGATGAGTTTTTCTTTCACGTGACCCGGACCTTGGCGCTCATAAATCACAAAGTGCTGCTCTTCTCCGTCTCTGCGTTTAGTGAGAACCAGGAATTAGCATGCACGGCATCGAGAGAGTCTCTCCCTCCCTCTGAGGAGCTGCGCAGTAATGAGTGTGGCGTCTCGGAGCCTGATTTCTTTCAACACGGATCCACGCAAACGAGTCTGATGTCACGAACAGGCTTCAGGGCGGTAACGGAGTCTGCTTCGTCTCACACACCGACCGGGCGTTGATTATTTTTCTACAAGAGCACAGCCTGTAATTCCTTATTACTCTATCTCAGAGAAACAAGAGTCTCTCTCTCTCTCTCTCTGTGTGTCTCTCACTTTCTCTCTGTGTCTCTCTCTCTCTCTCTGTCTCTCTCTCTGTGTGTGTCTCTCTCTCTCTCTCTGTGTGTCTCTCTGTGTGTCTCTCTCTCTCTCTGTGTCTCTCTCTCTCTCTGTGTCTCTCTCTCTCTCTGTGTGTCTCTCTCTCTCTGTGTGTCTCTCTCTCTCTCTGTGTCTCTCTCTCTCTGTGTCTCTCTCTGTCTCTCTCTCTCTCTGTGTGTGTCTCTCTCTGTCATTCTCTCTCTCTCTGTGTGTTTCTCTCTCTCTGTGTCTCTCTCTCTCTCACTCACTAATTCTCACTCTTGCTCTCTCCCTCTCTCCCTCTCTCTGTCTCGCCCTCTCTCTCTCTCTAATTCTCTCTCGTTGTGTCTCGCTCACTCACTCTTTCTCTCTTTTTCTCTCACTCTCTCTCTCTCTCGCTTTCACTCTCTCTCTGTCTCGCTGTGTGTCTCTCTCTCTCTCTCTGTGTGTCTCTCTCTCTGTGTGTCTCTCTCTGTCTCTCTCTCTCTCTGTGTCTCTCTCTCTCTCTCTGTGTCTCTCTCTGTCTCTCTCTCTCTCTCTGTGTTTCTCTCTCTCTGTGTCTCTCTCTGTCTCTCTCTCTCTCTCTCTCTGTCATTCTCTCTCTCTCTGTGTGTTTCTCTCTCTCTCTGTCTCTCTCTCTCTCACTCACTAATTCTCACTCTTGCTCTCTCCCTCTCTCCCTCTCTCTGTCTCGCCCTCTCTCTCTCTCTAATTCTCTCTCGTTGTGTCTCGCTCACTCACTCACTCTTTCTCTTTTTCTCTCACTCTCTCTCTCTCGCTTTCAGTCTCTCTCTCTCTGTCTTTCCATCTGTGTCTGTCTCTACCACCATCAATTTCTCTCTCTCTCTCTCTCTCGCTGTCTCTCTCTCTCTGTGTTTCTTCTCTCTTTGTGTCTCTCTCTATTGTCCCTTGCTCTTTACCTCTATCTGTCTTGCACTGTTTCTCTTCCTATCTTTTTCTCTCTTTCTTTCTGTCTGTCTTCTTCTGTCTCGGTCTCCTGCCCTTTACTTTTATTTGTGTCTCTCACTTTGTTTCTCTTCCTGTCTGTCTCTATTTTTTCTTTCTTCCTCTCTCTTTGCCTGTCTCACTCTCTATCTGCTTATCTCTCCTCGTCTCTGTGTGTTTGTCTCTCTTTCAATCTCCCTCTCCGTGGAACTCTTTGTGTCTCTTGTTTTCTGTCTCTATCTCTTTCTTTATCTGTACTTTTTTTTCTTTGTCTATCTGTCTTTCTCTCTCACTCTTTCTGTCTCTGTGTGTGAGAGAGAGAGAGAGAGAGAGAGAGATAGATTAGAATTTTTCTCTTAAGGTCCTGTATCAAGCCTTAAGGTTTTTGTCGTCCTATCATTCCAGCAGAAGTGCATAAGGACAAAGACGTATTTGTCTCCTGTCTCGCTACGGCGCGAGAGGCGCAGTGTTCTTTAATGACACCCGTCTGTCGCACTATTACACTCTGGATGCCTCGGATGCGCGAGGACCAGAAAGGAGCCAGGTGCCTTTGTACATGTGGCAGATAGAATGGGATGCATTAGTAGTTGACCCTCATGTCTGAACAACAGCTGCTAAAAGCAAAAGCTGAGTGATCTCTTTCACCTTGGCTCTCTCTCGCTCTCTCGCTCTCTCGCACGCGCGCGCCCTGTGGCAGAGCCATGCTTTACCAGATGAATTATTCGGGCTTTACTTTGTGTCGGCTGTGTTTCATGTTGACCTGCTGCTGACCTGCTGTTCGATTTGAAGTGAAGCAGTGTGGGATTTCCTGCGCCCTCCTCTATATTCCTCGATAGATCGGCGTGTGTTTACGGGCGGCGGTGGTATTAATTTCAGGATATTGCAGCATAACTGAATAAATGATTGGGGTTCTGACCAACAAGAAAACAAATTGAACTGGAGGAACCTCCACCAAGCAGCGTGGATGATTTATCCATATCTCATCTTACCACACGCTCGGTAGTACGTGGACGTGTCCAGGTTACAACAAAACAAAACCTCGCTCTCACTCTCTTGAACTCTCTCCAAGGTCACTCAAGGTCAACGGTCTTATTGGGAGTCCGTAATGGTTTCCTATAAGTGCGGCCTCGCTTTGAGGTCATAAGCGCTCTATCTCCGAAAATCTTTCATGACTTTGCTCCTGCGTTCATCTTTAACCAAGATTCTCCCAAATTCAGTCATCGCTGGGACATGGGTAGGGTAGAGTCCCCACCCAATGCATGGCAGTGTTCCAGGTTTCGTTCAGGGAGAAGGGTGTTTGAGCCAATCAGATGAGACCTAGTAAACGTGGTGTTTTTGCTAGCTCCCGTTTGCTTGTATTTGTGGAAGTGTTTGGTATGTAAAGGCTTGTTAAATCTTAAAGAAATACGATGGTGCCAGCGCATTGCAGACACGGGGCTGGGTGGTGTCCTAAATCCTGTTGTTTTGAACCCTCAGTGGAATCTCATCTCCGTGCAACTTGTACTGGTCAGATATCTGGGGGTGCGGATTAAATGGGTTAAAGAAAAGCTGCTTAAATGGAATCGTGTGTGTGTGTGTGTGTCCATATGTGCCTTCATCGATCCCAAAACATCCTCATGTATAATGGAGCTCAGTGTGTGTATGGAACTGGAGCGCTGTTTCCGGGTCCAGCTGGGTTCTGTTTTATTCAATATTCTGTCACTGTTCATGATTATTGAGTGATTATATAATAAGTCACCCCTTTACAGTCCTCGCCGTTCCTGGATTCTCTGAAGACAGGCCAACGATGTCATTCAAACGCGTTGATCCAAAGAAGTGAAGACTCACTAAAGCAGCTTTATAATCCGTCTCCCTTAAATACTGAATACTAACAACACAACAAAACCCGTACAGCTCCTCGACATTAATTACACCGAAGTCCTGAACCTTTACAGCAGGTACCCCAAGCCATTGTTTATTTTACATAATAATCTCTCATGTAACAGATCAGGAAAAAACTAAGAAGACGATCCCTCGTTTATTGAGAGACCTTTATTGGTTCAAAAGTTACAGTGCTTTAAAAGCTTCGGGTTAATTAAAATGTTTAATGTTAAGGTTTTATGGTCCGTTTTACACTAAAATGCCAAAATTGCTTTTTCATACATCAGTTAAATAATTAAAAAATGTTAATGCTTATTACTCTACATTTTCTTATTAAATTTTTTTGTTATCTGCGTGATTAATTACAATTTTTACCCCTAAAAAATGAAAGAAAAAATTGTTCCCACTTGTCAAAATGGCCGAGTTGGCAAATGTCTTGACTTTTGAAAGCCATAATTTCCTTAATATTGGTGCCATTAACCATCAGGTTTGAACTGTTATACAGGTTAAAACATTACTCTTTTATAAATCAAAGCTTTACTGTAAAGCAAATGATAGAAAGTCATGTAATCAAATCTGAAAAATCCCTGATAATTTAATAAGCATATAATATCTATCATTTTGATTTGATGATTAAATCTGCTGGGTCAGTCTTCAATCTTTCACTGCAATATATCCATGTATGGTTATGTGTTGCAATATGATGCCAATAATGAATTTGTGTTAAAAGAATTATTAGATTATTAAATATAATAAAGAGGCCGTCTCAATATCCGCTGGTCTGTAACCATGTACAAAGTATTGGTGTATCATTAACATGGTGATCTTTTTCTAAAGAAGCTTTAACTGCAGCATTTTAAAACATGAATCGACCGTCAGGGCGCGGTGACTTTTTATCAACGTGTAATCAACATCATGATGAAAAGTGTTGTGCTCGTTCTGTCACTTCGCCTGTACGATCTGCGCCGTCGAAACTAAAAAGTCTCCAGTAATGATCCCATGATAATATTCATATTCCTGCAACATTAAGCTGGAAGATTCATGCAAGGGAAAAATAAAGCTCTTCAGTTACATATACAGACATAATTCTTTGTATATTTGAGAGGTTACATCATCTTTCGGTGTTTGTGTCACTTCCGTGCTCAGCGGGTGCGCCATGTTGCTTGCCCCGAGTCGTCCTCAGGCGGGCGAGTAGACTTGGTCTAAACATCCGCTAGGTGTAGCTTCGCATCACTTTGTTTGTTTTTTTAAATAGATGATATAAGCTTTCTTTTTATATGAAAATTACATGATTTCGCATTTATTAACCATTTTATATATCACCATAAAATTTTAAACTGGGGTTTTAACCGCTTTCAGTGGAGTGATGGGCTTATTTTTATAGGAAAATGTGGCTGAAGAAACAATCCAGCCGTCTGTCAGAGTTTCCGAACGATTCCAACGAATGAGAAACTCCGCAAGCCGTCAGAAACCATCGTGCTTTGCGAACAGGCATTCAGCACTAGGCCGACGTGCTGTCAGAAGCCTGGAACAGCCTGTTTTTAATTGCTGTTAAATTGATTAAATATGCCAGTTATACATATACCCTATGCCCATTTTTATTTTAAACCAGTTTTTTAATGGTGTTGATAAGGCAGGTAAAATCAGAGTTATGCTTAATAAATTAATACTTTTAATTTAACTTCCTGCGATGGCAGTTTACACGTGATATCAGTAAAAAATCCCAAGGCAGTCTGGTACGTCAACACTGCCATCAAGTGGACAACAGGAGCAGTAACACACCCTGGAAATGTCAGTGCTAAATTTATTACATTTATAATTTATATTTGCATTCTAAGTTATAAAAAAGGTTTGTTAAACATGTTTGTGTTTTTCACAGTTAAAAAAACCCAACCTTTTTTTTACTTTTTGTATTTTTGCTTTATGTTCGGTCCAATGTGTTTTGTCAAAATAAAAAAGTAACTGTAAAGTCACACAGGTGAGGTTATGCTGAAAAGAATGACACCAAACAAGGCAAGGTAAGCAGTGATTTCAAGGTGAAATATGAAGGTAAATTCAAAAATAGTCCAAAACGGCCAATTATACCCCGGCCCCTAAAGGGTTAATGCTACAATTACCGTGTTTAAAATTACTTGATGAAAAGTTACTCTTATCAATGCTGGTCAGCACTTGTCCACACTTACAGCAGACCTTGGGGTACCTATTCGTGCGATTGCTTTTTTGTCTGGCGTGGAATCTTTTCTACAGGTGCGCAAGAACATCAGAGCATCAAGGCCCATATGGAGAAAAAAAAAACCCACAAGTTTACATCATTCAGTTTAATTCAATCAGATATCAGTGTGGCTCTGCTCTCTTTTCGTTCAAAATCAGCAAATATGTTGAAGTTCATATAGTGTTTTCTGCCATTTTTGAATTACATCAAAAAGTTTGTTTTTATTCAGAATTTCTACAAGATTTGTCCAATCCGAGCCACTTTTGGTAGAAAGCACTGTAAGAACACCCCAAACCAAACACTCGTTCATTTTTCTGAACCGGTTAATCCTAATTAGTGTCTCGGAGAGGATGACGCCCATCTCAGAAGACTCTGGGCGAGGGCATAGTAAATCCTGGAGTTTGAAAGCCCCAGCTTCAGCGCGCGGCAAGTAAAAGCACGGAAACCAAAGTGTGATGGACAGACAGAGAGAACCCAGTCTGATAGCACCCTGTGGGCGGGAGCTAAAAACCTATTAACTACTTAAGATTCTTGAAATTCTGGAAACTTTTCTTCATGTAATGACTTTGTCAAACAACAGGAGTGTCTTTTTGAACATTATCTTCTACTACAAATGTCCAACAACCATAAAAAGTTGAGAGACGGCACCAGGAGTCCAACCTGATCAAGGGCTTTGATCTGATGCAAGATTTGGCCATAAAGTACAAAAGGATTTCGTGGCAAAGCTTCCAAACTTTGAGGTGAAGGAATATCTGGACACTGGTGTTGTATTCAAACAAAACAAAGCACAAACCTCTAAAGAAAGACTCTCGTCCACCCATGTCACTTAATCCTGACGCCCTATTATTTAGTCTGAGCGGAACATTTCAGAACGGTGGCCCTTGTCTGGCTCTGCAGCACCTTGGCTAGAGTTGTTAGAAATCCACTGAGTGACCCCCTCTGAAAAGTGCTTCTAATTAGCTACACATGGGAAACACTTTGTTAGGAACCATATTGCCAGCCCTGCGTTTAGCCAAACTCGTGGACGTCGTGCCAGAAATGGCCGAGGATAAGTGGGGCTTAGAAGAAAGCATTTTAAATGTGTTTCCAAAGCTGAGGTCTTTAAACAGAGCAGTAGAGGTACAAAAGATACTCCAAGAGCCCTTGTTCTTCCCCTACAACGCCATGCTAAAAACACACTCTTGATGAAATTATAAGAGCGATGAACCTTGGTAGGGAAAGTGTTTACTTGATGAAAATAGATTCTTCACTCATGGTCACTTTTGAAGTTCATTTGTAGGATATTTGTTGTGCGACTGTAGCTAGTAACACACAAAACATGATGATAGCTAGGTGCCAAAATGGCCTTGTTTTGGTAGAAAAAGATGAGTATGTTAAGAATATGTCACATACTGTACGGTATACAGTATATTTCATGTCACTTGGTGGCACAGTGGCGTAGTGGTTAGCAGGGGTGCCAGAAAAAAATCGATTCATGTCTGAATCGCGATTCTTATTTATTAGAATTATGAATCGATTGAAATTTTCAAGAATAGATTTTTAAGATCATGTGTTTTCGAGCATTTCCAACCTTACTCACAGCATGTACCGTTTGTCCAAACACGGCCTCCGTAGTGAACTGTTCCAGTGAGTGGCGGGTACAGAACTATCGTGTTTTCTCGATAATATGACCTACCCTTTTTTCTGCAGAATGGTCCAAAATAAGCCCTACCCCGAAAATAATCCCTGGCTAAGTCCATATTTTGTTTGCACCCTCCTCTCATTTTCTGTAAACACACGCACGCCAGCACCATTTACAGCAGCGCCGTGGAGGAGACAGAAAAACAAAAAGTTAAGAAAAAAAAACTGCTAGGTAAAGTATTGTAAAGCAGGACTGAGGGAGCATAACATATCATTTTATTTTCCGGTATTATCTTCTATTTTCACACTCACCTGTTTATTGAAATTGCTGTTAATGTTAATTAAAATAAGACCCACCCCCAAAATAAGCCCTGTGGTGTTTTTTGAACCGAAAAAATAAGACGGTGTCTTATTATCGGGGAAACACGGTAGCTTTTAGCCTAGCTTTGTCATGGATGAGGAAAAAGAAATACAGCCAGCGCCGTCTTCACTGAAGGGAAATTTTCTGGGTAATAAGGTGCTTGACATGACTTATATTTTGCACATGGCATGTCAAGTATTTTGGAAACACTTCAAAACCCTGAACCCACATCTTACACCATCACCCGGAGCTAAAAGAACCGGCGCACGAGCACAACCAACTCCTGACCAACATACACTCCATCACTTCACTTAACCCTAAACTCCCACCGACTCTGAATGAGCAACGCGGATCGGTAGATCTACAGAACCAGCTGTGTAGTAATATCATTTCTTTCTTTCTTATAGAAGAGTCGTTCGTAGATTATAGACAAACGTAGTTACTCATGAAATTGGCTCCCTTTGTTTGTAATGGTTATGAATCAAACATCGGTTTGAATCAAGAATCCAATTGTCACCCCAAGAATCGGAATCGAATTGAGTGAGTTGTTGTTCGATTCACATCCCTAGTGGTTAGCACATCCACCTCACAGTAAGCAGGTCCTGGGTTCGAATACCCAGTAGGAGGTGCAGTGATCTGGCGAGTTGTTCCCAGAGACAGGCTAAAGCCTCCCAGTAACCCTAGCAGGATCAAGTGGTTCAGAAAATATGATATGGTGGACAAGTTCTTTATTTGATTACAAAATGGAGCAGTCTAGAGAAGAATAAGGAGGGATAAACCGTGCCAAACAACTGATTTCAAAAGGCGAACATCTCGTCAGTGGACATCGTGGTTTATTTCTAGTTCAATGGCTGAGGCACCAAGCCAGGGCACGGTGTTACGGTGCGCACAGTACAGGGTAAAAAGTAACCCATGACACGCCCAATGTAATTATTTATATATTTATTTATGTATTTATTTATCTATCTATCTATTTATTTATATTTTTAATTATTTATTTACATTTGTTAAAAAAAATGTCTTTTTGGATTTTCCCCTATTTTTTTCCCCTAATTTAGTCGTTTCCAATTCCCACCCATCAACTTTTGCCTTCCCCATCACACGACCGCCACCAACCAGGAAGGGGCGCAAGCAAGCACACGCCCCCGCCCGCCTCTTTCCGAACTGCTGCACATGCGTATTTAGGGGCGGCCTAACACACAGGGAAAGCGCTATTCGCCCCCTCGTACAAATGAGCTCACAGACGCCCATGATTGGCTGGTGAGCATATGCCATCCCTCCCTCCTGTGAGAGCTCGGCCAATTAGCTCCCATGGACTCCCGGTCACGGATGGCTGTGGCATCAACCCGGATTCGAACTTGTGATCTCAGGGTTTATAGTCGCGCACTTTGTTGATGCGCCACTCGGGAGCTCACCTTAAATTTATAAATGCTTGATTGTTTCCCCAGAAGCTATTCTGGTGCAGATCAATGCATGTCAAGCGCATGTGTGCTGAAAAAAAGAAATCCTTTTTGTTGGACATGTTACTGCTGTTGAAGGCTTGAAGGATACGAAGTAAAATGTTCTGCAATGGCAACATTAATCATCTGACCTGAATTCAGATGAGAGTATTTAAGGGGGCATTTATTTAGCTTTTTTGAAGCTTTCCCACAGAAGGTCTTTGCTTGATGGGTGTGGTCTCATCTAAGATGGCACAAGGGCTTGCTGAGTGGATTTTGATGATGGTGATGATGGTGATGATGGTGATGATGTAACTCCTCATGCTCTGGGCTTCTCACTTACAGGACAATCTGGAGCAACGTGTTGGACACCCACCATGAGGCATCTTCTGGAAGAGCAGAACAGATGTTCCAGTACAGTCCCAGAGATTTGTGAACTGTCAGCCAGAATGTATAAAGAATATATTTATAACGCACACTGTGTAAAGAAACCATCACCAACATATTAAGTTGCAAGCCATTCAACAGGAGATGGCAGCACGTCATGTCCATTATCATGTAACTGGAGTTTGAGGAAACCAGATCAGGGAAACTGAGGGTCAGAGCGGCGTTCCCCCGGTTCCAACAGCACAAAGCCGTGACGACTTCAGTACCTTTTGGGAATCGTAGCACATCACATTTAATCTAATTGCTAATCTGCACAACTGCCCTGGACTAACAGCAGTCAGGAAAGGGGATGTGGTAATGACAGCAGCAGATGGTTCTCAGCATGCAGCTGTCTTGTCTGAAAATTCCCTGTCGCACTTCTGTGCTGCGTTGGCGGTAGTGCGTTGCGTGAGAATCAGCACCAAGGTGCTCCCATTTCTGAAATAACCTAGAAAACCGCAAAACACTACACTTACTCAGACACTTTATTAATGATTTGCTTTGTTATATAAGTAGAGATGTTTACGCTGATGTTTCAACCACGTGAGTGGACGAAAGGTCATCGATGTCAAAGCTAGGAGTCGAATATTTATTGCTAGCTGGTCAACATCAGTTATATCAACAAGCAGATACAAGAAAATTCAAAAATAAGATCCAGTTTAATTTAGTTATGTGCAGTGCAAGTGCTCGTTGGCTGGTCCGGGCGAAAGTGCTCGTTGGCTGGTCCGGGCGAAAGTGCTCGTTGGCTGGTCTGGGCGAAAGTGCTCGTTGGCTGGTCTGGGCGAAAGTGCTCGTTGGCTGGTCCGGGCGAAAGTGCTTCGTTGGCTGGTCCGGGTGAAAGTGCTTCGTTGGCTGGTCCGGGCGAAAGTGCTTCGTTGGCTGGTCCGGGCGAAAGTGCTTCGTTGGCTGGTCCGGGCGAAAGTGCTTCGTTGGCTGGTCC
>JAOUQZ010000027.1:16828525-16847920 GCA_028564935.1 Neosilurus hyrtlii
TCAGATTCACGATGTTTTTATTTGCTATAGTTTACTTCAGGTGAGTCGATTCAGATTCACGATACTTTTATTTGCTACAGTTTACTTCAGGTAGTTGATTCAGATTCACAATGCTTTCTGGGTAAGTGTAGTTCCAGTAGGTGAGTCGATTCAGATTCACTATGCTCTTTTTGGTTGAGTTTACTTCCCACAGGTGAGTCGATTCTGAGTCGAGTTAATTTTGTGTTATCCTTTTTGCTTCACTTCCTGCTGGGGAATAGATTCAGAATCAAGTCCCTTTTATGGCTAGATTTCAATTTCTGCGAGTTGATTCAGAGTTAAGATGCTTTTTTCTTTGCTAGAGTTCACTTCCTGCAGGTGAGTCAATTCAGAGTCAAGTTCCTTTTTTGTGACTGTTCACCTCCTGCAGTGCTGAATGGCTTTCTCACCAGAGTTCACATCCTGTAGGTTTGTTGAGACAGAGGTGCTGTTCTCACCAGGAGGTTTATTTTATAGTAACTCGGCATACCGGTGTATTTTATTCATACTGTACTTCAATAATTTATTTAAATAAACACATAAATTGTTCATAAAGTTGCTGTTTTACAGTCGTTTTCATCATTGACCAATCAGAATCCAGAATTCAAAAGTCTGTGGTATAATAAGTGTAATGTTCCAAATGTGGATTTTTTTTCAATTACATTCTTGAACATTATTGTTGTCCAGAAGGGCAATAATCATATTCCACATTCCATTAAGAAGCCGCTGCTCTGCCTGTGCGCTGGCGTTAAACACAGTTGAGTTGCGGCAGGAAGTCAATGAGAGCATTGTAAACACGATTAACATGCAGGATTCGTCTGTAGCTTGGTTTATTATATCTGCTATCTCATTGGCTGCTGATTCAGAGCACTACTTGTACTTAAGAGGCCCTCGTGGCTGCTCATGAGGCTCTTATGTGTGTTAAAACTGTCTGAGCTTGCCAGATAAGAGGCATCACCATTAGAAGCAAACAAATGCCTCGACCAATCATTGGTCATCTCATTCATTTCGTTCTGTAAAGCAGCAGCTTTTGCCAGCATGAAAACCATTTGCAGTTGGATAACTGGGAGTTGGAAAAGATGGAGCCTGGTTGAATGGTGACAGTGAATACAAAATTATCGTTACTAAATATAGTCAATTAATCAATCGTGGGTTTTTATTGTTATGTCTTGTTTTGGAAGAAAAGACCAGTCCAGACTGAAGGAGTAATTGTTTATCCATAACGCCATCCATCAGATTAGCAGTGTGATGAGAAAAGAAAAGGGCAGCAGCTTGAGAAAGTCAATATGCGCTCTTATCTGGATTCACTTTGAACGCAGCTTCATAACCGCGATCAGGCCTGGCCTCGTGATTTTTAGTCGGATTGATCAGCCCAGTGGTGCTTGATTTTTCATTTTTTAATTTAATAAGTTGCGTCCCTCACATGGGCCTCCAGAACTTTAAACCTCTGGTAAATGTAATATTTCACTCCAGGGACACTGCTGTCATTTTGAAACTGTGCATCGATTTTAAGTAATGGTGTTTTATGATTACGACCACAATGCCCACCCCATACACACATGCCCTCATATTGTAAAAATTAGATTTTGTTTCTTAAAGATGAAATATTTATTCCCCAAAATCTTACAACCAGATCAGGATTTCATTAAAATTTAGGGTAGGTGAAGGAATATGTGACATCGGGGGGTAGAAAGGAAAAGTGCTGCAGGAGCTCTATTAAGGACACATGTATAGGAGCCACCCAGAGGCTAAGCCTTGGTGGGAATGATAGGGGCCGAAGCCCCACTGAAGCTGAAGCCTACATTCCATAATATTATGCATTACACTTCTCTTACTGCTTTTTTTAATTTAAGGTAAAAACACCTCGAAATTTAGTCTGAAAACACCTTGTGTTAACACTGTGTATAAATATGTACATATATTAGCCATACAAATATAGAAATAAACATTAGTCAAGTCTGTGGTTTACTGTTAAGTGTACAGTATGCATCATGCATAATTACTGAGATTTCTTTGCAAATTAGTTGCTGTTTTAGTAATGAAATATACAGCAAGCGTTGGCTGGCTTGGAGATTTTTAGCACTTTGCCATTTTCATGCTGAAAGTTACGTTAAACGAACACACCAAGCTGACATATTCCGTCTGTTATAACTTATCCATTTTTTTGCCACGCATCGAATGCATAATAAAAAAACACTGTTTCATCAACAGCCTCAAAATAATCCGTGTAATGATTCGTTTTTTCACGAGTATATGTTATACCCCACATACCACCCCGCACCCTGCTGTTATACACGTTCAAGGCATGATCATGATTAGTTTACCTGGTTACCAAGTGGTTCTTGCGTTTTGCTGAAATCGCATGTTGCTCAATAGACCCTAAGCATAGTCTATGAGGTGCTGGTACCATCCACATATGGCTTTTCCTGGTACATCAGCAAGTTTTCACACAAAATCCATAAGTTTCGATCTCACATTTCCACCAATGTGTATTGAAATCATGATACACTTATTAGTCTGCGGATGGGAGTCTACAAACCGTTGTTCTTTTACGGTTCTTTATATCAACTTATTATTATTATTATTCCAGCTAACCTTTCGGATGTTAATAGGGCAAAAACTGTTGGGCCGATCAAAGTGAATTTCACATATTTTATTGGCATATGGATGTAGATTATTGCTATGACTTTTTTCATTAGCTGTCATCATTAATTAGGAGATAATAATAATGACTTTTCCATGGACCTTTATGTCTCAGAAACTATTGGGCCGATCAAAGTCAGTGTCACATGTTGTTGAAAACTGGTATATCTGCAGACAGAATTTTTACGAACACGTTTTAATTCTTGTTGAACTTATTCTTCAGCTTGGGGTCCAAGCGCAGCCCATACCTCTAGGTAGCACGTTTTCTATCTGGGTGTTTGCATTTTTATTTGGCGCAACTTATACATTTGTATAAAGAGTAAAGAGTAAAGAAGCACTTAAAGGGGAAACAAGGGAAGCTTGTCACCCAATCAGCACCTGGAGCATCGAAACAGGACTCAATCTGCCGACTTATACACAACAGCATAACGATGGCAGGGAGAGATGGAAACTGCACGACGGAAAAATGTATCAATAAAAGAAACTTCAAAAAGGCGCTAGTTTTTAAGTAGACTGGGATTCCATAACATGTGCTTTAGTCATCATAGCACAGCTTTACTCCTGCTATATATCTGCTGTTCGCTGAGTGCCAACCGAGGCTTGTTTATTATCCGGCTTGGTTTCATGACGCACGCAGTTAAAAGGACCGAAGCCTGTTGATCCAGTCCATGGGTTGATTCAGAGTAAATTGCGTTCTCACCTGATTTCACTTCCTGCATGTGATTTGATTTAGAGACAGGCTGCGTTCTCACTACATGCCCTTGTCCCTGAGTGGTGGTGTTCGGTTCTCTCGCCCCATTTTGGGCGTTAGTGCTCTTTCCATGGCTTCATATTCTTTCTTTTTATTCCCGTTTCTCTACATGATACCTCAGTATGTGTATGCTGTCCTAGGTTGTGTGATTAGTTATTCGAACAGTACTGCCAGACAGACCCAGAAGTACCATTAGGCTTTTGAATAAGAGAAGAAAATCCAGCTGAAGGTACCTGGGGTTAAAACCTGGCGAGCAGCACAAGGCCAGATATCCGTCTTGTCTAATTTGTAACTGTCAAGACTTTCAGAAAAGTAGACTTTTTCACGGACAGTAGAGCGCGGCACGGAAGGAGCTGGATAGTTTTTGGTACTCATGGGCTCTGTAGAAAGAGAGAGAGAGGAGGTGATGAATGCCCCCTTCAATCGAGTAAATAATTCCCTCTCAGTCACACTACACAGAAGCGCAGCCATTAATTTACTTACCTGCTGTGAGAGCTTGAGTTACTCACTGGCTACGGCACATACGTGAGCACTGCCTCGGGGTTGCGTAACCCAGACTTACAGCGCACATGCTCCTCGACAGAAGGAGACCCTGCTGTGAGCACTCTGCCTTGTTTTGTAGGATGGTGGTCTGGGGACTAACAAGCATTCTAGTCCAGACACTTGAGAGAGAGAGAGAGTCTGAGACGTGGCGAGGGAGATGGATGGCATGGAGAGGGCTTGAGAGCACAGGAAGACGTTAATTACACGTGAAAGGGTTTCGTTATAAGTTTCATAATCACTACATGTTGCGCCAAACAATGTGCTGAACACATGAAACACAAGCACTTAAAGTTAGAAAGCATTTGTTTTGTTGCTGGCGGTGCTGCTGGTTGTGTTGTTCTGCTTCATGATCTATAAGGTGTCCTTAAAACCCAAAGTTCATCTGAATAATTGCTTTGATTTGGAGGAAGGAGAGACGAGCGCACACAGAAGTGTTCCACCAATTTAAGGTTCACTCTCTTTAAACATGTTTTATGTATGAGAATGTATTTATAGATGACTTTCATTAGGATAATACACGCTGGAGCGAGGCGTCCCCTTTCTTCGGCTTGGGAACCGTCTGCTTTGTTGTTTTGAATTATTTATGGACGGTATAAAAGTTGAACTTTTTTCCCTCCTCATAGTTACACAACTTTACTCAGGACTCTGCGGGTTTTGTGGATATGAACTCATTTCCTTTTGATCAGAGAACTTTAACTCTTCTGGCCAGTTTCAACAATATCTGCAGATGATGGATGTATTCAGTAAGAGCAAGAATAAAATAGCACTTAGTTGCACCGCTTGGTCTTTCTGCAAAGACCCAAGATGTGTACAGAGTGCGTCCTGAGGGAGGAAAACCTTACTTGTTTTAAGGAATTAAAATGCTGGGGTTTGACCTTTCGAGGTCATTTAAGGTCAGAGGTAATTGTTTAATTTAAAAGTCAATATATGATTTCATATTAGCGTTCCATAGTAACAGCATGTCACTCATTTCTAAGTGACCTTAAATTTGACCTTTCAAGGTTGAAAGGTCTCATTTGAAGGGAAAATAAGCCTGACCTAATTTTGGTCACACCCACATACCATAGACAGCACGTGAGTGATTAAAACCAGAACTAATATAAGCCCTATAGTCACGAGCTTTGAGTAATGACCGAAAGAACGAGATCGCAAATACAGGCGGCTGAAATGAGCTTTCTTTAGAGATAGGGTAAGACGTTCTGTCATCTGGGAGGAGCTCGGAGTAGAACCGCTGCTCCTTCACGTTGAGTGGAGCCAGTTGAGGTGGTTCGGGCATCTGATTAAAATGCCTCCCGAACGCTTCCCTGGTGTGGTGTTTCGGGCATGTCCAACCGGGAGAAGACCCCGAGGTCGTCCCAGAACACGCTGGAGGGACTACATCTCTCGGCTGGTCTGGGAACTTTCCGGTGTCCCCCTGGAAGAGCAGGAGGAAATGGCTGGGGAGAGAGATGTCTGGACCTGCTTAGACTGCTGCTCCCACGACCCCGGAAGAAGCAGAAGAAGATGGATAAATGAATGAATGAATGAATATAGGCCCTATTTTCTGCATAGTCCAATGTGCATGAAGGAGGTACCTTGCACTCTAAGCGCCTCTCTAGTTAGATATATTGTAACAGAAAAAGCATATTATGACCCAATTTATCAACGTATATTTATATTATATAAACATACCGCACATGTCGGCAATGTTCTTCTGTATCAGGACGGTGGGATTGCTTAGCTTTGTCCTTAGTGCTGCTCCTAAAACTCCATCAGTCTACGAGGTCTAATTTTATTCAGCTGCAGAGATGAGAATGTTAGCGGGTTATAAAAACAAACCATAGAGGAACATGAGGGCCATTTAAAAAAAAATTATGGGACACTTGTAGTCCTAATGCAGCCATGTGCATTTTCATGATGAAAACGATCAGCCGTATCGTTTCTACACCAGGTTTATTCCCCAAACAGATTTTTTTGTGCATCAGTGTGCTGCCATCACCATGATGCAATCAGCAATAATACTTTTGTCTCCTTGGAGATTTCTGAGATGAGCCTGTGCATTTTTGGCATTCATGTCTCTCCTTGTAATTCCAAGTGCGCTGAATGACGCCGTATTGGACATGAGGCATGAGTAACTCCATCGTTAAAAGACCACAGAAAAGTGTCTCTGTGTTCTTGTAATCAGATCGGGGACACTCATGTTCTTTCCTTTTGTTTCTGTGGTGAAGTAAACAGATGTGATACGTTCCCGGTATGTCTATGACATGACGTCGACTGTGACCTTGTTTAACTCTGGTAGCACAGAACGCGAGAATAAGAGTGAGCTGAATAAGTGAGATTGATCCCAGGATCTCCTGTCCAATCTGTGCAAGACGCCGTTTTACCCTTATATATATCACGCTCAGCATGCTTGCCAATCAAACTGGATCAGAAGCAAACAGCACCTGGAAGACCTTGAGCCTGTTCCGTGTAAATCCTGTAAACACGCCCGCCTGTGAAAGTGACCCGTGAAGTTTTCCGTACAGGAAACCGAGCTTCAGTGTGTCTCCAGATCTTCACTGCTGCACTGGAGAATTATTCAGCTCCTAATTGGTTGAGTGTAAAGGGATGGGAAGGTACTGACTGATACTGACACTGGAGACTCCTTCCAGACAAAAGCTTTTACTTTAATTAGCATCTGACCACCACACAAATATTTTTAAGCTGTTCACATAGAGTGTCTGCTGTTCATTGGGCCGTCATTGTAGAAACAATTAATTATTTTTAATTAATAAATTAATCACAAGGTCCAATCACAATCCAAAATCAAGAACATTTCTAGCACGTCGTGCCATGCACAAGGCGTTAAAACTTAGCGATAAGAAATTTTGTGGCAGAAATAATAATAATAATAATAATTAAAAATAATACAATTAATTAATTAGCAGTCTTTTCAAGAAACCCAGCTCATTGGATAACAATAATAAATGCTAAGTTTAATCACAAGTGTTTGTGTGTTTGTCTGCGAACAAAATCTGTGCAAGGATTCTACCTGTACTTGGTGGGAACCCTACCCTACCTGAGTCCCGGCGATGATTTGTCTGGGTTGGAGGTAAAAGTCATAGCAAGGTCACAAAGTTTTGGAGATGGAATTCCTACAACATTAAAAACGAGTTCTGATAGACATGCCGTTCCCATGGAGCCCTAATAAGAAACCATATATGGACTTTCACATGAGAGTGACCTTGAAAGGTCAAACCGCAGCCATCTAATAAATCGTTAAAATAAGTAAGTATTTTTTTCACTAACATATTGTAAGTAATTAAGCCTTGTGTCCATACAAGGTCTATTTTGTACAGAATCCTTGCTGCGTGGTGCAGGTTTCTTACATGCTGAGTAATTCTGTAGTTGCTGTTATGTATGAATAGCTACCATTTAGGGCTTCATAGGCTAATGTGATTACAGCCTAGAAATGAATCTACTTATTTGCTACTGGCTTATGTGCAAGTGTAGTGCATTTTATTAGCTCCCGCCTCTCGAGAGCTATAGGAATGGGTTCCCTCCGTCCGTCTCTCCGTCTGTCTGTCACACTTTAGTTTTCGGACATTTACTTGCTGCGCGATGAAGCTGGTGTTTTTAACCTGCTATGCTTATTCTATATCAATATATTATGATATGGTCCTTTCGGCGGGAGCGTCTGGACCCTGTGGTTTTTTTTTTTGTGTAGGGATTTAGAAGTTTAATAAACCCTTTATCTTTTAGGTATTTCTTGGTCTTTTGCTAAAAACTGTTTAGCGTTGCAGCTGTTGCAGGGTTTTTGTAAATTGAAAGTCCATAGTCTTCGATTTTCAGATCTTATTTTTGCAGAAATTCCACTTGATCTTTTTTTGTACTATAAAAATACAAACATAAGTAGTGGTTTCATTTCCCGGGTGAATTAATTTTCTTTCAATTCTGCTTTGGTATTAAAGCAGCTGCTGAGTGTGAAACATGTGTGCTGATATCATCCTTGGCTAATCAAGTTTAACAGGAACAGCTCCCTTATTTAAAATCGCTCTCCGTGCGCTCTGTTACCTGTCTGCTCTCGACGTCTCTGGTGAACATCAGACGTTTACGTCTTCATTCACTAGATTGCCAGGTGTTGGAAAGGAAACAGTTTGAAATATTTTCACAGTTCTGTATAAAATGTCCTCTATTGTCAGACTGTGATCTGTTATTTATTAGCTATGTACGGCTAACCGTTCTTCATAGTTCATCCTGTCCTTCAAGTTAAGGACTTCCATGTTTTGGTTCATCATTTACGCTAATAATGCATTTCCTGTTTGCTAAACCACACTTCCTTCCTGTCAGCTATAAACCAGAGGGAAAAGAACTGCTTCAAAATGATTCTCTAAAAGATTTGTTACTCCAGTCCGAGCGCGCTGTTTCATGTTGGCATCGCTATGTTAATGCTCTAATTAGCGACTCGCGCATGTAGGAGCGCCACAGAATTAGAATTGCATTTACACTCGAGCTGATTAGATAATTACAGTATTTCAAGAAGTTTCAAATCACAGCTCATTATTGCTCGACTCATTCTGTTCTGCTTTGCGCGGGTTAAGAGATCCTCGCCACTTTCTGAGGTAATCCGAATGCTAAATCCGAACAGCACTCACCCAGATTTCAATGTGTCATTTTCCCTTTTCTCTATTACGGCCGTCTCTCACGTTTCAGGTTTTTGAGCTTGAAAATTCAGATAAATGTTAAGTATGAAAGGAGAAAGCTGTTGTGTTTTATCTTCCGGTAATGTGTACACGAGCCTAGCTCTCTGAGCAGTGAGCGTTATTTTCTACTCTGAGCACATCCGGAGAAGTGTTGAATGTTAATCGGGCTGTCGGAGCTGTTGCGTAGATAAGGAAGGTGCCCAACCCTTCTCCTCTGTGCTGGCCTTGTTTTAATGGGTTCCCAAAATCCTTCACTGCCTCTCCTAACCCTGGGTAAAGAGATCCTCCGCAAGCGAGCAGTATTACACAGGACGCCATGACCGAGCGCATTCCAGCCACATCAGTGAGAAAATGCTCATGCTGCAGGAATGCGTTCGCAAATCTCTCGCTGATCTCCGACCGCAGCAGAAGGAGAGCCGAAAGCATGAGGCAGGAAAAGAGTCATCGTGGTGCTTGTTATTTATAGTGTCTTATTCAGGACTCTTGAACAGCAACGAGTTCAGCAAGTGACATCAGATCAACATGGGTATTCGCTGGCCAGCTGATCATACACCACTAGTTAGCATATTGCCAATGAAAAACAAACAGAGCCGCCTGTGACTGTTTTCCCCACAGGAGTTTAAACTTCCTGTCTTCGAGTTGGTCAAATGCATCATGTCCCTTTTTTGCTTTTTACAGTTGCTCGGCTACAACAGCACTTACAGTAGTTGTCGCAGCCGAGGAGACGGTGTACCTGCTGGTTGTGTGTCTGTTAGCAGGATTACGCAAAATGTCATGCACAGATTTTGATGACATTTACGGCATTTGGCAGGCACCCTTATCCAGAGTGACCTACATTCCTCATTCTTGTACAGCTGAGCAATGGATTGTTAAGGGTCCTGCTCAAGGACCCAACAGTGGCAGCTTAGTGATACCGGGCCTTGAGCTGCCAACCTTCGGATCAGTAACCCAGAGCCTTAACCACTGAGCCACTGCTGCCACCGTACCAACGTGCTACATTTGTTCCTGGAGGCTGGGCTTTGGACAACATTTTCTACTACCTGAAATTCTGGATCCAGGAACTCTTTAAAGGATTCTTCAACATTGTGAGCAAGTACGCTTTATTTCTTTATTTCATTTTTTGACAGTTTGTTATGGGGATTGCTGGGCTTGGTGGAGGTTTGCGCTCTGCGTGCTCTTGTTTACTCTAGTATTTTCGGCTTGGTGCTATAGCCTTGATCACGCTACTATGATGCCTAAAAATGTTTTTAGGTCAGTGTACTGTGCACTTCCTCCTATATCTGTTTTCCATGGTATTGTAGTCTTGTCTCCGCCCCTGTCCAGTCATTGGCTTGTTGTCTGATTCTGTTCACCTGTTTTGAGTTCAGCTCTGATTTTGTTTCTCTAGTCATTCTTTGTCCATTATGTAACATTGCAAAGCCTACATTCTACTGATTTATGAAATGTCTATGCCTGATTTTCCTACAGCGAGTTCCTGTTTTGTGTTCCCAAAAACGTTTCTTTAATTCACTTTACGCTCTCTGAATAATGTGTGTAATAATTTGGCCACTTGTTTCACTTTTTCTCTTCTTCTTCCGGCTGTGTCTGAAAAGGTAAATTGGGATTGTTTTGACTGTAAACACTTTATCTCGGTATATTTGAGCTTGAACACCGAGTGAATCTTAGCCAGGGTTTATTATTTTTTTGTCCTTATTATTTATTAAATCTAGACATTTACAGGCATTTTCAAAGTGGAGGATACAGGTCTGTGTTTGTCCATATGCTAACCGCTAGCCTTTTTTAAGGCACTGCTACATATGGTTTGAATTGTTTTGTGGCTTTTCATTAGAAAATCATCTTTACAGTGGCTCATACTGTATATCTCCACTGAGGGGAAGCCAATGAGAAGAATAGTGGTGGAGAGAAATTTTTAATCACGATGCACCCACCCCTGTGCTTCGGTGCACAGGGTATGCAGGAGCCTTTCCTGTATTTCTTTTGTCACATTGTACATTACTAATGCATTTCATGGATGGACAGTCTTCACCATTTCGCTCTCTCGGCTACATTCCTCCATCCTAGCTTTTTTCTCTTCACGCTTTTGTCCCTGCCTCAAGCTTCCACTGGTGTGTGTTTGTGTGTGAGAGCCTGAGGGCAATTTCCCACTCCAGTGACTCGCTTCTACAGCCCGGGGTAATGTGGTTCGGGGACCCTCCTAGTAGACCACCCAGCAAGGAGACCGAGTCGAGAGATGGTGCCCTTCTGCTATGTTCGTCTGAGGAAAGCAGAACTTGAAGGAGAGCTGAGGAATTCCACAATGTAATTACTTTAGGTCTGGTTTTTATGTACTTTTTTAAAATGTCTAACAAATTTAAACGTGAACAGATTTGACCTCAGGAATGAGACCCTACACCCATCACTGAGATGCATCTTCTTTTCGGTACACGCTGTATTTATCACAGAAGTTATCACAGCTAGTAGTGAATGGTATGGGTTGGTCTTTAAGCTAACGCGCTCCTCACATTTCTTAATTACGTACTTGATAACGTCAGTCCGATCATTTAAACTAATAAAAAATAAACAGTCGTGACATGAACGATCATACACAATGTGTAGGGGATACATACTGTGTTTTCAAAGGCTGACCACTGCCACCACATCTACTCAAGACACTTCTTGTTAAAACTTTAGCAGTACCTGTTCTTTATTTTTTATTTATGTTGATTGGTCCCTTATGGCACGCCCTACCAGCCTATCGGGTCAGATCATCACATGGTGATTGGTGTAAACAGTACCGTTTCGAAGTTGGGGTCATTCAAAAATTTCCATGAAAACACAAACTTGCATCCTTTTAAATGAGTTGCAGAAAGAATATAAAATATAATCAAGGCATTAACGAGGTGACAAATAATAATTTTTACTTTTGTCTAATACCCTCACTTTATTATTCTACCTGTAAATTTGTCGAGGTAAACTGAAGAAACTTCCATGCTTCCTGAAGCACCTCCCACAAGTTGGACTGACTTGATATGCACTTCTTCCATGCCATACGGTCAAGCTTCTTCAACTAAATCTCAATTGGGTTTAGATCCTATGACCGTGCTGGCCACTCTGTATGACAGAATACCAGCTGACTGCTTCTCTAAATAGCTCTTGCATAGTTTGGAGTGTGTGAGGTCATTGTCCTGTAATAGAAGTTATAGGTGTTGAAAAATGAAATGAAAGCCTTCCTTGTTCAAATTCCCTTTTACCCTGTACAATTTTCCTAATGTACCACCACCAAAGCACCCCTGACCATCACATTGCCCCCACCATCCACAACAGATGGCGTCAAGTACTCCTTCAGCATATTTTCCTTTATTATACTTGTATTACTTATAAATTATCCTCTTTGTGACCCAAACATCTTAGATTCACTTATCTATAGCCCCCCCCCCCCCCCACACCCCCCAACCCAATATTCCTGTCTGACTGTGTTCTGTTTCCCGTCTTAATCTTTTCCTTTACTACCTAGTCTCAGATATGGTGTTTTGGTGTGGGTGTTATTCAAGCACAATTTCATTTTTGTGTATAAAATCATAAATATCAATATTTTAACAATAATTATAAATATTATTTAATTCACATAAGGTGGCATACAATAAGCAGAAAACAATTACATGAACACTGAAAGTAATATCTTTATAAACATTAAAGTAATTAATTAAACACTAATATAATTATACACATTGATATGAGTTTTTATTCATAAATCTTTCATTTGAAATGTGTTTTGTTATAAAATTGCAGTTTAAGTGAAGTTTTATTCTGCATTGCTTAAGAATTACAGAGGTGAGCTCCACTTTCATGGCTGAAGTGCCCTTGGGCAAGGCACCTAACCCCCCAACTGCTCTCCGGGCACCTTCAATGAGTGGCAGCCAACTGCTCCGAGTGTGTGTGCTCACTGTTTACGTGTGTGTGTGTGTGTGTGTGTGTGTGTGTGTGTGTGTGTGTGTTCACTTTAGATGGGTTAAATGCAGAGGGAATAATTTCCTTTGTGTGATTAATACAGTCTAGCAAAATGAAAAAAAAGAATCTTTACAAAAGGCAACTTGAAGTAATGCGTGCTGTGCATGGACAGAAAAATTTAATTACAGCTGACAAAAAGTTCTGATGGGGCAGATGTAGTTTCCGTGCTCGAGCGTCTAGAAGCGAGCTGATGCACGCAGCACATGGGCGTTCTGTTAAAAAAAATTTAATTCCCGCTGATTAAAGTTCGATCTACTTGCCGTGGTCATGGAGGGAGGGAATATAACGGCAAGGCGCTTCCAGAAAAATAGCATGTAAATAGCATAGCTGCATTAAAAAAGACATGGCGCGTAAATAAAAACGGTAGTGTGTTTTACATTTACATGCTGATTAGGAGCTCAGTGCAGCTGCTTTAGGTGTGTAATTACCAGATCATGCGCATTGTAAATCACACATTATCCACAATGCACACACTGTACAGTGCATCATGACGTGCTGTACTGTCACACCCCTAATAACTTTGCTTCCCAGACTCTCCTGGCCCGGAGTTCGAGCTTGTGTACTACAGCTGTTGTGGTTGGTTTACTGAGAAATTGTAGCTTTATCTCTGCAGGAGATCAGCTTGTTTATTTTCCACCCGTGATTAGGGAGTGTAATGAATCAGTGTCGGTGGGCTCACACTCTGCACTGAGGTGTGAAATTCCAAGGAAATGCAAATACACCGACTTAAAGCATGATTCAGCTTCATTTTAGACCTGTTCTCCTTTCCGGGACCGCAATCCTTCCCACCTGCTGTCTTTTATTTCCCAGGACGTTTGCTAATCACCTGACGGTAACCGGTATTTCTTTCTCACGCACTGAAGACTCATGAGTCATTGCCAAGAATAATTTGTCTAACAAACCTAACTAAGCAGATGGAATTGGAAAGCTTTATTTTTCGGCGTATTAACTTATTTCCTCCACCAATTAGTCAGTAAGTGCTGCAGCAATCAGCAGTGAAGGTCACTGTAAAGATACTGGCGGTTAATTTCTCACTGAATCAGCTGGGCTTTTAGTGCTCATTAATAAATAGGCTATTTTTTTTTTGGAATTACTGAAGACCTCCAGTGTCGTTTCACATTTATTTATTTATCCAAGGTTGTATTTTTAAACGTGTACAAGTCAGCCAGACACGTCTCTTCTTTAAGAAACCTAAAAGACTTTTGATGTCACTGCAGCAAAATGAAAAGGAAGCGTAAAATGTCAGTTGCTCTTGTCACTCTGCAAAGGAGACGTGTACCGCAGCAGCAGCTTCCTTATAAATCATCTTCCTCGTGTCCTTTATTAAAACCGCCCCATCGTCCATGAATCAGCAGACCGTTATTATTTCATAAGGACGTGATTCCTCATCTGTCACTTGTTGTACTTCAACGTTTATCTCTGTATAGGATCGAATACTGACACCTGCCTGTGCACAAATCTAAGATATTCATACACTTGGGGTGGGTGTGTGTGTGTGTGTGATTCATGGCACTCGGTCTGACTGTGTCATCTGAGTTATCTGGGACATGCTGTGAAATACTGACAGTGGCTGAGACATTCAGAAGTCCAGGCATGGTGTAGAATTGTGCTGGAGGGGGTGGGAGGGAGGGAGAGAGATGATCGGGGTGTTTTTTTAATGATGCACCCGTCCCCGTGCTTCAGCATGGCTTATTTCTCCTTTTCCTTTACTGCTCTGGCTGCATGCTGATCCATTCATCCTGAGTCTGTGTCTTCCTTCATGTTTCTTGTAGCTGATAAAGGTCAAAGCAAGCCTAAGGAAGATGTATCGCTCTCACACAAGCTCGTGTTTAAAAACCCAGCAACTCAGGACGCCTCGGTGTAAAGAATGAGCGAGTGTGTAGCACCGTGCATCGCTGAGTAGACTGAAACCACAGGGGTTCAGGGTGAAGGTCACTGCTGCTAAGTGTGCCGCTCTGTTCGCGCCAGAATTTGGTACTCATCCAGATTTTAGAATTTCAGGAAGTCTTGCTTTCTGGATCTCCTTCCGAGGGAAGATCATCTCCTTGTCCGCTAGCATGTTAATTAGCATCAAGATTCGTCCATAACAGTGTGGTGTGATTTGGCACAGAGGTTACTTCTTGCACTTACTTTCGTTAACGTGACTATAAACAGTCATTCTGTCAGCTAGCTTGTCATGTTAGCAAAAAATGGCGACAAGCCAGAGACCCTGTGATTCTTTGCTAAATTGTAAATGGCGTCTTCTAGCAGAAGACTTGTTTTCGCTCTCTCACTCTCAGAGTGACTCTGTTTCTCTTCCTCCCAATAGTTGCACTGGGTAATTACTGTGAAAAACGAATCTCGCCGCAGTTTGGTAAGAATCACACGTCTCAGCACTTTGTGTACGCCGAACCCGAGAGAAGTTTTAGTGTCTGCAATGGCAGCAGCTGGCGCGCCTCGACCCGTCGCAGCTTTTCTTTACAATGCAGTTCAGTAAATAGTTAGCCTTAATTACGCACATGGCTTCCGTCTCAGACAACACAAGGCAGAGGACTCGGCCGTCAGAACAGTCACATCGTATTACATGTAATGAATCGAACTTGCTTTCAGTGCCTCAGAGTACTGGCACTTCCTTCTTCCTGCGCTGTTTCGCTGCTTCATCTTTGCTATATTTGCTACATTTTAATATAATATAAGAACAGAGAGTTACTGCTACCCCTATACTGTGTGTCAGTTAGAGAACTAGAGATATATTGAAGCTTTATCTTCCAGCCACGGGCATTTCAGATGAAATTACAGCCTAGATTTTTCAAGGCATTGGTTCGGTAATAACCAGATGTTTCATATTCCACCTGCAGAGAAAGACAGAGTGTTAAGGATCACATACAGGGTGGTACAAAGTTTTTAAAGAAAACTTTAGGACATCAAGATTCAAGGATTTTTTCATTGTCACACAGTTATACACGTGTGGCCTGCAGTGAAATGTTATTCTGAATCACTCCTCAGACTGTGCTTATATTTAACCAAAAGTAGGAAGCAAATAAAGCTAGAGTAACCAAAAATATACAAAAAGAAGAAGGAAAAAAAATTATATATACTACAAAAACATACAGCGCATAAACTAACCAGTAAGCAATGTGTAACTAACAAACAGTAACAAACAGCAGCGGCAGAAAGGGACAGTTGCGATGTATGAAAAGTGACCAAGTGCATTTCTGAAACTGAAAAGACATTGTGCATTATGCAGTTGAAGTGACATTGTGCATTTCAAACAAAACATGTGCACTATAGCGTGAGACGTTGTAGTGCAAATAGTCCAGAGTTAGTACGGATGGTGAGACATGGATTGGTTGAGGAGCCATAAACTCTGCGGGTAAAAGCTCCTCCCGAGTCTCTCAGTCGGTCTGAGTTCAGTAGTCGATACAGACAGTTACTGGGATGGGAAATGTCCTTGATGATCTTGATGGCTCTGCTCCGGCAGCGCCTGATGTAGATGTCCTGCAGCGAGGGCAGATCAGATCCAGTGCAGCGCTCCGCTGCCTAGATTACTCTCTGAGGGCTTTACCTTCTTGTACGTTGATGTTGCCAAACCAAGTGGTGATGCTCATGGTCATGATGCTCTCGACCGTGGCCGTATAGAAGGTTTTGAGGATCTCAGAAGAGACCCTGAACCTCCTCAGCTGCCTCAGGTGGTACAGCCGCTGTCTTGCCTTCGTGACCTGAGCGTGGATATGGATGGACTGTCGGTGAGATGAGACTCGAGGTACTTAATGCGGTTCACCTTCTCTACTGGAGCACTTCACTAGATGGAGAGAGGAGAGTAGGACCTCTGCTGCTTCCTGCTGAAGTCCACCACCATCTCTTTGGTTTTGCTGACGTTCAGCTTGAGGTGGTTATCCTGGTACCATCTTTCCAGGTTTTCCACCTCTTTCCTGTAGGCCGTCTCATCATTGTTGGAGATGATTCCGAGCACTACTGTGTCGTCAGCAAACTCGATGATGGAGTTGGAGCTCTGAACTATGGACACGCAGTCAGAGGTGTAAAGTGTGTACAGCAGGGGGCTCTACACACCCTTGTGGGACTCCAGTACCTAGGGGGTTTGGTGCTGGACATCCAGTGGCCCAACCTAACCACTTGGGTCCTGTCCAAACATCTTCAACGTCCTGGTAAAGCGAAGGGAAGTGCTATCCATCGTCTTCTGTATACATGAGCTCGCAGACCGGAGACACTGATCGACGGATGCCCCGCCCACCCTGAATGCACTACCAATATGACTCCCAAATGTAGATATGTGACATCATCAGGATGAGTTTTGCAGTCAACCGATGAGAGAACGTATCCAGACTCGTTCTCGGTTGTTTTAAAAGTGATAAATGTTCTTGTCACTTTATATGCTTTGTGAACTCAGAGATGAAAAATCGCTCCGATTGCTCAAATTAACCACCGACGCACGAAAATTACTGGAGGGAACAAACCAAGCAACAACTTTGCACTGAATACTGATGTTCTGGCCAATCAGAATGGCTTGTTGCTTTGCAGGATGTGAGTAAATCATAAATTACATGTCTGTCAGTGTCTCCTGTGTGGTTTTATTTCAAGTAAACAATTTCTACATAAGTTTCGCTTAGAAACCGAGCAGCGCTTTAGCGAACCTGCAGTTCAGTCAGATGTTTTGTCCCTGTGTTAATGCGCGTCTCGTTGTTATGCTAAAGCTTCACGGCTCCAGGGATTATAACTCAGCGATTGATGCTTATTATTTTGTTTTTGGGCTCTTTTGGCTCCCCCGTGTTTCTGCTGATTTGTATTTCTGTCCTTTATCGTGGCATCGGACGGGTGTCAGAAAGCACGTAATAACCCGAATTTATTATAATTACCTCCTCGGATTGTAGCGCTCCTGCTGCTCTCACGTTGGTTTGCCAGTGGCTCGTTAATCAGTGTTTTATTGATGCTCGTGTATAATGTGAATTTTATGGTTCGAGCAGCTTTGGCTCAGATAAAGGAGACGCTTCGCATTTGGAAAAGTTTTATTTATTTATTTTGTGTATTTCTATTTAAAATGCAGAACATGATGTGAATCAGTATTCAGTAGTACGTATCTGTATTCCTGTAACGTTAAAAAAAAAAGTTTGATTACAGTCTCTTATGATGCTCCGCCTTGAATGAAGGACATCATTATTACACTCAGCCTGCATTTCCAGATGAATTTGATAAAGCAGAGTTTTTAGATGAAGAATATCATTAAACGTGATGTGAACATTGTGCCCGGGTCTTTTTTGTTTTTTGTTCTCTCCATTTTTATGGAACATCACAGACCCGGTGATGTCAATGGAGATCTTAGGATTTAAGCCAGAAACAGATTATTAAGTGTATTAAGTGTGTAGTCTGTCTGTCTGTAGTGGTGATGTATTCTGGAGTATTCTAATACATGTGACCCCCCTCCAGCATAATACAGATTAAGCAAAATCTTCCACTTGACCAAGTTGAAATATCCATAAACAGAATCTCTCCATGATAAAGTACTTGTGTAAGAAAGGGTTCCATGTCCACGTTGTTGTAAAACAAGAGAAATCTCCACTTATTAAACTGATCATTTTCAGACGGCTTTTGTGGTTGTTCAGGGTATTTCCTTATTATCCAAATTTACTCCCAGAATCCTCCCCTACTTACAGAATCCCAGAAGGATTCCCCCGATCATATAACACTAAACCAATGAGAAGAATCAAAACACACATGACTCGGTGTAAATAGAACTCATCTGTTGCTAGGAGGATGCTAGTACGGTGGCTCTGATTGATGGAGAGTCGGATTCATTTAGTGTGTGGATGTTGGTGAGTTTCAGATGTAACTATAGTTACTATCTTCTCTACAGTAGCGTTTCCTGATTAACCACAAACAGAGTGATGTAACTTCATCCATTTCCAAGCTATAATCATGTTTATTCCTCAATCTGAAGCCGATTTACTTCTCTTTACAAATATATCAATATCTCAGTGTCTCACATTTCCTACTTAATTCCTGTGTGCTGGAGAGGATCACGTATCGTCAGAGGGGCGTAAAAGAGCCGTTACTGTTGAGTATATTACAGGTGTGTCAAACTCATTTTCACTGAGGGCCACATCACTAAATGAAAAGGTAATGGAGGGCTGAATAATCATGGGGCAACCATGAAGTGTGCATTAGAAAATGATTGGATTGGGAATTGGAAATTGGTGTAAATTCTCAGTCATCCAGGTCATGGTAATCCTAAAGATTCCTTCCGGCGCTGTCGAAGTCGGCGCGGTCGCGACTGCTCCTACACTTTTTTTCTTTGTTTTTGTTTTAAGTAAATTTTTTAAATACATGGAACCGGTAAATTCATTAGCATGGAGTGCATTCGTTACGATAGAGATACTCTTATTCCTATTGGTGTACAATGTACTCACAATTCGACGTTTTTAACCCCGGATCCGAGCTGGTTGAAGGAGATCCTGAGGGAGAACAAAGGACGGGACCCGAAGCGGTGGCCCCGGGGAAAGTGAGCCGGCGTCAAGAACAGGCTGAGAGCTCGTGCACATCGCACACCTCTCCCAAGCATTCTGCTCGCCAACGTCCAGTCTCTGGAGAATAAGCTCAACGACCTCAGGGCCAGGGTCAAGTTCCAGCAAGACATTCGGGACTGCAACCTCCTCTGTTTCACCGAGACTTGGCTGATCCCAGCGGTGCCGGACCACGCCATCCAGCGGCCGAGTTCTTCTCGGTCGGGAAAGTCAAGGGGAGGCGGTGTGTGTTTAATGGTGAACAGTAGCTGGTGCAACAGCGCGAGCATTGTTCCTC
>JAOUQZ010000027.1:16861232-16871831 GCA_028564935.1 Neosilurus hyrtlii
GACACCCCCCGCCCCCCCCCCCCCCCCCCCCACACACACACACATGGAGCTGCATTCTATGGTGTGTTTATGAGCTGTAGTGCTTGTCTGCACTAAACTGTATTTGAGTAGTTTATACTGTGTGTTGGGGGCATGCAGTCACTTACACATACCTAATTTGGACCTATTTTTAGTTATCTGTCTTTCTCCACTACTATAGAGATTATGAAATTAAAGAGAGACAGAGAGAGATTGAGACATATTGAGAAGGAGAGAGAGGGAGGGATAGAAAAAGGCAAGTGAGAGACACACACAGAGTGAGAGAGTAAGTGAGACCCGCAGTGACTTCGAGGGACACAGGAATACACACAGTAAATAAAACAGAGACACACAAGTTATGAGAAATACAGTGAGAGAGATATAAAATAAAAGAGGCACAGTAACAAAGAGAGAGACATACAGTGAGAGAGAAACACCCACCATGAGTAAGACCCACAGACAGTGATGAAGAGAGACACAGTAAGAGACACACACCACGAGTGAAATCCACACACAGTGATGAAAAGAGACACACACATCATGAGTGAAACCCACACACAGTAATGGAGAGAAACACACCTCATGAGTGAGACCCACACACAGTGATGGAGAGACACAGTGAGAGTGAGAGATACACATCACAAGTAAAATCCACACACAGTGATGAAGAGAGACACAGTGAGAGTGAGAGATACACATCACAAATGAAATCCACACACAGTAATGAAGAGAGACACAGTGAGAGAGAGACACACACATCGAGTGAGACCCACACACAGTGATGGAGAGACACACACAGTGATGAAGGGAGACACGGTGAGAAACACACACTGACGAGGAGAGACAGAGTGAGAGACACATACCACGAGTAAAACCCACACACAGTGATGAAGAGAGACACAGTGAGAGTGAGAGACACACACCACGAGTGAAACCCACACACAGTAATGGAGAGAGACACAGTGAGAGAGAGAAACACACATCATGAGTGAGACCCACACACAGTGATTAAGAGAGACAAAGTGAGAGAGAGACACACACATCGAGTGAGACCCACACACAGTGATGGCGAGACACACACAGTGATGAAGAGAGAGACAGTGAGAGACACACACACTGACGAGGAGAGACAGAGTGAGAGACACACCACGAGTGAGACCAACACACAGTGATGAAGAGAGACACAGTGAGAAAGAGACACACACACATCATGAGTGAGACCCACACACAGTGATGAAGAGAGACAAAGTGAGAGAGAGACACACACATCGAGTGAGACCCACACACAGTGATGAAGAGAGACACAGTGAGAAAGAGACACACACATCATGAGTGAGACCCACACACAGTGATGAAGAGAGACAAAGTGAGAGAGAGACACACAAATCGAGTGAGACCCACACACAGTGATGAAGAGACACAGTGAGAGACACAGTGATAGAGAGACACAGTGAGAGACACACACACTGACGAGAAGAGTCAGAGTGAGAAACACACACCACGAGTGAGACCAACACACAGTGATGAAGAGAGACACAGTGAGAGTGAGAGACACACACCACGAGTGAAACCCACACACAGTGATGAAGAGAGACACAGTGAGAGAGAGACACACACACATCATGAGTGAGACCTACACACTGTAATGAAGAGAGGCACAGTGAGAGACACACACACTGACGAGGAGAGACAGAGTGAGAGACACACACCACGAGTGAAACCCACACGCAGTAATGAAGAGAGACACAGTGGGAGAACACACACTGACGAGGAGAGACATGCAGATAGAGACAATGAGTGAGGCCTACACAGAGGGAGAGAGACACACACGCCATGTGTGAGACATACACAGTGAGAGAGACACAAACCATGAGTGAGACCCACACACAGTGATGAAGAGAGACACAGAGGGAGAGACACATCATAAGTGAGGCATACACAGTGACAAAGAGAGACACACACAATAAGTGAGACCATTCATAGTGACAAAGAGACAGGCAGCGAGAGAGACCCACACTCAACAAGTGGGAGTGATCCTTGATGAGTGAGAGACATTCAGAGAGGGTGAGAGTGACACACAGTGACAGGGACACACAGTGAGAGAGTGACACACAGTGAGAGAGACCGACGCAGTGAATGAGAGACTCACACACAGTGAGAAAGACACACAGGGAGAGAAAGAGACAGTGAAAGACACAGATACGCAGTGTAAACGGGAGGGACATATGCAGCGAGAGAAAGACAGTGAGTGAGAGAGACAGTAAGACAAAATGAGACAGTGTGAGGGCAACATACACTGTGTGTGTATGTGTGTGTGTGTGTGTGTGAGTGTGTGTGAGGGAGATTAAGAGATGATTTATCTGATGCATCTTTACCTTGGAGTGTGAAGATACAAAACCTCTGTGTTTGTGTGTATGAGAGAGATCCTTGTGTGACACTTTTATCTCTCTCTCTCTCTCACTCTCACTCACACACACACACACACACACACACACACACACACACACAGCAGTAGCTACACAGAATTAAAGCATACTACGTGATGTGACTGGTCCTCTGTCTAGGGCTTAATAGACGTTATCCTGAGGGATTAATGCTTGAATCAAAACAACACTGACCTGAACTGCTTCTGTCATGGTTAATATATGTAAAAATAAATGATAAACATCCTGATTTTATTTCCTTTTTATGTTCCTGTGTAGTATATAATAAAACCTTTACATTTCTCTGGCTGATGTCTGTGACATCAGCCTCACTGTTACTGAAAGGTGAAAAGACACTTTTTCTTCATTTCAGTTTTTACTAATCAAACACACACACACACACACACACACACACACACACACACACACATAGTTGTGTAAGAATGTAGCCGCATGCTTTGAACTTGAGAAAATGCCTTTGACGTGAACACAATCGGGAGTTCTTTACACTGACGTAAGATCGATGTCTTTGTGCTGCGAGACACTTTTTTTCTATCCATCAGCCTCCTGGATCGATTAAGAGCCAGTTCATTTTAACCCTCACCTCCTCCTCATCCCCCGCTCCACTCTTCTGTTACTTCCTCCTCCACTCCACTCCATCTTCCCTTTCAAAAGAGATGGGGGTTCTCTGACAGATATGTAGAGAGTGTTTTTTACACACACACACACAGAGACAATCACATTTCTTCTCAGTTCAGCCAGCCGGGTGAAGAGGCCCTGAGTGGGGAAGGGGCGAACAAGCTCCTCAGGCAGCTTCGGCCATGTTGCAATCCTGTGAAGTCCGTGATGGCAAACTTTGAGTGTTAGGGCAGTGGTGGTTACTGATCAGTAGGTCGGTGGTTCAAGCCCCATGACCACCAAGCTGTCACTGTTGGGTCCTTGAGCAAGGCCCGTTCCCCTCAACTGCTCAGTTGTTTAAATTGGATAAACATTTAAGTCGCGCTGGATAAGGGTGTCTGCCCAATGCTGTAAATGCAAATGTTACAGCAACACTGACACTGGAGACTCCTTCGGTAAACTAAACAGAAACATCAGCAGATCAACATAGAAGCCTCCAGTGCAAATCCCAGCGTAAGCCATTGCTATAGAAACGATAGGGTGTTAGCACATCATGAGATAAGAAGAATAGAAATGACTTTGAGGCTCGACATCCTCCTGTTCACGTGGAGTTTAGTTTTCCTGCAGCTTGACATGCTTTGTCAAAAAACATGGCCCAGACCTGAGTGATGAGACGGATGATTGAGTGTTTAATATTCTCTGGCTCTGTAGAGCGCTGAGATACGCTGATGGGAGCGATCAGCGGCAGGTTTGTCGGCTGAGCGAGATCCCCCTGCAGCTTTATCTCACCGTACAGGCTCGTTACAGGAAGTGGAGGTCCAGAAAGCACGCTCCACTTTCCCCAGTGATATAAGCTGACCGGGGCTGCTGGCCTCATCACGCTACGTTATGCTACGATACGCCAGGCTTATCTGTCCTCGTTCACTGCCTTCCTCCCTCGGAACATTCACTACAAACTATTTACAGATTTCAAAACTTCAAGGCCAACCTCCTACAGAACCGATTATACAGAAACAAATCAGATTTTTTTTAAAGCCTCGCTCTATTTCTACCATGGAGCGTGGAAACAATGGATGCATCCATTTTGTTGAGAGGGGAAAACTGTTAGCTGTCATTTGCTGTTAGCTCGATTGGTGAAGCTCACTTGCTCACCTCGTCTCGTTTTCTTTCTTTCTTAACGGCCAAGCGTCTCATTCCCACCAGGACGCCAAAGGGGAACAAAGGCAAGGGGTGCGCTTCCGACATTCCTCAAAGCTCTATTGAGTTGTCTAATGAACCTCGACTGGTCTGTTTCTTGCCTTGTCTCGGGTAAAAATTCACTCATCTCTCTTTCTTTCTCTCTTTCTATTTCTGAGTTGAATTTGTATGGAGGTTGTAATTGGCAGTAAAGCAGCATACCAGAGCAATTTTCCCGCAGAAAAGTTTCTTTTGAGCTCCTCCAAAACTTCCAAAGCACTTTTCTCAAGTTCTATATCTAATGAAAGTCTGTTTCTATCAGGAGTCTAGTAATTGATTTGTCCTTGACCTGGCTTCCGAGATGCCGCTGGGAGTGAAATCTTTGTGCATTTGATTCAATGTGGGAGAACATCATTAGGAATTTTTCTTTCTTTTTGTGGCGCCTGATGCAGGGGAGAGACAGAAGCCCCACACATCCCTCGGGTCCTTCATATTAAAGGCATGGTTTTGTAAGAGCTAGAGTTTCTGTAGGGGTAAGCTGCAAAACGAGGGTTCCTCAAGTTCATGGTGGTCATATTTTCGAGCAAGGCTTTCCACTGTTGACCAAAAGGATGAGGCTAAACATGATTTCTCTCCCCCCCCCTTCCTCTGCCCCACTTCTGGAGCCTTAATCCATTAAAGCTGCTCTCGGCCACTCCCACTGCACTGCAAACCGCATGTCATGTCAGACCTCGCAGTTTTCCCTCCTCTCCACAGAATCTCTTTTCCTTCCCGAGCAAGAATCACAATCACCTGTGAAACATCTTTATTTTAATGAGGGTTACAGTTTTGTGCACTCGCTCCATCCACGCTCTCCATGTCACTGTTTACAAATGAAAGGCATCCGAGCACTGAAGAGGGAATACTAATGAGGGCACGTTTTGGCCTCTGTGTAGCCATTAAGCACGCTTTTATTTATTTATGCTGTCTTGGCGTAATGATTTTTGATACACACTCTGAACTTTTGATTAGGCACGCGGGCACGGTGCAATCTTCGAGGAAGGGACATGGGCGTGATCGCAGCTGGAACGGAATTTCAATCGAGTTAATTAGGATGAATAATGTATGGAGATAAGCAGGGGAAGGATATTGTGCTCGTACCACCCTCAAGGTCCAGACAGTCGCATCGGATCAAAAAGATGCAGAAGGCCAGAATTTAAAAAACAGCAGCTGTTGCCTAGAGAAGGACCTGGTGACCTGCGTGTCGTGCCACTGGGAGAAAGTTGCCCTTTAAGCGTGACTGTAGTTTCTGTGTTTAGTTTGAGTTGGTAATCAGACGGCATTAGCTGATTGTAGTTCATGGAAAGGGCAAGCGCCACACATTAGCATCGATCTTCCTAGCATCTCAAATGTGGAACAGAAAGTACATCTTGTGGTTTTTGAACTGAAAGTTGCTTCTCTCTTTCTGGAGAAGTTCAGATCTCTTGCAAGCTGTCGGGTGTCTGAACTCGAGCACACCCTGCCTACGATTCTGTTCAGATCAGATCCTCTCGCCTCCTTTACCACTTTGCATCGAATGATCTTGAACTTCCTACCGCAGACATGCACGCATACTCTGTTCCTCAGAACAACATGGGAACATGGCTAGCTCCCTCTGCGGCTAGGTTCAGGTCCTTCAGCAAGAGATTCCTTCGGCTTACTAGTTGACACGTGGGGACGATGGTGTAATGGATAGGATGCTGGGCTCATGGTCAAGAAGTCATCAGACCCTCACTCTGCTAAGACCCTTGGGGGAGGTCTTAGCGACAAGAGTGCCCTTGTCCACCCAGCACCCAGCAGTATAAACGGGTACCAGTAAAATACTGGAAAGGAGCCCTGGGATGGATTATAGTCCCATGCAGGAGGACTCCGAGTCGCTTCAGTTCGCTACAGAAACCGGGATGAGCTCCATCGTGATGAGCCATTAGGCTCAGGTGTAAAATGCCCAGCAGGCTTTATCTTTGTTTTTTATTAATTGACAAGTGTGCACGGTTGATTTGACCGCAATGTAGGGTCCGCCGCATGACCAGAGCTGCCTGATGGCTGACACTCCTGACTCCAGTGATCCAAACATCAAGCTGAAATCCATCAAACAGACCAGACATTTCTTGTCATCACTTGACTGCGTATGGACATCATGACGGATTGAGTTGTTACATGAAGTATCACAGTGCGTCACCATAAGCCTGTGGCAAGGTATCTGACTTTTTGTAACATCCAACATTTCGAGAGAGATTCAGAATAACCCTGTAAGCCTGTATGAAATATTGTGGTCTCCTCATTCAGAGAAGGCATCGTTACTGATTCTAAATGGAGACTGTAACGAATGACTCTATTAGACGCTGTAGCCTGGAGCGTAAACTCCTGCAGTCATGATGCTATTGATTTGTCATTATTCATGTTAGTTATAAAACTTCTCCCCTTCCCCGTTTTACTCCAGGCATGGTTGCGGTTGTTTTTTTT
This sequence comes from Neosilurus hyrtlii, assembly GCA_028564935.1. Lineage (NCBI taxonomy): Eukaryota > Metazoa > Chordata > Actinopteri > Siluriformes > Plotosidae > Neosilurus > Neosilurus hyrtlii. Next base: position 16,867,949 of record JAOUQZ010000027.1, read on the forward strand.
TTTTTTTGGAGAAGCACATTAGCTCCACATCTGGAACACTAAAAGCAGCTTCTCATCAAGCAGGAGTCGATCCTCCCATGCATCTGTCCTCTGTTTTATCCTCACGCTTACAGCATGACAGCACAACAGGTAGGACGCCGGTTTGGCACCACGTTTGAACCCTGCCACAAATAGGAACCATACGGCAGGCGAACAGTAACACACGGGGGTGTGTATGTGGTGCTTGTCATCAGCTCAGGACCCCTGCATGCATTGTGGAATGTTTTGGAGCTGCTGCTGTTCGGGTTCTTCGTTATTTGGAAATGAACGCATCAAGCTGATACAGTGACGCGTCTCCAGAGACAGAGCCTCGCAATTTGCTTGGTTTTGCTTTTTTTTGTTTTTGTTTTCAGTTTCAATGGCTCAAGGCTTATTTCCTGCTATTAGGTAGCCATTCTGTTTTTTCATGATGAAGCTGAGTGAGGGAAAGGGTTTCTGATGTGTTTTATTCCTATAGGAAGCTCTTGTTCATTGTTTGAAAGCAGTGCTGTTTATATATATATATATATATATATATATATATATAAATAAAAGACCCAGTAATCTTGTATTTCACGGAATAATGAAAATACTAAAGCCGTATTCATTTCAGGTCACATTGATCAGCCTGTTTTGAACTTTGGCTTTATCCTTGCAATAAGATCGAGCTTTCGGAACATTCCAGAGGTTTATTCTTCTTTACTAAGGCTTTTGTTTTTGTTTTTGTTTTTTTTCCTCTAGTATGTGCCGCTCTTTTGGTCTTGTCCACATATTTGCAGTAGGATAAGCTGTTCTTTGTCTTCAAGGATCATACTTGTCAAGTCCAGTATAGGTTATGGCTCAAGGTCCCTCAGGGATGTCAGCAATAAGCTCTATATGAATCGTTCAGACGGTCCGAGCGTCAGAAATTTTTGGCTGCTCGGATCGGAAAAACCTCAATGGTCCACAGGGCTGGAACAAGAACCCAAGCCGTCCTGGTCTCCAAAAAATCGGCCACGATGGTGTATACTCAGAGGAGCTTTATATAAAGACAGATATGTTGGATTGTTGCGCAGGAGGAAGCTGGTTTCTTTTTTTTTTGTTTGTTTCAGTCCATCCGGAATCAGAGGTGGATATATAAAGAGACCAGACGTCCAGGATGAGCAGATTTCATGTCTGTTTGTTTTTAATTTAGAGATGTCTGGTTGATGAATGGGTTCCACACACAAGAAAAACCAGAATGCTTCTTGATTTGATGACGTTTATCCTTAATCCAATTTACACATCCCACCACCTGCTGCTCTTCTCCCATTGGCTGATGGTAGATGAATTTTTTTTGCGGAATGAATTAAAGTTCACAGATGGTGAAAGATCGTTTCAGAGCACAAAATGGATTAATGTACGTGAACTCTTTTCACGTGACTCCAGTCACTTTTCTTGATATGGGAAATACAGTGTGCTACATAGAAACCCTGTTAAAAGATGTGCTACAAGCTAATGTGCGTGATACTTGCGATCATGTGTCTTATGGGCGAGCTGATAGGACTTGAGTTCCTGATTGTCATGATACAAATTTAATGAATTGAATCCTAGAAATAAAATATGAAATTATTATTGTTAAGCTGTGTAATCTCTTCGATTTTTCTAGCTGTAATTGCTTTGTTTAGACATCAGATCAGAATATTTTTCTTCTTTTAAAAATCTTTCCCAGTGTAATTATTAGGGGTGGGGGCTCTCAAAAAAAATCTAATTAATTAGAGGCTTTGTAATTAATTAATCTTGATTACTCACATTTTAATCGAATAACAATATTTGCCCGATTTTTTTAATTTAAATGGATTTTTGTGGACGACTGAATGTAATAATAGACACAGACATGAATATTGTAAACCCGAGCTCTTTTAATATTTTTATAAATAAATTTATTTGCTTTTCAGTGTCATAAAGCCCTTGAATTTTGTTTAAAATCGTCTTTCTACACGGCAGTTGAAAAATTGGATCAAATGTCGCTATGTAGCACATTTTTTAGCCCTTTATCTTCTACCACTAACGGTGGTCTACAGTCCCGAGAAATCCGTTCCGATGTTGACTTAGTAATTTTGGTCCTGATGCCAGTCATTTGAGTCGGGTCGGGTTTGGGCTGCCGACACTTCTTGCTCATTGTCAGACCGGGACTGCTAGCACTAACAGCTCCAGCAGTTTCAATGCTCGCTGCAGCATGCTTTGTATTCAGATGGTACCGTAGGGTTGAAGTGCGTCGATGGTATGCAAACTCTTTTTTTATTTATTTATTTTTTGAACAATTTGCACAAAAGCAGGCTTTTATCAAGGCTTCTATCAGGTAGTTTTTTAAAATAAATTTGCCTTCCACCAGTCTTGGCGACGCGCTTTCATCCGATTCCTCCATGTTGGTAGCCCTTAGCCGAGCTCTGGCGTGCGCATCAGTGTAATCGGTGTACCAGGAAATCATGCACTGACAAACGTTCCGCGTTGTTTGGAATGCAAACTGCGATTCAATTCATTCATTTTTTTTACTCGTTAATCTGCACTGGCAGATTATTTAACTTGATTTAAGAGGCTGCAAACTATAATCAAGAAAAATATTCCTAAAATAATATTAAACACTTTAGGCATTCTGTACTTGCATATTAATGTATTATTCCCAAGAAGAATTATTGGCTGAAGGTAAGTTTTTTAAAATCTTGATTGAATAGCAAATTTTTGCAGTAACACACAGTGGATGGGATGCTTGTGAGGTCCCTGTAGGCAGATATAACACAGTTTAAATGCTGTGAAAACACACAAGAAGAATCAGATGTATATTGAGAAAAAATCAGATGTATATTGAGAATGAGCTGCTGTGGGGCTGACTGTACAGAAAGATTCAGCCAGAAATTAGAGTGATAATGTTACAGTCCACTGAAAGTGAAGGGAAAGAGAAGCAAGTGGGGTGAGTAGATTTATGTTTAGACCTAACTACAGCCTTCACTAATGTATCGTAAAAATTCTGTTTGTTGTTTACTTTTAATTTATAATAAAAGGAATATTTCAGTTAATCAGCTACTAATTTTTATGCCAAGCTTTGTAAATGTTTGTTTGTAAATATTTATTGTTTCTGTTTTCAAGGCTTTATATACAGTTTATATAACGCCCCCCCCCCCCCCCCCCCCCCCCAGTCTCATAAGAAAATCGAATCAGGAATACCCCTCGTACATCCCAGCTATAATTAAACTGAAATCAATTCAGCATGAGCTGAGAGACGAAACACTACCACCCCGCCTTTTCGTCTGCCTTCTCCCTCGGCAGCTGGGGATATTCTGCGGAATACTCAATTAATTTATCTCCACCAGACGTCCATATGCTGTAAACACAAACCTCCGCGGCAGGTGCGCAAGTCTCTGGCCACCCAGAAAGCCCCGAGTGTGACTCGCTGTGACTCACCATGACTCAGTTTTTCACTCTTCCGTCTCTTGTTCCAGGCTGGATGACGTGACTCTCCTGTTTTCACTCTTACACCAGTGTGTACATAAAATGGGGCAGAAAAAAAAACAAGGAAGGAGGGGTGCCGTCGTCTCGAGAGCGTTCTTGCTTAATTCACTGCTTTGCTCTGATTGTTCCTAAGAGCTGACGGAGGTCATCAAGGGTCAAGGCACCTTATTAGGCGTCTCGGTGATGGCGTGGTGGAGGAAGCCGTCTCAGTCTTTACCAAGCCAGAGGGTTTTTTTGTTGTTGTTTTGTCCTAGTATTCATTCCGTTTTTCTGGTCTATTGTGTTGTGCTTTCACTAACTGCATGAGCAAGAACCTTCCCCAGGGAGTGTGTGTGTGTGTGTGTGTGTGTGTGTGTGTGTGTGTGTGTGTGTGTGTGTGTGTGTGTGTGTGTGTGTG
>JAOUQZ010000027.1:16878536-16889035 GCA_028564935.1 Neosilurus hyrtlii
TGTGTGTGTGTGTGTGTGTGTGTGTGTGTGTGTGTGTGTGTGTGTGTGTGTGTGTGTGTGTGTGTGTGTGTGTACTGGGCCTCCTTTACCGGATCGTGTCTGAGTAAGGTGCTGCAGTGAATTCGACCGCTAACGTGTACACACAGGAAAACCCACCGTTGTAAGAAGGGTTCGTACTGTCTGTTTCAAACTGGTGATGCTGTTGATGACCACCTCATGTGGATTTCAGGTTTTGTCATTGGTGGGCTGTCTCCAAAGCTTCTCACCCCTCTTGTGTTTGGTATACAGGCATTCCTTGTCTGGACTGTTGCTAGGAAACACGCCGCTCATTCCCCCACCCTCGTTTTTTTGAGGAGCCTCTTTCACTTTCCCATCAGAACCAGTCATATTGCAGTGTGGAAGGAGCCTCATGCACCCTTCTGCCGAATGTGGGGCCTCTATCTTTGTGGTTGAGGGTTTACAACCAGACCCGGAGATGAAGAGCACCGAGACCATGAAATGTGGAATGCAGGAAAAAAACCAGTCTTTTTCCTCAACCTGACAGCGTCTTGTAATATGAAGAGAACCCCATAAAAGAGCATGGTTGGAAAAGCACTGTTTAAAAAGGATGAGCTTGGATTTAAAGGTTTCACCACCAAGAGGGAAATGAGTAACGTTACACAAAATATAAACCACATCGTGTACACTGGCGGAGTTCGAAAGCCACGATTGGTCAGGATGTATCGAGGGAATATATTGAAGTGTTTAGATCTACTCATTTTATGGTGTGTGTGTGTGAGACAGAGAGAGTGTTAATGTTGATGTATTGCTGTAATAAAGGTCAGAGGTCAAATCATCGTTACACCACAAGTAATCTATCAAACACTCAGAGACATGAAGTCTGACTGAATGTCCAACGTGTGGAAATATGTTTGTACAGGAGGAAGCTGAGGTCTCCCTCTCTCTCTCTCTCTCTCTCTCTCTCTCTCTCTCTCTCTGTGTGTGTGTGTGTGTGTGTGTGTGTGTGTGTGTGTGTGTGTGTGTGTTTGTGTGTGTTACCCCCCAAATGCTGTTTTTTTGAAGCGAGGACATTTTGGCTGGTCTAGCCTTCAGCACTTAGTTGTGATGGTTAAGGTTAGGGTAAGGGGATTAGGAAGACATTACGAGAGTCCCCAAAATTATAGAAGTACAGGGTTGTGTGTGTGTGTGTTTAGACAGATCCTTCCTCATGCGGGGCAGATCAGTGGAGAAGGCTGTGAAGCATGAAGCATAGGTTTTATCTAATCAGCAGTCCAATCCAGCTGGCGGTCTGACCACGCGCTCTTCCTTTCCCTCAGTCTCTGAAACGTTCTGCTGGGTTATGTGTGTTCACTCACCAGTCTCGGACTTTTTTCTCTCTCTTGAAGATAATGAGACAAAATATTTAGTTACTGAGATGCTGAGTGACGAAGGCCTGACACCAGATAAAAACAACCCTCTTTACAGAAAAGGCTTAATTATACAACGCATCAGTGTACACGTCTCTAGTTACTATAGAAACGATGATGTGTTAGAATAAATACAATAATATATAAGCCTCAACACATTCTAACCAATCACAAGCCAGAATTCAGCACAACTTCCTACATTTCTCTCTGTTATTGTTGGTCTAACGTCTCTGTGTGTGCTGCCATGTCTCATCCGTGCGCTGTCGTTTAGCCCTTTGCATGCACACTCGCCTCTGTTTGTGCATTCTGAACGTTTCCAGAGAGCCCAATTAACTCAATAGGACTGTAGAAACAGCACTACCAGGCTTTTTCCTTTAACATCAAGGCTTTTGTACTCCACATTTGCCAACATTGTTTCTAGAAAAGCGTCTGTTACAGAACAAACAAAAAAAACCAACTGCTCGGTCTTTTCATGTCCCGATAAAACAATTCCCGGGACAATAAGCATCCACACGCAGCACAAACACAAACCCAGTCACACAGAGCATCGAGAGGAGCGCAGTTCAGGGTGAAATGTGAAACCATCACTGCTGCACGTATTACTATAAAAATAACACGACAAAGCAAATGTCTGTGGTTCAGACAGGTGCTGATGTAAAAGAAGCTGCTGAGAAGATCAGCTTGGAAGATCCTGTCCTACTGGGAATTGTTCTGGTGCATTCTAAAAACACGGGACACTAATGGGGAGAGGGAGAAACCGTTGAAAGGATCCAGATTGGGGGAAATACCAGGCAGTGGTTGTCCAATCCTAAGCTATAACTAGGTTCTGATGTCATATTCATGCTTTTCCAATCAGCGTGGTTGTAACAAGTGGTTATATATTAATATAGACACAGAAGCGGCATGATTTGATTGGTTCGCTGTCTCAGGGTTAATGGAGATAATTATTAATTCATGATTTCTTTCTTAGGTGGCATAGTGGTTAGCAAGAAGGTCCTGGGTTCAAGTCCTAGGCTCGGCGAGGACGTTTCTGTGTGGAGTTTCCACCCATGCCTGTGTGGCTACTCTGGTTTTCTCCCACAGTCCAAAGACACGAACATTTAATCTAATTGGCTGTTCCAAATTTCCCCATGGTTGCAGGTGTGTTAACCCTCCAACGGATTGGTGAGTTCTTTAGGGTGTACCCCACCTTTGCCTACAGTTTGCTGAGATAGCTTTCCCACAATTCTAGAAGGATTGAATGGTCCAGCAAATAAGTGAGAGAGTGAGATATTCACTGTTGCATCACTGCCATTGGATAACTGAGTTATTGCATCACTAACATTGGATAAATTGTATAAATATTGAATGATTGGCGTGTGCAACATAGCCAATGTCTACTTTTAAATTTTTTTAATAAATATTAAGTCTATTTTAGAATTCAGCTTTCGTATGATGTAACATCTGCTCGACTAAATAATCCTCTTTTTGTCATTTAATAATTGTTTATTATCCAGAGTGGATAATGCTTAAAACAGAGCAGCGGACATTCATGGTATGTCACAGTCACTTGGATCAGGCGTCGTTGTCACTAAAACAATTATTCACCTCTGGCTTGGTGGCTATCACTATTAGTATACTTTTAAGTGACATCCTTCGGTGAACAGTTTCATTACTTAAGTACTTCCCAATCTCTGAATAATGGCAGACAAGAAGTCAGATATGTGCACGGTATACAGGCCTCTGCTGAAACAACAGCGCGGGTTCAGTGCCACAGAGTTAGCCCATTTCTAAAAACAGCCTCCTGTAATAGAACCAGATCCCTCGGCGTTTCGTCAGGTCTCCTCTCATTTTAAAAGTCTGGTCTTTTTGATTCAGGGAAGAATTTGGTGTGTTAGCGCTGCCACCGAGCCGGGAGACGTCGTCTGGTCATCGGCGTGACCTGCCGCAGGCTCTGTGCTGTAAGAGAGCGGTGGTGTCAGACTCTGTTATTCAGCCCGACAGGCCTTCTCCTACTATCACACTAACTGACTGCACACTCACACACTCCAGAGGTGAGAAATGAACATGGCTTTCCACTTACACCTCCCCAGCTCATGCCCCCCACTCCCACCCTGTCAGCGAGCATGCGTCTGTACCTGCATCTGAGGCTCTGTGCTCTCATATTGCTTCAACTCTTAAAACTCGCCTTTCTTTGCTTAGCTGTACTGCAAATAAACCGCGGATGATATTAAAAACCCGCACCGAGGAGCCTCTTAACAGGTTTGTTCACAAGTTAATCAAAGCATCATTACAGCACAATATCGCTTCTACCAAACAGACAGCGCTCGAGCGTTAGTGGGAGGCATTTCAGCTCGGAAACGTCTCCTCGCCCACATGTGGCTTAGTGCAGATGATTAACACTGTGCGGTTACTTCCACAGAGAGGAGAGAAAGTTTATTTTCGATTTTTCTCTCTCTCTCTTTTATGTTTCTGTATCGCTATCATTCAGTGAACAGGTCACTGCCCTCCCTGCTTCCTCCATTTCTTTATTCTTTCATGGTTTGTTTACTTGCGTCCTCACCTGGGCTTTGTCACGCGCCATGTCTCATCTCTCCTTTTGCCAACTGGATTTGTGAAACATTTCATTTCTCACCCGCAAAAAAAATAAATAAATAAATAAAGCTCACAAGGCTCTTAATTAAGCAAGTGATATTAAAACCGTCATAATAAAGTACGCCAGAGGCGCTTTCCTCATCCTGACGACTTTCGACCTCTATTAAACAGGAGCAGAGTCCTAGCAACCAGACGTCTCTGGCCATGATGCAGGAGCCGCAGGAGGTAGTGGAGGAAACGGTCACTATTGAGGAGGACCCAGGCACGCCCACTTCTCACGTCTCCGTGGTGACGTCCGAGGACGGAACCACACGCCGCACAGAAACCAAGGTATGGGTGTGACCATTATGACTGCTCTTGTTTTGTGTGTGTGTGTGTGTGTGTGTGTGTGTGAGCAATCTGCAGAGTTACTATAAACTGAGAAACCACTGCTGACATGGAGATTTCTAGAACCCATCGAGGCTTCATTTTTACAGCTGCACATTTTCACTGTGTGGAAATTCGAGTTGTTTCTTTCTCAAACATGCAGCACATGGTCGAAATCTTTAGGCGTGGCAGAGGAACTCGAATTTCACACTGCATTAAGCATCAAGAATTCCCATGATGCATGAGTACTGTACAAAATGTGTTGAATATTTATAGTAGTAATCATCATCTTCATCATCATTTGTTTTGGGTGGCCCTATAGCTTCAGCACAAACGTGTTTCCAGGTTCCTTGGCTTGTTTGTGATAAAGGCAGTGCAGCGAGCATGAATCCCAAGTGATTCTCACACAGATATTACGTTCACTCGGTAGCTCGTATCTGCTCAGCACTGGTGTGAAATCCCAGCATGGAGCGCTGACTCGCCAAGCAGTCACCTCCGCATAACCTCTACCCTACAGGGTGTTTTTCATACACACCCTCCCACACCTGAACACATTAAACATTAATACGCACATTTTACTCTGTTTCTCCCACTGTCGACTTCCTATTCAACTTACAACTAGATTCTGTCCTTTGGGATCAGAACTGAAAGGACAAACACTGAGACGGAGAGGACATTTTGAGTGTGTGTGAGACAGAGAAAATCTAGAATATGTATGATGGAGAGGACATGAGTGTTAATGATGGATGGGACATGTTGAGTGTGTATGATGGAGAGGGCATGCTGAGTTTGTTTGACGTAGAGGACATGCTCAGTGTGTTTGACGGAGAGGACATGCTCAGTGTGTTTGACAGAGAGGACATGCTAAGTGTGTTTGACGGAGAGGACATGTTGAGTATGTATGACGTAGTGGACATGTTGAGTGCGGATGATGGAAAGGGCAGGCCAAGTGTGTATGACAAAGAGGACATGCTGAGTATGTATGACGGAAAGGACATGCTGGGTGTATATGACGGACAGGACAGGTTAAGTGTGTGATGGAGAGGGCATGCTGAGTATGTATGACGGAGAGGACATGCTGGGGGTATATGACGGACAGGACAGGTAAAGTGTGTGATGGAGAGGGAATGTTTAGTATGTATGATGGATGGGACATGCTGAATGTGTATAACCGAGAGGACATGCTGAGTTTGTTTGACGTAGAGGACATGTTGAGTGTGTATGGTGGAGAGGACATGCTGGGTGTATATGACAGACAGGACAGATTAAGTGTGTGACAGAGAGGGCATGTTGAGTATGTATGATGGAAAGGACATTCTGGGTGTATATGACGGACAGGATCTGTGTTTATGACAGACAGGACAGGTTACGTGTGTGACGGAAAGGGCATGTTGAGTATGTATGACGGAGTGGACATGCTTGGTGTATATGACGGACAGGATCTGTGTTTATGACAGACAGGACAGGTTACGTGTGTGACGAAGAGGGCATGTTGAGAATGTATGACGGAGAGGACATGCTGGGTGTATATGACAGACAGGACGTGTGTTTATGACCGACAGGACAGGTTACGTGTGTATGATAGAGCATGCTAATTGTGTGTGACGAAGAGCACACATAGGTTAAGTGTGCAAAAAAGATGGAACAATCCTTCTCTTTGTTTTTGTCCTCTTGTTTATCACCTCCTCCTTTTCTGGCTCATTTGAACGCAGGTTGTGACCCTCCAAATGTTTAAAAGCTATCTTTTGAATGCAGCTTTGGTCAAATACAAACAAATGGAACCAAAATATAATAAATGAGGTGTCTGTGGTTTAAAAATGCCATTATACTGTTTTTTGTGTTCTAATGGTTTAATGTATTATATAATGGTTTCTGTTGGAGCCCAACCAATAAATCAGCATTGGTAATATTAGCTGACGAGCTAATTACAGAAAAATCCGAATCTGTGTATGTAACAGCTAATGCTTGTAAATGACACCTGGAAAAGGAACCGCGAGACTCAAAACCATGCTATGAGTGATGGTCTTGAGAAGTTTGTCCACCTGAAGGCTGTCAGCTGACCCAAGAGTAACATCAGTGAGTTTAAAAAAAAGCAGTTTCAGTTATTTAGAGTTGAATCTGCAGGATATTTTTGTCTTATTAACTGAAAAGAAAAAGAGGGTGGGGGTACAGCCTGGTGGGAACGACTGTTTTACACATTTTCATGTCTTTGCTTTATTGCTCTTTTATGAACATGAAAATGAAGAGAAATTGAGGAAACATTTTTTTTTCGGAGTTTGAAACAAAAGATTGCCTTAAAATGGGCTGAAATAAAGTGATCTCTCTCTCTCTCTCTCTCTTGAGTTCTTATGTTCCTCAAATCTTACAGCTGTGGTGCAGGTTTAAAGTCCCAGTGTCAGGATATCGCCTCGAGTCCACAAAATCATTACTTGCATAATTTTTAATAAAATGTGCAGATATGACTATAAATATCGCTAATTTGAGATTTCCCGCCACCAGCGCTCCGACTTAGTTTTGAGAAGTTCCGATTCTGTGTGTGACGTAATCAGAGGGACGCACTCTGCTTCGACATCCATTGGCATGCTCATGTTTTCTATGCACAGCGTGCACAGAGCGAACACGAGGATTTCCATAATATGCATTCTTAAGATCCTAAATTTATTAATAGCACAAGTCCTGGTTCAGGGCTCATGCCTCAGCACTGTATAGTGGCAGGTTGAGGCAAAACATCACAGTATAGTGTTAGTTTACTCAGTTTTCCCTTCTGATCCAGATGAAAAAAAACGTGTGATGAATGGATTGGGAAGGTAAAGGACAGCGGGCAGGCTGGAAAGCGCCCAGCGTTCATTCCATTATTTGTAGAGAACATTTTACTGCCTCAACGTGAAATGGCTGCAGGTGTGACAGCTGTCATGCAACCAGCACTGCTGCAGGTATAACAGTAACATCGCGACATTACGAAATCAAATCTATTTCAAATCTTTTTAATTAAATAAAATGCCCAGATACGTATCACTCTACCCTGAAGCGCAGTAAATAAGGCACGCTGCTTAAAGTGTGTAATGTGGCTCTTATAGACTTACATCTTAATCAGTGATGTACAGATCTCAGCTCTATACAACAATTCATTTACAACCAGCTGATTTTATCTCTATTAACTTCACAGGTGCTGCTAGAGCTCTTAGAAGCCAGACCACAGACACGTCAGGTCCACACACACACACACACCGGGACTAAAAATTGTTTGTCTGCAGTGCATGAGTAAATCGTATGTGTAGATACTTAGAAGTGGAACCTTAAAAACCTTAAAAAAAGCATGTGTGTGTCCAAAAATGTTACTTTTAGAGAGGAAAACAAGAAGAAAGAAAGACAAAGGCAGCTAAAGGCAACGTGAAACTTCTACAGCTAAACGAAAGAAGCTCGATCGTACAGATGAAAAAAGGATAAAATGTATGTCAGCTAAAGGAAAAAGTTGTGCAGCACTTGATTCCATTTTGGTAGCATCTTCCGCGATAATGAATCCATGTTCTTCACTCGTCAGACCTGACGCTTCCCCCCGTATACGTCATCAGCCACTTCTGTTTGATCAGGAAATACAAGAATTATGAGTTTAAAAAATCATCAGTACATAAATATTTACATGCCCTTTTATTCGTCCGGTGGTGACCAGTTTTCTTTTATATGTAGAATGTATATAGAATATAAAAATACCAGTGAAATGTCTTGACGCTGGGACTTTAGGTGTTAAGAGGGAAGAAGTTTGCTTAGTTGATTTGTTAGAGTCGTTTTTCCGCGAGCGAATTAAGTGTTAACAAAACGTCAGTGCCTGCTTGCTAGACACGGATGCTCTCAGCCGACGATTAATTTTCGTCAGCCTCATTAATTCCCAAGACAAATTTATCGCCTCGAACAAAATAACTAATTAACAGCACCGTGGAGTTTGCTGGGCAGCAAATTGGTTTCAGACTCAGTGGCGAGCACCACAACAGCGAGGCATTTCTCCTCCTCGAGCATGGACTCCTAATGGAACGAGCTAGCAGTCGGGAGAGAAAAACTAGTTTTCTTAAATCTTGCCACAGAGACGTCTCGAATGGATTTTGAGGAAATGTTGGACGGGTGCATTATGGAGTTGAACACACTGCAGTGATTGAAACAGCTCGGATGTGTATCGATATGTTTAGGCCACGCCCACTTCGGGTTTAAATACAGGTACAGATATTTGGAGCACTTTAGATACAGATTGTCTTCAAGTGCCTTCTATGCAAATTGATTGGTAGGCGTATATGCATGCCTCAGGATCAATACGGCGATATGATTAGCCCGTCTCAGATTTTCGTCAGCCTGGTGTTTACTCATTTATTGGCATCTAACCATACAGACAGATTGATGGCCTGAGAGAAGAGTGCAGTAACACAATTAATCCTTCCAGCCATGTTTTCGAGTGTCCTTGTTTTTATCTCTTTCTTACCCCCCCCCCCTGCCCCCGCCCATTCAGCTTTAGTAGTGACTCATCTCAGTTTTTGAACTCTGCCACAGCACTAGCCTATGATCATCAGGCTTCAAAGTAACTTTATATGATTTACATCCCAAACAGGCACTGTGTCGTGTTGTGGATGCTAGGAACCATGTGAAGAAATGCTAGATCAGACAGCACTCTGACATCTTGCTCATTATTAAGTGAACTTCAGTTGCAGGGCATGCAGTGGAATTATCAGCGCTGCCGGAAAGGAACCAGCGCTTATTCTGAATCGCGCATTCCGAAACGATGTCTTCAAATTCATGACCGCACAACTCGCTGCCAATTTGGACTTTAATTATTCATCTTTTCTTTCCCTCCAAACTGGTCTGCGGTTCTGAGCAGTAATTAATAACACAGCCTGACAGTTTGGGTTGTTTTTTCTCTGAACTCCAGCACATGACGTTTAATAGCTTTCGAACGAAACCGGCGACTTTAAGTTCATGGACATTCACTACATGCCCACTGTGCTGCCGATCCAACCCCTTGAACTTGGCATTTCTTCACACTCTTTTGTGGTGCCTTAGGCACCCTCTCCCTAGCATGGGATTTGTTTGTTTATTTATTTTTTCTTGCCAACCTCTTTATTCGTTTGTTTTCCCAGGTGACCAAAATGGTGAAGACAGTAACGACCCGCACTGTGCGTCAGGTCCCACTGGGTCCAGACGGTCTGCCGATTGCTGACGGCTCTTCGCCGCTGGGCAGCTACACAGACTCAATTGACCGTCGCTTCATGAAAAATGGTGAGCGCTTCGTCACACCTCAGGCCACGTCCACTCTCACGCGATCCTACAACCACAGCAACTATGGAGACTCATATTACAGCCCGCACGATGCCTATGGGGACGTTTGTGACAACTACGGCAGCCTCTCCCGTGGAATCAACTACCGCCCATACCGGCCCTATGGCTACCGCATGGAGAACAGCTACACCCTCCCCATTCGCAGGGACGACTACGGGCACATGGCGCAGCCGCAAGTACCTGTGGGCGGCAGCAGCACCATGGACCTCAATCGCTCACAGCCAGAGCGTTTCCAGCCTGAGCCATACGGACTGGAGGATGACCGCCGCAGCCTTGGCCCAGACGAGGAAGAGCCGTATGAGCTGGAGCCTGACTACTCCACCGCCAACCGCCGGACACTGCCCAGCGCTGCGCGTGCCATGAGAGATCCGCTGCGCAATGGTCCTCGCGTCAGGTGAGGCTCGGTCTCTGATATCAGTCTCTGGATGATACCTTTACATGAAGTCAGCATGCTTTTCATTTAACCCAGTATCTGTCTTAGTTTTACCTATGAACAATCTGTCTAATCTCAGTACAAGATCAAGAAATTCCAGGTTTGTTCTGAGTCTGATCTTGAGTAATTCTTGGAAATCATTGGTTCAATCTGAGGATGATCTCAGTATCACTTTGAGGAAGACTGGGTTTAATTGGAGTCTGATATCAGGATCACCTCAGGGAAAGTGTTGGTTTTCTCTGAGAATGAGTTCAGTTTGAGTCAGAATGATTAGGGTCTAATCTGAGTCTGATCTCAGTATTACATGTGAATGATTAGGGTCTAATGTGAGTCTGATCTCTATATAACCTCAGGATATATAGGGTCCAGTCTGAGTCTGAGTTTAGTATTACAACTGGATG
>JAOUQZ010000027.1:16889135-16905046 GCA_028564935.1 Neosilurus hyrtlii
TACTACATCTGGAGGATTTAGAGTCTGATCTCAGTATTTCATGTGGATAATTTAGAGTCTGATGTGAGTCTGATCTCAGTATTACATCTGGATGATTAGGGTGATTTGAGGCTAATCTCAACATCACTTCACGGTAATTAGGGTCTGAGTCTGATTTTATTTTGATCTCGGGAAGATTTGGGTTTTACTTAAGTCTGAACTCTATCACATATGGATGATTTGTTGCTAATCTGAGTCTGATCTGAGTAGCACATCAGTAGGACTGGAGTGAAGCACATGGTCCTGAACACACACACCAACATCGAGCTCTGACAAACTCCTGACTGTCTTATGCGTGATGGTCGGGAGGTATTTTTGGCACATTGTCACACTCGTGTCTCCATAGCATCCCTATAATAACACCCCAGGTTCAAAAATAATGACTGCATGAGGAGAGCCAGGCGTTATAATTACGGCTTATGGGATCCGAAAACCGTCAATTACTCTTGTGGGAAAATTGTGGCGTTTCCCACAGAAATCATCTCATTGCACTCGAGTCGGCAAGCGACAGCGGAGTGTGTTTAATCCATTACTAACGCTACATGAGCGCAGTTTGTCCTGCACACCCTCTCAGCTTTGCCACTCTTTCACCCTCTCATTTAACTTCGAGCTGTTTTGCTTACTTCATTAGTGTTTGTTTAAATGCACTGAATAGCTTCACTCGACGCTGCTGGTAACCAATCAGGTCAGGTGTGTTTTCTCCCAGATGGCTTTTTTGATCTGAGAAGCTGTCCGCCCACTTCCATAGCCGTGAACTTACATATGATGGCACTACTTTAGATTTTTCTTCCTTAATTTGGTTCCGCCCCTTATTAGCTCTCCTGCTGTCACAGCCACAAAGTAGAGAAGGCTTCTAATGAGAGAGCTTGGAGGACCCCGCTGTCCCCCCTCCTCTTAGACACTCGCATGATTGGCAAGTTTATGTGATTGGCATATGTGTTTGCTCCTCCCACCCAAACAACACATCCGGTTATTCCAGGTTGGCCACGGCGACGTCTATGTTTTGAACTCGCAAGTGATGAACATGAAATGTTTTGGACTGATGAACCTTACAGTTGTGATGAAATTAGATGCCAGTGGGGTGGATGGAACAAACCACAACCTTTTGCTGTACGCAAAAGGTTTGTGTATTAAAAGGATAAACTGATCATTGTTTATCATTCCTGTGAACCGTCTGCCTGGTGGGAAAATTTGTGTTACTTTCACCACATTCATTATTCGGGCTGGATAATTGTGTTTGTACGCAATGCAACGCGTCTGTTCTGCACAGCACTTAATTAACATTCATGCTCCAGAACCTCTGATGATTTTAAAATAGCTCGTAGAGGCAGAGGAACAAAAATACCCACGCTTAAGGATCAGCTCGCATCCGAACTGCCTCGCAGAAAATAGAAAAAGCACCAAGGTAACTCAAATGACAGCGAAATATAGATGAAATGACATTCTCACGCTTAGCTTTTAATTCCCCAACTTCGTGGGAAATGTGTGTTTCTTCATCCGTCATGCGAGGAGACGGTGAACGGGGGTGAATGATGAGCGCCGAAGGACAGAACGCGGTGATAAATGATCAACACACATTTCATCAGACCTGCGCCGGTTTAATCAGATCTCTTTGACACCGCTTGTACTGCTGTCCCTGATGCGCTCCCATCAGCGCACCCGCACACTCAGATGTTATGTTGGCTACGACGCTTCATTTTGCTTCACCGGCTTTATTATCCTGGGTCCTGTGTGTGAAAACGATAAAGCCAGACAGAGCAGAATGTGGAATCCCAGACGGTGTGTTTACAGGATGTGGGATTTATTTCATCATGTTTTGCCGACGTAGCCGAAGCGGCCTTAAAAATGCCCAAGTGTTCACAGATACGTTATTTCAAAAATCGGAGGGCAAAACTTCTCGTGAGCGACAAAGAAAATAACACACAGATCATTCATGTCCTTTTAGGTAGTCTAGACAGGGAAAAAAAACAGCTATCAAAAAGCTGAATGTGTCGACTGGACTTCAAGTGTAAGAGCCTGTTGTCATGGTAACGCTGACAATAGCACTTACTATAATTAGCTAGGTTATTGCACTTTAAAACTCTAATGGTTATTGTTTATCTGACACTCACAGCACATTTTCCTTTTTCATACAGTAATATACATATACCCTCATGGAAGCCACACCCGCCTTTTAAGTCTGTACCTAATTTTTGACGGCTAGCTGTACGGAAGTAGCTGTTCGGACCCCCTACGGGTTATAGCGTGCTGCTCGTTGTGGCTGTGTGACTGCAGGACTGCAGGAAACATTGGCGATAAATCCAGTGATTATTGCGAGGGAACTAGGGCCACCTACACAATCCGAGCACCCGTTCCCATCTGCCTATCCTGCCAGGTTGCCATGGAGATGACCCCTAGGGACACCACCCCCGCCCCTCTCATCCCTGACATGCGTATATCATGAGATCAGATGGCGGTTAAAAGGACAAGCAGCCAGCCCAGTCCATTAGCAAGGAGATCATTACTTTAGGATTTATCTTGCGAACAAGCGTACGTTTCCTCCAACGAGAGAAACGCAAAGCATTTCCTGTGTTGCATCGTGACGTGTCCGTGTATAAATCCACAGACCTCTGAGGAAGGACCGTATCATTCCTTCACAGCCTTTCTGCTGAACTTCAAAGGGAAGTTAGACTCCATGCTCTTTGCTACGACTCTTAAAAAACGCTGCAATATTTCCGTTCGTAAGCGTGACGCCAGCACACGCCCAGGTTTAATACCGTCCCTCCTGAACCTCAGGTCTTTCAGCCCGGGGCTGTTCTTCTCTTCAGGGAGATCCTGTCTGTGTGTGAAGCGCTCGCGGAGTGGGAGGTGGAAAGATTCCTGGAGCACCTCATTCCTCTCGCTGCCCTTCTCGCTGGATTTCGCCTTATAACGAGCACTTTCGTGCCAGCTAGATTATCAGCAAAATCATCAGTTATAGTTAGGTAATTTTAGGAGCTTCCTTCATTAGCACCTGGGTCCTAGTGTCAGTGGGATTCCTGTCCTGGGAATAAACACTCAGGTTTAAATTCCCATCCTGATATTCCCGTCACTAAGACCAAGCGAATGAGCATGCAGGAATGTCAGTTTTTTGCTGTGTGGCACTGTGTATCATTCTGTGTGTGTGTGTATGTGTGTGTGTGTGTGTGTGTGTGTGTGTGTGTGTGTGTGTATGGATCTGAAGTGGTTATGCTAATTATATCATTTATCAAGGCTCTTTCTTTCATATCAATTACCTCACATTGCCTCACAAACAGCATTCTGAGCTAAGTGCACCACACACACACACACACACACACACACACACACAAAGCATGTGAGCATGACAGGGATTTCTGCATGCTTTTGGTTGATGACTAAATGAAGCTGTACAGAAGAGTCATACTCGATCCAATCAGCGTCCAATCAAATCCAGTCTAATCCAGATTCTTCTTTTCGAAACTCGTAGGCGCTTCAACAGTAATAATTTAAAGCTCATAGCTTCAAAGTGGAGCTGTAATTCTACAGTAGAAATAAATAAAGCTTAACTGTAAGGAAGAATGTAACAGCCCTTGAAGCACACACAATAAGGCGTGTTAATCTTAGATAGAAAGTTGCACACACACACACACGCTGGTATATTTACCACACAACCAGTGCACAGTTCAGCCCACACCGAAATCTCAGCCTGCGTAGTAAAAGGCAGAATGCTGGCTTTAATGAACTGGCTTCGTAAAAGTTGTTGGTGGTGCTCGAGCGTACTGTAGTGGCTCACAGCGGCGCGCTGTTTTAATGACATCTCCTGTCTCTCCTACTTAAGAGCGCAGCATGGGCATCCTTTCAGCCCCGAGAACCATATAGGCTTTTAAAAACATCCATCATTTGTTTATTTCATTCATAATTTATTTCTGAAGTAAAGACTGGTGCAGATGATTGACTCATGCTTCAGATTTGCACGCTCGTCTTCTGATATATATATAAAGTAATTATAATCCATTTATAACTTTTTGTGTGAAGTTGCTAACAAAGAAACCAACAGGAACATAAACATAACCCTCTTGGTATGAAAGTTGCTTTTAACCAAGTTTTATTCTAATTTAGAATGTCTCGCATTTAAAGAGAGGTCCCTGAAAACGTACATGCGTAGGTTTTTTTCCATTGCAGGAAGGAGCGAACGTAGCGAAAGCGCCGTTGGATTGGTTCGAGCAGTCGTTCTAATTTAAACAGACGTCTGGATTTGCTGCTGAATTGTTGTTCTTGAGGCATTGGAGGTGAAATCTCAGTCAGTGGTTTAGCATTAGAGCAGTGAAGGTTGTGGTTTAAGTCCCAGGATTAACAGAGGTCAGGGTTAAGCCACTGAGCGAGAACGTTAACCCTCAAACTGCTCGGATATAGTCTTGGATGGGATTCTACCTCAGGTGGGATTTCCTTTGGATTAAACCGTCTGACCACTGAATAAATGAAAAGGTCTCTGGGTGACGGGGTCGCTGTAGAACGATCCCAGAGATCCACAGTGCTGTTCTCTTAGAGCTGTGCAATATAACAGGCTGTGGGTTCTTTTGATTTCCGGTGTTCCTGCTCAGTTCATCAGGAACTGATAAAGAGATGTTGCAGTCTGGCTGTGTTTTCCCCAGGCATCATGCAGCTCTGTCACCTTGCATTGCCGTCTTCTTCATTCTTTCTTTCTCTCCCTCTCCCTCCTGTAACCTGACTCTCGTGTTCATTAATAAAAGCGCCGCTCCTCTCTGCTTCAGTCCATTAATAAAGCACTGGCAGCTGTTCTTCTTATCAACAGCGCTGGTTCTTCTGGCTGCTTCCTTGACAGCGTGGTTAATAGCCGTCCACACTCACTGCTCACCTAACTCGACTGTTTTTCTCTCCTCCCCGATGTTGTGGCGTTTCCATCACTCTCCGTCTCACTCTGACTGTTCCACTTAAACCCATTTTCTTCCACACGTCCATCTTCTCCTTCGTCTCGTGTCCTCCCTGAAAAACACACGCTTCTGCTTTTCCAGTGGAGTGCCTAATTATTTTTCTTCACTCTTTGCCTGTCGGTGTCTCTCTGTTTGATAAGGAAATGATTTTCATTTACCTGTCCTCAGTAATAACTTCATATCTTTTTGATGTAATATCACGGAATTACACAGGAGAGTTTGATCGGAAGTTAAGATTATAAAAATGAACCTAATCATCATATCTGTCTCTTTCTTTAACCCTAAACAGAGGCTATGATGACCCCATTGAGTCAGAGCTAATTGATGAGCGGCACCGCTATGCTCCTGGCATGTACCCCGCTCCGCTTGCACAGCCCGAGCGGGGCAGCACGGCCAGCTTGGATGGCGGCATCGATGGCGGCATCGGGCGTCAGGACCCACGTTGTTGGCGTGACCCCGATCTCCCTGAGGTCATTGCTATGCTGGGCCACCCTCTAGATCCGGTCAAAGCCAACGCCGCTGCCTACCTGCAGCACCTGTGCTACGAGAACGATGCGGTGAAGAAGGCAGTGCGACAGCTGAACGGCATCCCGGCTCTCGTGGCATTGCTCGAACATCCCAAGGGTGAAGTGCAGCGCAAGGCATGTGGGGCTCTGCGTAACCTCTCCTTTGGCAAGGACAATGAAAATAAGGTGGCTATCAGGAGCTGCGACGGCATCCCCGCTCTTGTTCGCTTGCTCAGGAAAAGCGGCGACGCCGAGGTCCGCGAGCTCGTCACAGGTACGTCGTCTACGTGTCAGTCCTCATTTACCGATTTGGAACATTTCCTCCAATTATTTTCGCAGAACCACCAACCTGGTCCACATGAGTACCGGGGTATCTCTGAATTCTATAATGCAGATTTTATTCTTATGCACTTTTATTGCACAGATTTATTTACTTTTGTTCTTCACAGTGAAGAATAACACATCACTGGAAATAGGATCTGGAGCCTGTCTGTGATGTTAATTATACCACAGTTTCATGCTTTCTTTGCCGCTCAGATTAAACAGAGTATATTAGTAGAAATTAGTCGTCATGCAGCACCTAATAGGACTTGTAGCTTTTTTTCTCTCACAGCACCTTTGTTCTAGGAGTGAATTAAAATAAACACATCCAGCTTTAGCTCACTAATAGCTTTTTTGTCCTTATTTTGCAAACAGGTTGAGTTCTGTTTCAGCACAGATGCCGTTTTCGCGTTTCTTTATCTGTAGGTATTTACGGAACAATACCTGCAAACGTGTCCCACATCGCAGGTCTTTATTCATAAGACTCAACAAATCTACGGTCCCAAAGGACGATCCCAGCGCTCAGATTTAATCCCTAAAACCTGCATTCAGCTCACTGCTGCATGCTGGTGCAATATGAGAGCCACTAAAACCAGCGCCAAGCTTCTGGCATGGCAGGAGATGAGTGTTTTGGTTCAGACTTGAACATTCGGTCTGCTGGAGCTGCTGTACTGGTTCTGGATCAGGATTAATAAGCACGGCGGTCCAGAGTGTGGTGTCCTGGAAGATGGTCCTAATTTTAAATGGCCTTTCGTTTGGTTGTTGCATTTGAGAAGGTATTTTGGTTCTAATGTACTGGTTCTTTTATAAGATGGCCCTAAAATACTAACTCTAGACCAGTCTTACTGAAACATGCTGTCCATAATTATATGAGATCATGTTTTGGGATGTCCTACTGGATCTGGACCAGGCTTACTGAGCACTACTGTCCAGAGTCTGGTTCCCTGAAAGAAAAGCTAATTTGGTTTCTGCATACCAGATGGTATTTCGAGCTGATTCTGATTCAGCCTTCCAGCGCATATTGTTCAGATTGTGGCCTACCAGAAGATGCTTATTTTGGTTGGATACTACATCCAGCTTACAGAAGCACACAGCCCAACCCCTGGCATACTAGAAGCCTTTTTTTAGGGCTGGTATTCTGGTTCCGGATCAGACGTATTAAGCAGTACTGTTCAGAGTCTTGCATACCAGAAGTTGTTTATGTGGGGTTGGATTATTTTTATAGAACATGCTGTCCAGTTAAAGTCCACTCAACTTAGTTAGATGTGAACTTCCTTCAATTCTTTATTTCTGAATGCACACTCGGGAAATAGCAGATTTTTCTGACTGAGGCACTGATCCTAGATCAGCTGCACAAGCTGCCTATTTGTGTTAAATCTCCTGGTGATTTGCTAAATGGCCCTGAGAGAGTACAATGGGGGGTTTGTCCCCCTTCATCTAATGCTTTAATCCACTTACCGGTTTTACCTGGCATGCGTTTTCAGGAGTGCTGAAAATCCAGCAGAGATACTTGCAGAACTACAGGGATCACGTTAGCATGGGTGGTCTTTTAACTTCCTCGTACCCTAGCCTGTTTACATTTACCTAAAGTTTCAGGTTGCTCAGAGACAGAGTGTGAGCAAATATTCATCAACTCTGCCCAAACTTATGACTTCATGACCATAGCAACGCTTTGTCAGTCTTGGGCTTGAAGGTCACCCAGTATGTGACTCGTTTGAGAAAATGTTGCATTGAGTAGTTTGGAAAAACTCTTGCAAATGGGAAGAAAAACTTGCATAATTTGTACTTTTTTTAATAATTCTGGATATGATTCTGGCTGCCATTGTGTCTTGATCGGATTAAGGCTGAGCTAGGAAGAGTTTTTCCGCTCAATTCAGCGAGCACACAGAATACATGGGATTCCTGCATGTGGTGGTCTGTGAGCCAGTGAAGGGTGGCCATGCCCCAGCTGTGATGATTGCTTTTGCAGTGCAGTGGGCCTTTTAGTCAAACTTAAAAATAGCAACAAGTGGGAAGGGTCTCGCCCCAAACGCCCATCTGGTTTAATCTGGAGAGGCCCCTATGAAAACACAACCTCTTCATAATATGAGATCGGAACCATGAACTGGACTCAGTGCGGCACAATTAAAAATAATTGCAGGGTTTCAAAAATAACAAGAGCCCATCATAGAGGTTTTGATTCCATTCATCGAAAAACCTCAGCAGCCCACTGTTCCCTCTGAGGACGCCCGACTGACAGTAGTGGCTAGTTTTGTACACACTTCCTTTTCTTTCCTTTCCAGCCGCCCTTGTTTGGAAAATGCCACATTAAAAGTTCCTGACGTGTTGTAAGATGTCGTTTGGCAAAATAAGAAGAACGTTAAGAATGCTCTCACTATGAATCTGGACCCACTCATCACACAGAGAACGGTGGCGCTCGAGAGAATGTTAAGGAACCGAATTTAGCTTGTGAGGATAAAATAAAATTGGTCAAATGGTCTTGAAGCAGAATGCAGGGTGGTATTAAAGAAGAATTTTTTCTCCTCTCCTTTCTTTACCCTCCTGACATCTGTCTGCTCAGTCACCTCCACTCAGTATGGGTTGTAACAGCACCTTTAATGAATGTCCCATAAGGGCAGCATGTCTTTTACTCCATTCGAAATTGAATTAGCTGGGAGGCTGTGGTGCCGAGCAGGAAACTGCAAACCCAATAAAGCTGCACACACACACACACTGAGCTTCCTCCGGGCACATCACACAATGTTTTCCCCTTCTGGATTTGATTTTTGAGGAATCCAGCTGAGGGAGTGATATCAGAGAGCAGCATGTTTTTAACCTTGGGTCACAAAAGGGCATTCCAGTGACCTCTACGAACCTGAACTGCTCAGAAGATGGGTCAGAGAAGCATGGAGTCTGAGCTATGCCGAGTTTTTTAAACCCCATGAGTCTCTACTGCTTTCTGAAATTCTAACAACACCCCGTCTGGTCAACCAACAGAACAATGTCACCTCCGTCCGGCGGGGAGAGTTCCAAGGAGAACTCAGGATGAGACTTCTGGGTTTCAGGTGTCAGACACACTTGGAATGTAATAAATTAAGAGACATATAGAATCAAGGACACAATATGTTATTAAATCAGAAACATGTAATACCTTATAGAACCAGAATCACACAGTCATAACTGTTTAGATTCAGGGATGTCTAGACTCAGTAAAATGAACACTTAGAGTCAGGCTGATGTAGTGTTTTGTAAAATCAGAAATATCTAAGGAGTATGCATAGCCCTGTTGAGTCAAGGATACTTGAAGACTTGTAGAGTCAAAGCCCCGTAAAGTCAGAAACCAAGTCTGAACCAAGTGTGAGTCAGACACATGCAGAATCTTACAGAGTTGGAGACATTTAAAGTCTTGTATTGTCAAGAAGATTGTTTGCATTGTCGAGTCAGGGACATGTAAGGTCAGGCACATACGATGTCTTATAGTACTAAAAACACATTGAGTCAGGGATGTTTAAAATTTGGGCTCTGTATTGTAGAGTCAGGGGCAAGCAGAGTCTTGTAGTGTTAGAGACGGGACATGGACACCGAGGGAGATGCAGCGTCTTGTGGAATCAGTGATTTTTAGAGCTTGTAGGAAAAGAAAGATGTACAGTCATGTGGAGTCTAGAGTATGTAAAGACTTGTAGAGTCAAAACCATGTCTTATTGAGTCACATGCACAATCGCTGAACTGCCAAACCGCTTAGTCGTACTAGGGTCACGGGGAGGCTGGTGTGTTTCTCGGCCAATACTGGGCAAAGCCATGGTACACCCTGAACAACTCGCCAGACTATCACAATGCAACACACACTCAAGCATTCACACTTTTACCTAGGGTCAATCTGGAACAGCCAGTTAGCCTAATGTGCATTGTTCACACAAGGGCAAGGACAACATGCAAACTCCACACAGAAGTGCTCAAGCCCTTCAGAATCAAACCCAGGACCTTCCTGCTGTGAGGCAGACGTGCAACTACTATGCCACAGTGCCATCCTTTTATAGAGTCAGAGACATGCAAAATATTGTGAAGTTGGAGACATTTCAAATCTTGTAGGGTTAGGGGCAGGTCGTTTCAAGGGCAGGGAGAGTCAGGGGCAGCTCATTTCAAGGGCAGGGAGAGTCAGGGGCAGGTCGTGTCAAGGGCATTAGAGTCGGACATGAAGAGTCAGGGGCAGGTCATGTCAAGCATATGTAAGGACTTGTCTTATTGAGCCACATATGCATTCACTGAACTGTCAAACCGTCCTGCAAGGGACATGTAGAGTCAGGGGCATGTAGAGGCTGGTAGAATCAGACTTGTTTAGTCTTGTTTAGGGAACAGAGAGACGTATATAATCAAAGTGTTTTCCAGGAGGAAGTGGCTCTGTATTTCTAAATTACACGTTTGGTTCAGTTTTTTTCACCTCATATTGACCAAGTTGATGGTTTTCTCATTTTGTGTCTTATTCTTCTGCAGAGACTGAAAGTTGCTGTTTTTGTGGCTTTCTCATCTCCCATTGGGTTTATTTTGTAAAATATGGGCTTTGTCAGACTTTTTTTTCAATCCCTGCGGCATCAGAAAGCTCGCGAGCCGCAAACCGCATTCAATAGCTTTCCTTGTATGAAGCACTGACTAGATTAATTTATTACCACACACAATAACCAAACCACCACTGGTGTTTCGAAAATGAAAGGGAAAAAATCAGTATATCACAGTGTGTGGCGCTGCGCTCAAGGAAAAGTTCCCACTTTCTCTTACATCATGGGAATTGAAATGTAATGATTTGGATTTAATGGCTTTGTTTTCAGTATTAAACTTTTCAGAAGGTGTCAGGGCGTGTCATACTGTAGACTTTTTTGGGGAATGATGGGAGAAGAACAGTCCATCAAATAGACAATATATTCAAAAGCACTTTTAGCAACCCAGACTTTTACCATTGTAACCATTTTAACCCAGTTCGTCTCTCGTTCCGTTGTCATGGACACGCCACCTTATTTCCTGGCTCCAGATGATGCGTTGTACATAGTATTACATCATCCCTGCACCAGTGTTGGGCGGGACAGTGTTTGTAAATAGAGGCATGCTCACACGTGTGGTCATCCGAAGTAGCTTTAATGGCTTTCCTTTCCAAATGAAAGGGCTGAGAGTCACCGCAGGGGCTTCTGGGAGGTGTATTATTTTTATGTTTGGAACCATTTCTGAGTGTGTGGATTCAGCTGGATCAGGGTGGGGGAGAAATGTTTACAACAAGGAAGTGGGGAATGAGGATGGCGTTACAACCAGAGCGCCACTCTGTTGCGCCCAGGATTCTGTGGGCCTCTCAGTGTTCACCACTCCTCTAGGTTTTGAGACATTTTGTTGATGTGAAAGTGCAGACTGAGCCTTCGACTTGTTTCATTTTGTTCTTTGTAGTGAGACAGATCACTGTTGTGCTTGTATTTCTGTCGTGATCGTGTGAAACACGCTTTCGCTCTGATCTAGTGATGTGTAGTGAGTGGTGCTGAATGACACGTGGATCCGGGAGTGAAGTAGCGCCTGAGTGCCGTCTTGCTCTTTCTTTTCTTTTTCTCTTTGTGTAGTAATCACGCAGAAAGATCTGAGAGTTTCAGAAACATCACTGCACGACCTTGATTTCAAAGCGCTTCTTCGTTTGCTTTTTCTTCCTCATATATCTATCAACATGCTTCTCTCTGGATTTCTTTCCAGGAACATTGTGGAATTTGTCCTCGTACGAGCCTCTGAAGATGGTGATCATAAACCATGCGCTGCAGACCATGACCAACGAGGTGATCATCCCGCACTCGGGCTGGGAGGCTGAGCCCAATGAGGACTCGAAGCCGCGGGACGCTCAGTGGACCACCATCTTCAAGAACACGTCCGGTTGCCTGCGGTACTCAATGACTCGCACACAGTCCTCACAAAACACCTTCATTCCTTGCTGTTTCATTTTGGCATCGCAGGGATCGAATCCAGTTATTTCATACGATGTTTAGCTTGAAGAGTGTGTACATGAGCCCTCCACTAACCCTTACATAGCAAATCAACATGCTGAACACAATAACAACCCAAATACCCTCCAAGGTTTGTTAGCCCAGACTAAATGCCTTGCAGCTTTATTTATTTATTTATTTATTTTAATAATGGCTGACCTTTCATTGGGTACAATAACTCATCATGATTTTAGTCTCTACATCTTAAAGCTATAAAAGGGTTTTAATTAACAATGCACATCGACAGGGGCTTTTATTTCAAGGTCACAAGGTCAACTCCGTCCTTTAATCAACTGGATAACTCTGCCGTGTCAGTGATGCACTCTCAAGTCTCCGAGCTTGTGTTCACAGTGCCACTGTTTTCCCGTCCAATCTAATACTAATTTGTTTTCAGAAGGTCCCTAGGGACAAGGGAAGAGACGCATTTAAGAGCCGTTTAGCTGGCGGCCATCCATTAAGTAGCCGCTCGGAGCTGTTTGCAAAAGTAGCAGAACAAAGGCGTTTTATTTCAACAGCTTTTAAGAGAAGAGCAGATAAGTGAATAGAATGAAAAGCCTGAAGATAGGCAGGAGTTTAAAGATTATTTAATGAGAGGCAGTGAAGACATGAGATTTATGTCTGTGGTGTTTTTCTGCAGAAACTGATTAGAGAAAAGGAGCATCAGGTTCAGGAGTTTAGGGCTAAACACTTTAGTTCTGTCAACACATCTGAGAGCCAACACTACAGCTAAATACCGTTAATCATTTTTACTGACGCAGTTAGCATGCGATTGAGTTTCTCATAGTTATAAGTGTCTGAATTCATGAATGTTTTATTCATAAACGTGTCGTGTTTTTAACTCGCACCTCTCAGGAGCTATAGGAATGGGTTCCTTCACACTTTATGGTTTTGGACACTTGCCGGGCTTTAAAACTTGGTATGCTTGTCGCTACTATGAGTGCTAGGATGAGTTTGTGTGTGAGTGACCTTGACTTTTAATTTTCAAGGTCACAGAGGCAAAAAACTGCACATTACATGTCGTGTGCTTGTTCTATATTGGCATGTTGTCATATAAACGGTCCTTTCGGCGGAAGCATCTGGACCCCTGCGGTCTGTTTATTTATATTCGTGTTTTACATGTGTTCCTCAGTTTGCTGAGTCCAATTCAAACTGATATGTTTCTCTGTTTGTTTGTTTTTTGTTTTAACTCTTATTACAATTCAACAAATCAAAACATTTGGACATTTCACATTTCTTTTATGTTATGTAAAGTTATTTTCCGATTGCAATTCAAATCCTGCAGATGAGTCGAATCAGTGTCAGATTGCTCGCTTTCTCATAGAGTTCAGACTCAGGTGAGTAAATTTAGAATGAAATCACTTGTAACTAGAGTTTACATCCTGCAGGTAAATAGATAGTAGATAGTTGAGAGTAAAATTATTTTTTCGTAGAGTTCAGATCCTGCAGAAAAATCTATTCAGAGTCAAATCACTTCTTTCACTATAGATCAAATTCCACAAGTGAGTCGATTCAGAGTCACATTGCTGGGTCACGAGAATTCTAATCCTGCAGCTGAGTCGATTCAGAGTCGAATCACTTTCTCAACTGAGACCTGACTGACACCTAAGCAATTTTGTCTGAAAGTACAAGGGAATTTTATTTTAAAGGGAATTGAATGAATTCAAACTGCAATTCGCATATTTTCGGACATAGTCAGTCGAATTCAAGGTAAATGACCAGATTTGCGGTGATGGTGAAAGATTTTGGACCTGTGCAAAATGATAATTAGTAGATATTATTATTAGATCCTTGAAGTTTTTCAAAGAGACCTCATTTTGAGCGTAATGCCAGTATTTTTGGCCAAAACCAATCGAAAACAACGTTGCACTAGTTCGCGGCTATATCGTTTACGTGAGTCGGGTCTTCCTACTTGTTACTCGAATCAGCATCTGAAGGTTCACTCCGTGTTGGTAAATTGATCAAGAATCAAATCACTTCCCAAAGATCCTGCAAGATGAATCAGTTCAGAGTCAAATTGCTTTCTCACTACAGTTCACAGCCTGCAGCCTGTGAGTCGTTGCAGAGTCAAATCACTTTGCTAGCTGAGTTAACTTCATGTATGCAATTGAATTTTAAATTGAGTTGATTTAAAGTCTTACTAGGGTTCATTCCATGCTGGTGAACTGATTCAGATTTAAATTGCATTCTCACTAGAGGTGACTTCCTGCAGATGAGTCGATTCAGACTCGCGTCGCCCAGTCATCTGTTTAGCTGTATGCTTTGAGTTGGTTTTCTGTGACATGCATTCCAGTTTGATTTGGTTGTTTTGATTTAATTTAATTGATATTATATCTTTTGGATAAATATGTGCATGCAGGTTATTTGCTAGCATCTGGAAGGGAGATGAATAACGTGATGCTCTGTAAACTTTTGAATGGTAATTTTCTAAAGAATTTTATTTCTTACGAGGTCTGTTAAAAAAAAAAAAAAAAGAAACGGTGATGCCTTTTCTTAAACTGTAAGGCTCAACCCCTGGATTAGTGTTCATTTTTGATTATTAAAGCACATTATTCAGTAAGTGCTATGAATTATTCAGGGACTGCACTGAACTAATAGGAATGGTGTGTCATTATGAGGTTGAGGAGTGGTAAGACTGGACCCTGAGCTCTTGAGGCTTTATGTTTATTAGCTAACATTAAAATCACTTTGTTTAATAAAAAAATGCTCTCCTAACTCACATCAACACCTCCCTGGCCCGCCGACGTTTTCCTGGCGTTACGAGCACTCCTGAGTGTCAGGAATCTCACTAGCAGGGTTCTGATTGCATGTGAAAATTGCTCAGGAAAAAACGATGTAATGCTGTAAAAGATGAGAAAAATGTTTTTTTTTAATCCAGCGATTATATCTTGCTTTGAAGCGCTCATTGTGCCCAAGTTTCTAAATGTTTCCTGAAGTATGACTAGCCAATCAGATTAGAGACAGCTGTGTTCAGCTAAATGTATAAAGAGTACCCGTACTACCAGCCATGATGAATGGAATGAGTGGCTCAGTGCAGCGAACGTACTGCTGTAGTGACTTCCTGTATGAGTTTATTACTGGTGCTAATAGTTTCTTCATCCTGCATGATAAGATTGTTCTAGATTATGATGCTGTGATTTCATACTGATCGGCTTCCTGCAGGACCAGGACTCGTAAACTCAAACATCCCGAACCCTGTGTTGTTGCTCATACGGCGAACGTGAAAAGCAGCTCGGCGTAGAAGCGTAGTGAAGAGCTGCTGTGTTTTAGGGCAGTAAAGAGCACGATAATGTCTGTCTG
Organism: Neosilurus hyrtlii; assembly: GCA_028564935.1. NCBI lineage: Eukaryota > Metazoa > Chordata > Actinopteri > Siluriformes > Plotosidae > Neosilurus > Neosilurus hyrtlii. The sequence goes on from JAOUQZ010000027.1 coordinate 16,904,214, forward strand.
TTTGTTCCACATTTTGAGGCTGAAATCGATCCGCATGGTCTCGTTTCATCTCTCTTTCTGTATTGATGCTCTCATTAGTAGCTCACCTCTAAACATTTCAGCTGTGTGGCTTCTGATTAAACCCTCCGAGCCCTGAGACACTCAGTATTTCATCCATGGGTACACTGCATCACTCTGCCATGACTGGAGAGGAGCTGGGGTCGAGAGAAAGCTCTTCAGCTGCACTTACTGTTTTTCTCATGCAGCACCTCATGAACACTGGAGTGGACGAAAGAGAGAGAAAGAGAGAGAGAGAGAAAGAAGGGCTGATGGATGAAAGAAAGAGGACATTTGTTTTTCCACATTTAGGACCTCTAACAGTTAGCAGCCCTATATATTCTTTGATTTGTCCTGTTCGGAACAGTTAAGGGTTCTTTGATTTGTTCTGTTTGGAACAGTTAAGGGTTCTTTGATTTGTTCTGTTTGGAACAGTTAAGGGTTCTTTGATTTGTTCTGTTTGGAACAGTTAAGGGTTCTTTGATTTGTTCTGTTTGGAACAGTTAAGGGTTCTAAGGTTTGTATCGTTTGGAACAGTTAAGGGTTCTTTGCTTTGTCCTGTTTGGAACAGTTAAGGGTTCTTTGATTTGTCCTGTTCGAAACAGTTAAGGGTTCTTTGGTTTGTCTCATTTGGAACAGTTAAGGGTTCTTTGCTTTGTCCTGTTTGGAACAGTTAAGGGTTCTTTGCTTTGTTCTGTTCGGAACAGTTAAGGGTTCTTAGGTTTGTCTCATTTGGAACAGTTAAGGGTTCTTTGCTTTGTCCTGTTTGGAACAGTTAAGGGTTCTTTGCTTTGTTC
>JAOUQZ010000027.1:16942356-16958195 GCA_028564935.1 Neosilurus hyrtlii
ACACACACACACACACACACACACACACACACACACACACACACACACACACACACACACACACACACACACGGTAAATGTACAACTCGGTAGCAAACGTGTTTGTAACTATCATATGTGCCTTAACCCTTCTCTGTGTTAGATCGAGAATAACTGTGTTTTCTATTAAGCTCTATGTTGTTCCTCTTTCTGAATCCCCGCCCCACCCTTTCTCTCTCCTTCTCTCTCTGTCTCTCTCTATCTATCTCTCTCTCTCTCTCCCTTGCTCGCTCCATGTCCTCAGTGTAGTCTAGACTGGTGGTGGGTTTTTGCCTTGTGTTTTACGTTGTATTCTATAGACACACTTAACAGGGGTGGGGGGGTGTCGATGACGTAGAGGAGAACGTCGTTCATGCTTTTCGTAGTGCTCGATGCTACAGAATGTATTCCGCTCATTTTACTAAACCCCCCCTCGGACGGGAACCACAGCACTTGTTAGAATCCAGCAGAGGTTTGTTTAGGGTATCACTTTGGTGTGTTTTCAATAAATCATGCCTGGAAAGATTTCATCGCCTCGATATCTGATTATTATTATATAGAGTTCTATACACATTCAAAAAAAATCATATTTGTTTGTATATATTCCTCTGAGTTGAGTGCTGCTGAGATAAAGCTGTGTTACAGGGCAGAGTGAGCTTCAACCAGGGTGTGTGCCGCCCCGGAAATGGCCTGCGTGATGATGGACAGGTGTTTGTGTGCTTGATCCCAGTCCCGCTTCAGGTTGCTCTGCGGCGCTTTCACCATGGCATCCGCCAGACCCGGAAACGTGGCCAGATTGGAAGACCGGGATGCCCAGATCACATGCCTGCAGGAGACACAACGACGGGTTCGGTTTACTTCACATCACCAGGACCAGTCCAGTCCAGTCTGGTGTGTTAGAGGTGTTCATGAGGTCATGACTGAGTTGAAAGAAGGGCTTTAAATGACGGAACTCATCATGGCAAATAAGTACTAAACTGACACGTTGAGCTTACTTTAAAATTCTAGAACCAGCCATGATAAAAAAAGTACAGAAAAGAACTTGAACTAAATAATAAAAAGATGTCGTACAGTGCTATACTCTGTTCTGGATTCTGATTGGTCAGGAGAAGTGTTCAGCAGCTCTGACAGTAATTCAGCTGCAGGTCTCTGGTTTTATATGATTTTGCTTGTTTTAACATGCTATCGTTTCTATAGTAATGTATGAATTTTAAAAAATCTAGAATGAGATGTTGGAACTGTGGTGGCTCAGTGCTTAAGGTGTTGGCTTACTGATCCTAAGGTCAGGGGTTCAAGCCCCACTGTCACCGAGTTGTGACTGCTGTCCCCCCAGTGCAGCTAACTGGTTATGAAATGCAGGCCATGTCTGTGGTGAGAGTCCTGTAAAGGAAACATTACTATCCTTCGTAAAGAGGAGGCTGCATAGCCATCAGCGTGTTTCTGCCCTGCTATGGCCTGGCGAGCTGTCCAGGGTGTACTCTGCCCTCGCCCAGAGTTGGCCGAGATGGGCGCCAGCCTCCCTGCGACCCTAATCAGGATTAAGCGCTTCAGAAAATAAATAAATGAACGAATGATAGAATGACATGTTATGTAACATTTAGGGAAGGAGTCTCCAGTGTCACTCGGCTTCATCATAGCAACGTGTTGTTATTTTTCCCTTTCGTACATCATTGGGTGCTTAATCGTATCTCCAACGTGCTAAAATGGTACCTGAAACCATATTTTTCAGGGAAGGCGAGTGGGTTCAGGAAGGCTCGGTCCAACAGCATGAGCTGGTCGTTGATCTTGCGAGCTTTCAGTGGCCTGCCAAACAACAACAAAGATATCATGTTTCTGTTGTTTCTGTTGTTCTCTGGAACAGTTGCGAGCCTTTAGAGCTCAAAACATTCCAACTTACGAGTTGTTCACAACGTCTGAACCGCTGATGGTCTCCTCCAGACTCTTGGCTGCATCACGGAATGACTTTACTGCTTTCTTTAAGGGTTCTATTGCAAAAAAAAGTCACACCCAATGCTATCACAGCTAGCAGACAATTACAACATGTTACACAATTGACTGTTCCTGGATATCTAGAGTTGATGATTAATTTTTAAAAAAGGTCACATGGTTGTATGATGCAATCATGTACCCATGGAGATGTTTTTATTGTTCAGTTGAGCTTCAAAGTTCCCCACAGCTACGCCAAGATACTGTTCGATCGTCTCGGCGTAGTCGCTACATTTAAATGGTAGCAAGATGCTGTCGGCTAGTCGCAGCAGGACGTTCCCTGCCGTCCGCGCTACCGTCTGGTGGCTGGTGAAACCTTCAAGAGAAATGCATTAGGTGTCATCAGGTGGGGAGAAGAGAAAGCACACTCTTAAGGAATGAAAAGGTCTTTAGCACACCTGGGTCGATGTATCTGGCCACGTAGTCAAATGTGTCGTAGGCTGTGTGGTATGATGGGTAGATACGTGCTTTGGTTTTGCTCTGGGGAAAAAAAAACATATTGTAATTATTATTAAAGTTTGTTTTTGAGATTGGCTGATTTTTCCCGTAAAGAAAGACGAATGCTCGTCAGACAAGTTTTAATTGTATGATATAAAGCTTCATCCCAATGTTTCACTGGAAATGAATAGAATGTAAGTGGATACGGTTCACATAGAAACAAAAATCTTTCAAACAGTAGATTAGAAATTTAAAACTCCAGCATATCAGCACCAGCACTGGTTTGTAAATGTTGGAGATGAAAGTAAACGGAAGTTCTGTTGGAATATTTGATCATTTGTGCTCTAACTTGATGTAACTCGCTTCTTTAATTAGCATCTTAGCTACTTTTTTGGCATGAAAACAGAGCATGCAAATGTTGATCTGATTTCTGAAAACACATTGATGCTCATATTTAGAATATTAGAAAAATTTAAATAACAAGCAAAACTATAACCAAGATTTTAATTCAAAAGTCACTTGGGATGAATTATATGTTCTTGTTTATCTTATACAGTCCATAATATAAAGTTGCGCTTCCATCAGTCTCTCCATGCATTTCCTGAACCGCTTAATTCTTGATAGGGTTGCGGGAGGGTGGAGCCTATCTCTGCTGGCACTAGGCAAAGACGCAGTATGCCCTGAATATCCCGCCAGACCATTGCATTGCCAACACATACAAAACCATCAACACTCAGTCCTAAGGGCAATTTTGAACGGCCAATTAGCCTAATGTGCATGTCTGGACTGTGGAAAGAAACTCACGCAAGCACAGAGAACACAGAAACACCCTTGCCAAACCCAAGACCTTGCTGCTGTGAGGCAGCTGTGCTTACCACTGCACCACCGTGCTGCTAAAAGTTGTGCTTTCCCTAATTTAAAACCAGCAGCCATCACTGGAGTCCTAGGAAGTGTTTTAGACTATGCATGAAGGGAAGTGAGTGGCAATGAGTGGCAGAAGTTTGGTGAAATCAAATCAATACAATGCTAACAAATAAAGATGTAGATGATAAGTAAATAGCATTGAAGTAAAACTCTAATCAATAATAAAAATTGATCAGCAATTTTGAAAAGTGAGATCTGTGAGAGAATCAAATGATCAGTAAAGAGCGATACATGCTAGTAGTATTAGAATGAATAAATTTTTTGGTGCAACATTTGAGAAGTTACAGAGAAGGTAGGCATCTGACCCGGTCATAGGTGTAGGAGATGTCCATCGAGGATATTCCCAGATAATGCATAAATGCAGCATAGTCACTTCCTGCTCCTGTCAGGTATCCCATACTGTCCAAACAATACAATCACCCTCATCAACATGCAGAACAGTGCCTAATATCCACCATAACGAAGGGATTGAGGAGAAACGTACTTCGGGATGACTCCGTGCGTGGGACTCGTCCGGTTCGAATGCTGCATCCAGTTACTGTAGACGGATACGGTGTCTGATCCAGGTATCCTCACCTGATGATGATTATGTGACATGTTAGATGTTTTAGATTATCATCGAGGGCATGAAGGATTGGACCTCGGTGGCTCACCTGTTTGGAGGCAGTAAAGATGACGTGCTGTGCGATGGGGCTCGCAGAGGCTCTCAGTGTGGCATTGGCTGTGGTAGAGGAAGAATTGCACCGATTTATACTGATCTACATCAGCTATATATACGGCTGCCATCAGAATCCTGATCGTAACTCTTTTGTTAAACATGATTCATCACTCATTTGCTGAACCTCGTAATCCTATTAGGGTCACGGGGAGGCTAGAAACTATCTCAGTAGACACTGGGCGAAGGTGCCACCCACCCTGCACATCTCGCCAGAGCATCGCATGGCAACTCACGTTCACACCCAGGGGCAGTTTGGAACAGCCAGTTAGCCTAATGTGCATGTCTTTGGACTGTGGGATGAAACCGGAGTACCTGGAGGAAAACCATTTAAGCACTGGGAGAACATGCAAACTCCACACAGAAACACCCGAGCCCGGGACTTGAACCCAGGACCTTCTGGCCGTGAGGCAGACATGCTAACCACTACGCCGCCATGCCAACCCCTGATAAACATCATGAAGCAGCAATTAGACTGAAATGTTACCGAACACGGAGATGTCCACGTTGATGTAGGCCACTGTCCTCTGGCTCAGCTTGCTTATATACTCCTGATAAAATAGAAAGCAGAATAAAAGAATGAGAGTCGTGCTTCTCTGGTTGGTAAGAATTTTCAATTTTACTTCAAGTTGAATCACCATAGCAGCTGATCTGTAAAGTATTTGAAGCACTACTATCTTCTTGGAATCTGATCGTTTGTTTATTTATTTATTTTTTGCCAATCACAGAGATGAGGCAAGACTGATGAAATCTATCCCTTCTACTCCTGGTTTGTGACGGGAATCTTTTGGAGATCGTTTTATCTTTTCAGTCTGCTCGGCTTGGAGTTTGCATTTGAGTGCTGCATTCTTCTTCTTTTTTAATTATGTTAACAGTTTGGATTTGTACAAACCCAGACACGTTTTATACATAATGAAGTCTTCAATTCAAGCATGCAGCATTAGATAAAATATATTTTATAAAGATAACTCTTCCTAGACCTACACCTAAATCATTCTCTTTATGTCACAGCACTCCTGATGGCACAAAAAACACTTTATAACCCAAACCACATCTCACCTCAGTGTATTCAGTAGATCCGATCAGACCGAATTCCTCAGCTCCCCAGCTTCCGAATATCACCGTCCGCCGGGGTCGCCATTTTCCTTTCAGAAACATAAGGCATGCCTGATTATAAATAAATCAGTGTCACGCCAAACCATTGTGTTGATGCTCAGCCTTTCTGAGGAAAGCGCTATCTGCCCTCTTCTTAATACAAGAGACATCCATGATTGGTTAGCGGCATTCTGACTGACGAGGAAGAGAGAGTGTCTCCCGCCAATTTAGTGTATGTACACACTAAATTGCCAAAAGTATTCGCTCATCTGCCTTCACAAGCACATGGACTTAAGTAACATCCCATTCCTAATTTATAGGGTTCAAGATGATGTCAGCCCACCCTTTGCATCTATAACAGCTTCAGCTCTTCTGGGAAAGTTTTCCACAAGGTTCACGAGTGTGTTGATGGGAATTTTTGACCATTCTTTCAGTAGTGCATTTGTGAAGTCAAACACTTGGATGAGAAGTTGGATGAGAAGGCCTGGCTCGCAGTCTCCACTCTAATTCATCCCGAAGGTGTTTTATCGGGTTAAGGTCAGGACTCTGTGCAGGCCAGTCAAGTTCTTCCACACCAAACTCGCTCATCCATGTCCTTATGGACCGTGCTTTGTGCACAGGTGCACAGTCATGTTGGAACAGGATTCTGAAACTGTTCCCACAAAGTCGGAGCATGAAATTGTCTAAAATCTCTTGGTAAGCATTCAGAGTTCCTTTTACTGGAACAAAGGGGCCAAGCCCAGCTCCTGAAAAACAACCCCACACCATAATAAACCCACAACATAATCATCAGCCATTGAAATCCATTCCTTGAAGCTCTCTACACACGGTTCTTGAGCTAATCTGAAGGCCACATGAGGTTTGGAGGTCTGTAGCGATTGACTCTGCTGAAAGGTGGCGATCTCTGCGCACTATGCGCCTAAGCGTCCGTTGACCCCGCTGTGTCATTTTACGTGGCCTCCCACTTTGTGGCTGAGTTGCTGTCGTAGCACTATCACAGTACCACGCTGGAATTCACTGAGCTCCTCAGAGCACCCCATTCTTTCACAAATGTTTGCAGAAACAGTCTGCATGCCCAGGTGCTTGAATTTATACAACTGTTGCCACCGAGGTGATTGGAACCCATGAATTCAATTATTTGGATGAGTGAGTGAATACTTTTGGCAGTATAGTGTATGTATACCATATGCTGTTATACCACACTTAAAAAAATTTGTCCTATCTCACAGTGTTGAAAAATCCTTTATTAAAAAAAATCTGGATACAGCGTTTAATCCGGATCATCTCCAGCATCTAACGGAGTCTTCCGCCCCATGTCCAACCAAATTTCATGATAATCTGCACTTATCTTTTTAGGTAATCCTGCTGATAAACACAAAAACCAGAGGTAAAACATAATGCAGTTGGCAGAGTTAATAACATGAATTCACCTGTCTTGACCATTTGTCCCAGGATTCTGGTGATCTCCAGCATGACGGCTGTCCCGCTGCTGGGGTCGACGGCACCGTGTACCCAGCTGTCTCTGTGGTTTCCATAGATCACGTATCTGTCTGAACACACACAGGGATAGACATTAGAGGAAAAGAAAGATTAAATGCTTTTCTCAGTTTTTATGTGAACTTGTGTTATGAAACCAGTGTGAGGAAAAACCTAATATAAAGTCAATTTATTACCTTTTATTTATTTATTTTTACAGTAAATACATTTAATAGGCATGTTAACTGTACAGATTTGGCTCTTACCTGGCTCCACACTGCCCCAGATTACTCCCATTACATTGGCAGAGTCTTTTATTTCTTCTGTGTTGTACACATCCAGGTTCACGTCACTAATGAACAGAGTAACAAACAATGTTAAGGGTTCATCAACTCTCCAATTCCTCTCCTGAGCTTCTGATCATCACCTCTTGGGGGTTGAATATAAAGTCTACACTAGCTCACCCTAGTTCTCATCCAAGCTCATATAATAAAACTATTATTTTAAATGATGCTGTAATAGATATATTATACGGAGAGAAAACACAGAATCCTAACCACAACCTGACTCCTCATGTACAGGTATATAAATATTTTAAAACTTTAAAATATTGAATTTGTATAATAGCTTGAAGTCAATGTTTTTCTGAGTTGCATTTACAGCATAAGCTCTTATCCAGACTCTCAATTATCATTTTTATACAACTCAAAAATTGAGGGCTAAGAGCCTTGCTCAAGGGCCCAACAGTGGTGAGAGTGGTGAGTGAACTGCTGACCTTTGGTTCTTATCGTCTTAACCACCAAGCCACCACTGCCCTGGAATTGCTATTTGTGGATCCAGTCTTGGTGCTATGCTGCCTACAGTAAACAACCAACGAGATGGATTGTGGACTTTTAATCATTTTAGAGAACTAAAAGCTTGATAAAGGTAAAAGTCACATGACAGAAAATCAGGTAGATTCCTTGGACAATTGTGGGCATGTTATATAAAATTCACCTATAGTGAAATGAAAAATAGGGTCCTTTGTTGCACAGAATTTTGAACATTTCCATCTCATAGGTAATTTTCGACATCTGGTCCTCTTCCTAGGTCTGTTACACGACGCCAATGGCTCTTTTACATTCCTTTTACTACAGACTGTGAGAGACATGGCTGGCCTTTGATAACCCAGTTAACTGCACTGGGGTGAATTATAACATCATATAAAAAAATTAAAAGCATTACTCATGGTCAATAGTGCCTCTGCAACCATGGTCGTGATCGTACCAGACTCCCAGGTGCTTGTCATAATGAATAATTATCATATTTAAAGAATCAGAAACCTTCAAGATCTTAAAATTACAAATAAAAAGTCCTACTAAAAATTCTTGAGGCCCAAGACACTTGTAATCCATTTTAAATACACAAGTAAGCTATTTTACAGGGCATCTCATTCATCAAATTGGTTAATAGGTTGGTGAGATATGAGCTTTTATACATGGGTGTCCACATGTGCAACAAGACTTTGTCAGTGACTATACAGTGTTGCCTATGTGACCTTGAAAAGTAGGTCAAGGTCACTCACCCACAAACTTAAGTTTCTTTCTCTGAGTTTAGTGATCATTCTGATTGGTCAGAAGGTGTTGATACATTTTCTGTAACAGCAGATCCTACAGTGTACCCTGGGATTCGTAAGGTTTCTTAAGTGTAGCAGTTAAGAGAATATATAGTAGAAAAGCACAGAGAACGTACCAGTCTTTGAAAGCAGATGTATTTTTGAATCCCGGTCCACCAAAGTTGTACATGCAGGGAAACGAGCCCTGCCAGCTTTCAGGAGCCTTGGGTCCATCAAGCTCGCTGTCACAGTCACCACAAACGTTCATCAGTAAAGTACATTCTGTCTTATTAGAACTAAAGACAGACATATTGAATGAAATGGCTAACCATTCTCAACTCACCATATTAACTTTTGAGCATCTTCAAACCCTATTGGCTGGATCGGGATGGGTGAAATCCCAGTGATGTCCTTCTTTTCGATTCTGTATGTGTCCTCTGGAATTGTGATTTGGTTTCATGAGCAAATGACTTTATACACTTGACCAGTGGGCACCAAGCTATTCCTGGAGATCTGACTCCAACCCTAATCAGGCTTTCCTGACCATTTAATCATGGTTGGTGACCGCTGCCATGGACTATGTATTATTTATTACATTCTATGTATGCACTTCAATCATGGTTACCTTTGGCAGCCAGGTACGGGGTCAACTGGTCTCCAAAGTTAGTTTTATAGCTTCCTCTCTCGACGCCAGAGGGAGGGAGATACCATGAATGGGGGTACGTCTCGTTTGTATCTGACATCTTCCCATCGTTGATGTCCTTGGGGTCTGTGTAGACAAGCACCCCGATGACTCCAAAAGGTGCAGCATTGATGCCCTGAACAGAACACAAGACAAGTTGGGTTAAAGAAAGATCACAAACCCATCCCATATTTCCACCTGCATTAGGTTTACTTGCTGCATGGGTTGTCCTACGCAAGTAAACAAGCAGCGGGTGACATTTTAGGTGATAAATCTCTACGCATACGTAACGCTTGGGCTTTGTTCCAAGGAGCTCTGCCTGGAGGTCACGCTGATAGCAGGTCGGGTTGAAGTGGTCTTCGCGGACAACTGAATTGTATCTGAAAGGAAACGTTCTCAGAATACGACCTGTGCCAATGTTAGGCTTCTGTGATTTCTGTTCTTATTCTTCGTGCAGCTGTATTTACATTTAAGGCATTTGGCAGACATTCTTACCCAGAGCGACTTAAAATTATCATTTTTATACAACTGAGCAATTGAAGGTTAAGGGCCTTGCTCAAGGGCCCAACATTAAGATAGTGGGGATCGAAGTGGAGGTCACGGGTCAAAGATCAAGGTCACTGTGGCCTCATATGCCATTCTTGTGGACGTGATATCTTGAAAACACTTTGAGGGGTTTCTTCAATCTTTGCACAAAAGCCCCCTTTGACTGAAGGATGAACTCATTACATTTTGGAGGTCAAAGATCAAAATCTTTTAGCCTTAGCACGTGAAGGCATAAAACTTTCAGGCGGTAGTTCTAGTTTCTTCGTACTTCTGTGTAGTTTGCTCAACTTTCTAGATAAAATATGCGCTATTTCTGAGCATGAAGTTGATGTGTAACTTCAACATGAACTCTGAAAGTCAGAAAATAACGGAGGAACTTTGAGAAGGCTGATTTGCTTTTTAAAAGGCGGCCATAGATCGCATGGTCGAATCTTAAAAGTGGCAACTGGGTCCAGGGAAGAAAAATTTAAGTGGGAGGGGCATTCTGTCTTCCATATCAACCATATTGCCAGTATTTAATTTTAGACTTTTGTAACCATACAAGAAGACATGATGGGTAGCATCATGTTTAGCAAACATATTTTTGTCTTCACCTTCCCCGACTGGCAGTTACTGATGTGATAGAGGAGAGCCGGGTGGTGGAAGTTTGGGAGCCATTTTGGTACAATCTAAATGCTTTGAACATTCATTCAGTCATTAATTTTCTGAACCGGTTATTCCTAATTAGAGTTGCAGCTCACCCTGGCCAAGGGCGGGGTACACCCTGGACAGCTCCCCAGGTCATCGCAGGGCAGAAACAATGGCCTACTCTTTACAAACGACAGCAATGGTTCTTTTACATGCCTCCTACCACAGACAGTGAGAGACATGGCTGGCCTTTGATAACCCAGTTAGTTGCAATAGGGGTGCAGCAGTGACAGCTTAGTGATAGTGGGGCTTGAACCCCTGACCTTTGGATCAGTAAATCAACACCTTACCACTGGGACACCACTGACGCTGCTTTGAACATTTAGGATCTTAATCTAAAGTATAATACTTCAGTTATCAGTATCGTCCAAATTTCTGTTTCTGCTTTTTCAAGACAGGAAGTTTGTTTGATGGATGCTTGTAAATGATGTGTGTGTGGTGGAGTTTGGTAGTTTGCTTACTTTGTCCGCTCTTCCTGCTCCTCCATATCTGACGATGGCGATTGTTCCAGATAAGTTGCCCAGGGTTCTGTTTAACTCCTCGTAGTCACTCACTTTCCCCTGGTTGGCATACACCAGCTTTCCCTGTAAAACATATACAGCTGTGTGTTTTGATTGAACATTAATGCATTAATAATCATTGGAGGCTGGAAATGTAGCAGCTGCTGAGTTTCTGGGATGGATATGAGCTTCGCAGCATGACGGCTCTGATACCCTCAAAGGTCAGCAGATAAATCTCTTATTACAGAGTGTAAGGTCTATTATAGTGCCATTATCATCCTGTTATCTGATACTCAGTGACTCATAGCAAGGATGGGAGTGTGAAGTGGATTGTTCAGAGAGATGACTGGTGTTACAGATAAGATAAACCTGAAGTAAGGTGAAGAAAAAAAATATTAACGACGGCTTATAAAAGAGTGAAAGGTAAAGAAATTTACTTTAATGTGTTTCCTCGAACATATTAAAGTCACGTGTGTTATGTACTAAGAAAGAGGTTGAAAAACAAGTAATTAACCCTTTAAATCCCACCTGTCACGACTGTGAGTAACAAATGCACTCAGATAGTTATGCTTCGACTTATTTTAACTTATAGGTATTAATTTATTCATTCATTCATTTTCTACGCTGCTCAATCCTAATTAGGGTCGCAGGGAGGCGGGCGCCCATCTCAGCTGACTATGGGCGAGGGCAGAGTACACCCTGGACAGTTCGCCATACCATCGCAGGGCCAACACACACACACACAACCATTCACACTCACTCTCACACACAGGGGTGATTTGGAACAGCCAGTTAGCCTAATGTGCATGTTTTTGGACAGCGGGAGGAAACCAGAGTACCTGAAGGAAACCCACGCAAGCACAGGGAGAACATGCAAACTCCACATAGAAACTCCCCGGGCCCAAGAATCAAACCACTGCACCACCCACTAATACTTATTTAAGTAATGTATTGTTTGCAATTGCATCTTGTCTTTATAGCTGCTGTAACATCAGCGATAAACTGGTTTTATGGATTTTTTGCAAGATTTAATGTCACTGTAAATGAATAAAAGACATAATGTGACATTCAGCATTAAATAAACATTATAAAACTGCAGGTGGAAACAAATTTGGTTGAACTGGATTAAGCGAGGCACCTTGGCATGTCCGGCAGGTCCAAAAGCAGCGTATGGCTGCACCACCTCCGTGTCATTCTGCTCTGGAAAGTATGCCTTCTCTTTTTCTCGCAGGGTGCTCAGGACTTCAGAATCTCGCACTGAAACACAAATTTCAATTTAAAAAATATAAACAATTAAATTTTTTAAAAAATATTTACAATTTTAAAAATATATAAAATATATAACATTGCCCAAGTTAGACCAGTTGTTTATAAATGTTTAATACACGTCAGTAATTTAATCCTTCAAACGGAAGATCAAATCAGTGAACATCATTTATTGAATCGAATACATTTTATTTATTTGTATACAGGAACATGAATGCAAGAAACATTTTTGTTTGTTATTCTAAAAATCCCGTAATTCCAAGCAGGAAAAAAATCATAAATACAACTCCATTCCAAAACAGTTCACAGGCGATGATTTCTGGAGGTGATCCTGAGCCCATGCGGTGATCTGCATGACTGACTCACGCCGGTTTTTAATACAGTGTCACCAGAGAGCCTGAAGTTCAGTCACTTACTCTCTCTCTCTTTTGCTGAATCGCTTAATCCTTCTGTTAGGGTTGCAGGGAGTCTGCAGCTCATCTCAACCAACACTGGGCAAAGGCGGGGTACATCCTGAACAGCTCGCCAGAGCATCACAGGGTCAACACACACACAACCATTCAACATTGAATAATCCTAAAGTACATGTCTTTAAACTGTGGGAGAAAACTGGAGTACCCGGAGGAAACCCATGCAAGCACAGGGAGATCTTGGGATCTTTTGATGATATGATGAGATATTTAAAGTCTTCACAGTTTGACACTGAAGAACATTATTCTGAACTTGTTCCATTGTGTGTAGATGCATTTTTTTGCAGATTGGTAAACCTCAGTCCAGATGTTCCATTAATACCCAATCATGTAACTGATCTTTTGCCAAATTAGTTCCAAAATGTTTCACCAGCTGTTCCTTTTTAGTACCCCTTATGTACCCAGGCTTCTACTGCACCATCCCAAGCAACCCAACACAACGTCTTAGGTCTGTTACAATTGGGGTTGTAGTAACGCCTCAGTGTGAAGCTGACAGTAACATGGCTCCTAAAGGCTTCCTTTGATATTTACTGGTACTGAACTTCCCAACATGTTGTGATCAGAGAAGTGTTTCTCAGTGTAGTGCTCCGCTGTAGGGTTCTACATCAAACTGAACAAAATAGCCTCCTCTTTACCAATTTATTATTACAGAAGTAAACCTGGACTCAGAAACAAAGGGATTGTTTTTAATCCTAACATTTCATTCTCTCTCTCTCTCTCTCTCTCTCTTTCTCTCTCTCGCTCTCTCTCTTGCTCTCTCTTTCTCTTTCTCTCCCCCCTTTCCCTCTGTATCTCTCTCTCTCTCTTTCTCTCTGTCTCTGTCACTCTCTCTCTCTCTTTTTCTCTTTCACTCTCTCCCCTTTCCCTCTGTATCTCTCTCTCTCTCTCTCTCATTTTTCTCTTTCTCTCTCTTCCCCCACTCTCTCTCTACATATTTTTCCCTGTCTCTCTGTACATAGTTCTCTCTCTCTCTCTCTCTCTCTCTCTCTTTCTCTGTTTCTCTTTGTCTGTCACTCTCTCTCCCTCACTCTCTTTCTCTCTGTCACACACACACTCACTCTCTTTCCTCTTTTTCCTCTCTCACTCCCTTCTCCAGTTCGATATAATGAATTATGAATGCCTTGTTGCCATGGTAACATGTTTCTAATTTATTAACTGATGAGAACCTTATAAAGTGATAAGCTGTAATGTTCTCTAACGGCAGCTCTGAGACAATCAGAGGCATTATTCAAATACGTTCTGGTTTCTAGAGTAACAACAAAGTGTACAGCAGACGTTCCACCTAAACAGGTGGTGGTGTTTTTAATGTGTAATGGCATTTTAATGAAAGGAGTCTCCAGTGTCAGAGTCTCAGCTGATTAATTTCTTGTAACAGCTGCACTGAGTGTTGTATTCTCTACAGAATTACAGGACCGAGAGCAGGATCTAAGGATCATCCTGTCTGCTCCCCATCACTGCGTTTGGAAAGTAATGGACCGTTTTTAATGGACTCACCCACAGTGACTTTATTCGGCTTGTTTTTATCTGGGAAGGACAGATAAACCCTGTAATCCTCCCTCCAGGCAGCATCTAACCCCGTGTCTCTGTCCTGCCATCGCTTCAGCATGTATTCAACTGTGGCCTCATCCCTGGCCGTGGTGGCCATGTGGGGAACTCGGGTCAGAACCCTGGAGGAGTAAAGAAGACAGTCAGACTTAGCTCTTCAAATGCACACACACACACAAACAACCTCGACTGCAAACTCTTCTTTTCATCTTTAAAAGTATAAAATGTAGACGAAGATGCATTTATGCCCAACTTATATGAATCCTGACTCACTTGAGGTTTTCCTCAATCTCCTTGTTGTCCACCTGAGCGATGAACTTCTCGATGAAGTCCTCATCCACATCCTGAGCCACCTCATGCACCCACTCAGGTATTGGAGCCGAGCTTTTCTTATCGATCCCAAAATGTCCGATCAAGATCCCTACAACGAACAAAGCGACACCAGCCAGACCAAACAGCAACAGCTTCTTCAGCATGGTGGAGTTCTCGCACAGCTCTCACAGCGTCTACACCGCTCACGGTACTCTACAGCTACACTACTACAGGGCTGTAAGATTGGGGCATATGGGACAGTAGATATACCCCAAGGGATGTGCTCTTCTCTGATACTGTGAGAATGGGGCTGAAGGTTTACCACCGACATCGACAGAAGCTTAGATAAGACTTATCTTTCCAGACCATAACGTTTACTGATTAACAAGCTTTTGGACTTTTAAGTTGGACTTTATCACTCAAAGATGTGTATGTTTTTATATATTTAATGATCAGATAGTTGGACACTGTTAATGTTGTACATAACTATTATAGGTGGAAATGCTTTATATTTTGTGAGAAATGATTATTCCATATGAGAAACTGCCAAGAAACTGAAGATCTTATATAGCCGTGTGTACTACTCCCTCCACAGAGCAGCACAAACTGCCTCTAACCTGGACAGAAAGAGACGTCTGAGGCCTCGGAGCACAACTGAGCAACAGGACACGTACATCAGAGTCTCTAGTTTGAGAAACAGAAGCCTGACAGGTCCTTAACTAGCAGCTTCATTTAACAGTACCCACAAAACACCGAAACGCCAGAATCAACATCAACAGTGAAGAGCCGACTCCTGGAGTCAGAAAGAAAAGGTCATATCTGAGACTGGTCAATAAAAGGAAAAGATCAAGATAAGCGACAGAACACAGACATTGGACAGAGGAAGACTGGGGGGGTGGGGGGGTTTGCTCTAGATAGATGAACCTTTGGAAACTAGATGAAAGTTTAATAGGTTTGGCTCACAAAAATGAACATTTATAAGGCACAGAACAAATAAAAAGATGTATAGGTTAAAAGGGATCTTGAACAAGGAAGGCCTTCACTTCATTTCGCAACACCATGCCATACCCTGTGAACAGAGCTGTTCAGAAGCCACTTTTCTTCTAGAACAAGACACTACAAACTATACCCAAACTATTTAGAGTCAGTAATGGAGTGGCCATCGCAGTCACTGGATCTCAACCCGATTGAGCTGTTGTGGGAGGAGCTTGACCGTATGGTACAAAAGAAGTGCTCATCAAGCCAGTCCAACTTGTGGGAGGTGCTTAAGGAAGCATGGGGTGACATTTCTTTATCTTACCTCCACACCTTGACTGTTAGAATGATAGAGGGCTGCGAGGCCGTAATAGCTGCATATGGAGGATTTTACACAAAAGCAAAGCCTGGAGGACAAAATTATTATTTCAAGAAAAAAATATTATTTATAATGTTGTCTTGATCATATTTCATATTCATTTGGAAACCTGTTTGATGGGTGTAAGTTTGAGTTTTCATAGAAAATGTGACATTTTCTGGGTGACCCCAAACTTTTGAATGACTCTGTGTGTGTGTGTGTGTGTGTGTGTGTGTGTGTGTGTGTGTGTGT
>JAOUQZ010000027.1:17001412-17011480 GCA_028564935.1 Neosilurus hyrtlii
CTGCTTTCTTGTAGGATTTTGTGATGTTTTTTTCCAGTAGGTCGTTGTATGTAGATGGTTTTAATTTGTAGAAATTTCTTGTTTTGTCGGCGGCGATAATCAGTTTTGGTTCCTTCTTGATGCGTGCAGTATCATTATTTAGTTTTTTGAGACCAACCCAACCCAACTTCACCAACAAACCTACCTGCAGACTCATCAACGCTATCAAATCAGAAATAGAAAAAATCAGCTTGCCAGATCATTGCAAAATATACAGTACTTTTTTTTCTCGTATAAACTTTGCTATCAATTTTTATTTTATAATTTGTATATTTGTAAGTTAGTACAAAACACATTACTTTTCCAGCACAAAAAGGAAATATTACATAAAAATGTTAGTACAGTGTGAATAAAGAAAGCAGCGTATTGCGTATAAGAGACCACTTTTCATACAAAACTGTAATGAAAGCTGCAGTGATTTACATGCAAATAAAGAACCAAGTGTGACAGTCAACATTTCCAGGAGAACTGGTTCTGGTTCTGTAAGATACCCGGTAGATACTGTACTGCACAAACTCTACCTGGTGATGTTATATTTTTAAACAAAAACTCATCTCACCTCATACTGAATTAGTTTCATTTATTACTGTTTACTGTGCTTTATAGAATTTTTTATGTAGAGACCTTTAATTTAATGTCATTATTTATATGTAAATATTAGGCATCTTTGTTCTGCACCATTCCTTTGTGTACAGTATCTACCGGGTATCTTACAGAACCAGCCCCAGTTCTCCTGGAAATGTTGACTGTCACATTTTATTCTTTATTTGGATGTAAATCGCAGCAGCCTTCAGTATATTTTTGTATGAAAAGTGGTCTCTCATACGTAATATGCTGCTTTCTTTATTCACATTCGGTGCCTAAAACTTTTGCACAGTACTGTATATATAAGTGCATGTGTGTTTTTGTGCCAGTACCATTGATCTAATACTGTTGAGCCATTAACCCTCAAACACTCAGTTGGGTAAATGGACTAAAAATGTAACTCTTTTTAAATAAGGTCAGCTGCAAAATGCCATAAATGTAAATATATGGATAAAGCAAATAAAGTTAATTTTTCATGTTCAATTGAGAAAATGAACCCATCATGTGTGATCTGTCAAGACTGAATGACTGACTTCTTGAGTTACGCACAAATATAAATACAGTGCAGTCTCAGGTTTAAAATGAACCGGGCTCAGGAGTTTCTGTGTGGAGTTTGCATGGGTTTCCTAGGGTACGCCTTTTTTCTCCCACAGTCCAAAAACATGCACAGAAGGCTGCGTGGCTGTTCCAAATCGCCCCTAGGTGTGTGTGCGCGTACTGCCCTGCAATGGCCTGGCGAGCAGTTCGGGATGTACCCCGCCTTCACCAAGAGTTATCTGAGATGGGCGCCTGACTCCCAGGGGCTGTAATTAGGATTGAGTGGCTTAGAAAATGCATGAATGGCACACACACAATTTTTGTAAGGGCAAAAACATTTTTATGAAAATTACTTTGTTTGAACACATTGAAAAAGCACCAATGCTGTGATAGATTGTCAAGCCGTTTTAATTCAAAATAATAAGGGAGAATTATACATTAGAACACTGGAGTACACCAAGAAACATTTCACTGTTTGATGATGGTGATATGGTATATGAGTTTTATAAACACAAGGCTAAACTCACACATCCTTAAAACAGCATCTGTATCCTCTTCAGTTATACACTCTGTCTTTTCTTTTGGCTTATTATACCCAGAGGTGCTGTATTTCTGTTTATGTTATATCGTGAATACACACAATCTGGAACCCTATTCCGTTCTTCATTTGGGTATTTCTGGGACAGAGGCGAGCAGAGACTTGAAGTGTCTACATAAAACCACATAACAGGATTCTTTTAGACTACAACCATTATGTATACTTTGGAAAGCCATTTTTTCCCCTTAATAAAGTTGTGTAGACTGTGTCTCACTACAAAATGCTTAATTTCATTTCCTCTCAGCCCCTTTTACAAACTTTCCCTCCTCTTAAATGATGTTTTGAGTTGTTTTGAGTGAATCAGGGCTCTGAGAAACACACCCATCTTTCGGAATCATTCTATATAGGTGCATCAAGGTGCACATGTGTCCCATTAGTGTGTGGGCTGTATGTGTGACCAAAGTTTATTCATCAGTTATTGTCCTTCATCCACTGCTCGACCCACTGTGATATCTGCTCCAGGTTCCTCTCCAGGTCATCAGGGTTGTTGCTATGCAACTGGTGCACAATCTCCTCTTTATACGCCTCCATGGCCTCCTCGTAGATGGTTTGGAAGATCTCACACTGAACATTGTCCTGAAGCTTCTTGCCAGTGTAGCCCCTACATGACAATACATGTAGAATACAGGATTATATCAATGGAATTTGTGCACGAGCAAATCAGAAATATTAAAAAAATATGCAAAATCATACAAATTCCGATCAGGTTACACTTCTAAATGCTTTGATAAATTTCTGGAGCATTAAAGTGACCAATAATCTAGAACAGGAGGAAACTCCTGAGGTGTCTGCATATTAGTAGAGACACTCCCATACTTGAACACAGCTTAAGCCACAGAAATGCTCCTGCATGATGACTAGTAAAGCAGACACTCCGTAAACAGATCAAAACCCTGCGTATCTGTCATTCTCAACTTTTCCAAAGTCTGCACTAATGCTCAGATCTTCTAAAGCACTGTTCTGTGTGGACAGGGTAACATCACAGCAGCTCTGACCTGCTTTCGAGTCGGTTATAGAGGTTGGTGTTAGAGGTGCGAAGGACAAACACAATGTGAAACCAGCGCTCTGGGAAGAAGTCACAGCCGTGGTAGTCTACAATCACGCCTCCTTCTGTCATCCTGTCCTCCAGTTCATCCACAACCTAATGTTAATAAAAAAAAAAAAAAAGAAGAGTTTAAGGACACATAAGTAACCTCAAGTTCTGTGTTTCGCAAATAATGACTGCTTCTTATTTCTTTTGCACTGCACACATGTGCAAGTGTGTGTGTGTGTGTGTGTGTGTGTGTGTGTGTGCTCGTGCTCACCCGGTCTTCATCCAGAATGGGGCACTGGTATACATCATCAAAGCCATCGAACAGCTGACCTGGGTTTGTAAAAACACCAAAATGCTCATCACCGTCCATATTCTTCCTCATCACCTCAGTTGTTAATATTTGACTAGTTTAGTAAGTTTGCACCTCACCTTCCTTTGCCAGATCTCCAATGTTGATGTATGTCAGTCCAATCCTCTGCGCCAGCTCTTTCCCAAGTGTCGTCTTTCCTACACCTGGGGTTCCTGAATACATGTGGAAAATTTAAGCGACATATTTATTCTAGGTCTGTAAGAATATAAAGCCCTAAATCCAACATGAAAGTGACAAAGCAATGGGTCATTCCATGCAAAAACAACCAAATTTCCAAAATCTACCTGGGGGAACGCCTCTGATTTTTATGATTTCCCCCAGGTACCTCCATATAGCTGATGAACACATGCAAAATAGTTCTGCTTAATTCCTAATAGTTTCACAGAAATACATTTTTCAAATAAGAAACCCTCAGCCCCAATTTTATACCTGCAAATGAAATTTGAGCTTTTTTACATTTTCAAAAGCAATATCTTGGCTTTACATGCATGCAGCGACCTGATAAGAACCTGGAGGGAAACAATTTTGAAATTCGAAAAAATTTTTTTGACAAAGTTCATATAAAACCAATGTCTCTTCAGAAAAATTTTGAAGTGGCTGGGCACGTGTTAACATTGTCAAATTCCTGTGTGAAGGAAGGCCTATTTTGGCCCCCCCATTTTTAGGCTGCTGTAACACTGAGAATCTTCAACTGAGGAACGGGATTTTTTCCTTACTGAAAAAGTCAGTTACCTACATATGTGAAATCTATAACATAAGCCTTAATCCTTGTATCTTCTTCTCAGTAGGTGTGTCTACTTTTTTCCCCCATATAAATAAATAAATAAATAAATAATAGCTAATTAACAAATTGCCATATTTGTGATAGAATAAAAATGAGAATATGCAAATGTCATTTTTTAAATAATTTTCTCTCAATAGTGTTTCCAAATATTGTCCCTACCAAATTTCAGGTCCCGGCATGCATTTATTGCCAAGATATTGCCTTTTGAAAATGCAAAAAAGCTCAAATTTCACTGACGGGTATGAAATTGGGGTTGAGGTCAAACATTTATTTCTGTGAAACTATTAGGAATTAAGCAGAACTATTTCAAATGCATTCATCAGAAATATAGAGGTACTTGAAAAAAGGTAAATCAGAGACGGTCACCAGGGAGCCTCTGGTTGATTTAGCATGGAATGTCCCCTATGCATGAAGGATGTGACATCATTTATTTAAGGAATAACAATTCCATGTTGTGCATTTAAGGAAAATAATCAACAGGGTGCTGTGATAAAGTGGAGTTATTCCACAAGTAGAATATTTTCCTGTAAAAGGACAACGTGATTTGTTTTAGTTCATTTAGCTGTGCTACACTCAACTGTCAATGAATAAATATCTTTATTTATTGGGAAAAAAACTTGTGCTTCATTACTCCACACAGGCTTAAATAAAAGTGCCTTTCAAAGTGACAGACATTTTTATTCATGTTTAAATTATTCCATTGTTACATGAACAAAAATTTATAGAAAAATAAATAAAAAAACATGTTGTTCTAACCTGTCAGGA
The DNA here is from genome assembly GCA_028564935.1 of Neosilurus hyrtlii. Lineage (NCBI taxonomy): Eukaryota > Metazoa > Chordata > Actinopteri > Siluriformes > Plotosidae > Neosilurus > Neosilurus hyrtlii. Next base: position 17,006,124 of record JAOUQZ010000027.1, read on the forward strand.
GGATGTTTGGTCTCTTCATGATCCTCATCACAAGACTCTACTTTCACAACTTAAAATTCTGTTAGGGTTCAAAATAAACTGAGCTTTAAAATGTCTAAACAAAATGCAATCTGGATATCAACAATGCCAATAGAGTATATCTGATTTTAAACACGTCACATTCTGACCAGCTCCTGGACCAAAACGTGCACCACAGCGTGCTGGCGGAATTGGCTTGATGACGTCATCAACCCGCGACAGCTCCAGCGCAATATATGTTACTTCCTATTTATTTTTGGTTACATATTTATTTAATTTTTATTTTACATATTGTCAATTCAGGCATGTAGATAAAATATTAATAATATAAACTGCTGGGTTTCAAATATGTAAGCTATGTTTGAAAAAAAAGATTTTTCCCACTAGCCAATCGTCTTTCGGGAGGCCCGGTTGTGTTAACCAATCCTAGATCAGGGGGTGGGACTGGTAGCTAAAAAAAGTATGCAGAGGAGGCGGACCGTTGGAACTTTAAAGGGCTACAGAAGTCAAAGTTAATGTGAGCTGATGTTAATAAAAGCGTCATGGCTTTTATTTAGTGTCAGAAATGCCTAAGGTAAGTCTGTGTTACGCGTAAATGTAGCCTTTGTTAACTTATACAATGACGTTGCATTAATTCAAGCTTTGCTAATCACTATGCTAGCTTAGTTAAGCTAACGGTTAACAGCAAGAGTGTACGCAGTTGGTCGCTAACGTGAAAAATATTCGCTAAAGCTGAAAAAATGAGAGAAAATTCGTAGCAGAGTAAGTTAAATGCGTAAGTCGTGTCTAAAACATTGTATCTTTGCACCCATGAAACTAGCGTCTGTTGATTTACCTTGTAATCAAAGTGAAAACTGGGGTTGTATCCCAAATACGTCATTACTCCCTATATAGGTGCACTACCGAGTGAACACAACGATGGTCTTTACACATTCTCTAGTTCACTATATGACCATCAAGGCGCTGTTTACTATTCAGCCCGAGGTTTAGTTTGGTGTAAATTGCTGTTCTGTTGCTACAGAGAATTGTTTCGTAGGTCTTAAGTTTGGGATAAAGTGATAAAGAGTTTTATTATGTTTTTATTTGTTTGCAGTGCCCAACTGATTAATCCAGCTGTGTGAATGGGAAGAGCTGATAATGTCAAAACTGTCTCTAGGAGGAAAGACATCCTCTGTTAAAGTGAGTTGCTGAGGATCATACATTTTAATTTTTATTTTATTTTATAATCGGTATGTGGAAAAAACATCTATCACTTTTCTTTGTAGCCATTTCAAAGTTCTTGAAAAGAGCCAAAAAATAATACAAGGGTCTGTCATCTTGAAAAAAATATAAAGAAAGTTATGAACATCTTAATAGCATTTTGCAACTGCAAATCGATAGATATTTATGTAATTTTTTTTTACTTTTTTGATGTAACCTTTGACAAATTCAAGAATGTCAGCTACATCACTGGAAAGTGTAATTCTCAGGACCCTTATAATCAGTGAGCTATATCCAAAGGATGTGATTGTACCACTGGCACTGATTCCAAGCGCTGACACAACTAGCAGGGCTTTTTGCATCACAGTGTTCAGTGAGCAGTTCTCCCATACCAACTTACAGCATGGTATTTCGGGGGAAAACGACAAAAGAATGTTGCATCCTGTACTCTTGTTCTGTTTGTCCAATTAAATGCATTCAAGAAACAATATGCCACACCTCTAAGGGGCGTGTCCTGTTTTACAGGAGCAACTCATTAGTAGCAGATGTTTGTTGGTGATTTTTATTTTTTTCATCTTTTGGCTGATTTATACTATTCTCTTTTCCAGTGATTCCTTGGTAAAGAATAAATGGTTGGTTTTTAAAAGAGGGAGGGGTTGGTGTGAGTTCTGTGACCTCTCAAACGAGTGTTTTAGCAATTTGGGGCTGTATGTTGCGACCTTAGAGTGTAGAACAATATAATTCTCTTGGTGTGTCTTCATTGGTAGGAATCGTTAATACTGTATTTATAAAGTAGTATAACGTCCTTGTGGTTCTCCTTCATGATCTGCATTACTGACACTCGACCTCACTTTACATATCTCTGACAGAGCTCCTTGACACAGCGTCTCATTTAGCTAGTTCCTTCACCTGATATCAGGTTTGTTTTGATTGGGTGGCAGGAGTGTAGCATGGTGTAGCTTAAATGCTGGTGGCTGTTGTGAAACTTGTTCAGTTCTTTGTCTTCATCGTAGTTAAGCAGCTGGGTACAACCATCCTTTGGTGATCTTTACGGCAGCTCCGTGTCAAGTGCCCTCACCCCGACAAAGAGACTTTCTGGAGAAAGCAAGTCCAAAGCACGGTCCTCGAGTTCGGATGTCAGTGGCAAGAAGCCGAGGAAGAGAAAGGAAGAGCCTCAAACTTCTATCCCCAAGCCTGGTGTCTTCTCAAGCAGACGAGGATCGCAGGAGAACCAGGATGAGCCCTGGGTGGATGTGCATGCGCCTCAGACACAAGTAAGGATACCATACAAGCCCAAATGCACAACACACATACATACACACAGATGACCTGATTCTGCTTCTTCTCTGATTCAGGTCGAGCTGGCAGTCCACAAGAAGAAAGTTGAAGAAGTTGAGAGTTGGTTGAGGGTTCATTTGGACCTAAAAAACACTAACAAGGTGCCTATAATATTTTTGTAGACTTTATTAATTTTGATTGCTTAGTATCTGGGAAGAAGAACACCGGAGATAACTCTGGTTCTCCACAGGGTGGCGCCATTCTGTTACTGACAGGGCCGTCTGGTTGTGGAAAGACGGCCACAGTTCACATCCTGGCTAAAGATGCCTGCTGCCACATCCAGGAGTGGACGAACCCAACCAGTGCGGAGTACAGGACGGATGACTCGTTCAGAGAGAGCTTCGATCCAGGTGTGTGGGGTGGAGCGGCGGGAGGAGGTTCTGAGCGTCTGGGCTTCGTGTCGGTATCTGAGTGTTCATGTTATTTGTTCTGATTCAGCGTCCAGGTTTAGCACTTTCCACAGCAGCTCGCAGACAGCAGCATTCCAGGAGTTTCTGCTCCGAGCGAACAAATACAACCGTTTGCAGATGAGCGGAGATGACGCGGCTCAGGACAGGAAGATCATCCTCGTTGAGGTGCGACGGGATGAGACCCATAAAGCTTTTTGTGTATTTCATAATGAAAACAACTATACTCAGTTAAGCGATTCTTGGGTATAAAGTTTGTAAACCCCCCCAATATTATTATAATGAACTAGTCATACCGGGGGAGAATCCACGGTTCAGAGGGGTATCAAACTTTCAAGGGTTACAGGTGGTAATATAACGTTACATTATGTTATGAGAGGTAAACATGTATGCAAATCTGGAAATGGTTGTAAACTATCGCTTTTTTTTATGGCCATGGAATCTGAAAACAGCAGGTGTAAGCATACACGACTAAAATGTGATAGTCATTTTCTGTTTTTTATTAGTATTACGTGCCGGCGTGTCCAAATCACATGATTGATTTAAGGTGGCTTAACAGGAAAATGCAGTCTCGCCAAGTCTCAGTTTCAACATGTCAGAAGTGCAGACTTCAAACTATATACCAATTTTAAATGGTACTGACAGGCCAAGTAAAATCAGTTATGACAAATATTGGGGGTTCAAGCCCCCTATAACCGAGTTGTCACTGCTGTACCCCATTTCAGCTAACTGGGTAATCAAAGGCCAGCCATGTCTCTCACTGTCTGTGGTGAGAGGCATGTAAAAGAACCATTGCTGTTGTGTGTAGGCCACTGGATTGCGGTCAGCATGTTTCTGCCCTGCAGTGGCCTGGCGAGCTGTCCAGGGTGTACTCTGTCCTCACCGAGTCGACTGAGATGGGCACCAACCTCCCTGGGACTCTAATTAGGATTAAGCGGTTCAGAAAATGAATTAAATGTAATAGTGATAACTTTCATGTACATGTTAAATGATCTCTAAAGGGGACAAGTTTTCTTTTAATTCACACTCTGTGTTAATATATAGATGAATGTTTCAGGGATTAAAATAAAAATGCTCAGATGAGGTTTGGAATGTTGATGTATTTTCTCTGCATGTATGAATCTGTGATTGAGCACATTTTTCTCATCAATTTGTGTCCCTGTAGGATTTTCCAAATCAGTTCTACAGACAGCCAGGATGCTTGCATGATATCCTCAGGTGAGATTTTTATAAAGAGGAATTCCTTCTATAAGAAGGAACTGAACAGGAAATGAGACTGTGTGTATGTGTTTCCTGCAGGCGTTTTGTGCGGACCGGTCGGTGTCCACTGGTCTTCATCGTGTCCGACAGCCTGAGTGGAGACACCAGCTCCAGACTCCTCTTTCCTAAAGATGTGCAGGAGGAGCTGAGCATCCATCACATCAGGTTTGTGTTTTGGTGAAACTGAAAGATGATCCAGCCAGCTCACAGCTTTCATATCTCAACACATCATCTCCACTTTTCCTTACACGTCTGCATTTCTCCAGTTTTAACCCTGTAGCCCCTACCAGCATGATGAAGGTGCTGAGTCGGATAGCGACTGTCGAAGCGAGCAAGGTAACCTCTATGGAACACTTAATCGACTCATTTCAACGTCGTGTGGCCCACTTTCATGTTTGCTTTTACTCACCCGGTTTCGTTTTCAGAGTTCGGGAAGGATCTCCGTGCCTGATAAGGCGGCGCTGGAGCAGCTGTGCTCTGGAAGTTCAGGAGACATTCGGAGCGCCATCAACAGCCTGCAATTCTCCTCTTTCACTGGTGGGTTCTCCTGCAAACCTGTAAAGTCAAAGCTTCCTGGTGTAACTTAAATCTGATTGAATTTCGATTTAATTCCTCTTTTCCAGATTTCCCTCTAGGAAAAAGCCTCTGGGTTTCTAACAAAGGAAAATCCTCCACATCCAAATCCTCGGCGAGATCCAAATGCAGGGGTCGGGCAGCGAAATCCACCAGTGTGCAGGAGGAGAGCCCTGCGATCGGAGGAAAAGATGCATCCCTGTTTCTCTTTAGAGCGCTGGGGAAGATCCTCTACTGCAAACGTCAGTCTGGATTACAGTTTCAGATCATTTATATCAAGTTATAAAATACCAGAGAGTGATGCTGGCTATAATTACAGGAGAAAGCTGTGAAGATGCGGACGGTCCTAAGCTACCCACACATCTCTCAGAGCATCAGAGAGATAAACTACTGGTTGACCCTGAGGTACACACATACATACACACACACACGATCATGTCACATTAGAGGATAATCACAATAGAATTCTCTGTCTTGTATCAGCTTGTTATTGAGCGCTCTCACATGTCCGGTGAGTTCTTCAACCTCTACCTGCACCAGAACTACATGGACTTCTTCTCC
>JAOUQZ010000027.1:17024873-17041746 GCA_028564935.1 Neosilurus hyrtlii
CTGTTTGACGTGTCTGTGTGCTACGAAATGATTTTGAATACGGTAGTTCAGTTTTTGAAGACGGGAATCGGATGCCCGGTCGGGCATGTTGTACTCTGCATTTTATTGATTTTTGGTGCCCCTGTCATCGGACAGGGTGCCTGCGGGCATTCGGGCACCCGATTTTTCGAGCCCTGCATCTTAAACAGCTTGCCAGTCCATTGCAAGGCCAATATGCACACAACCGTTCTCTCGTACCCTCACACCTAGGGGCAATTCGGAACATACAGTTAGCCTAATGAGGCAGATGTGCTAACCTCTATGCTACCATCCTGCCCTTAATTCAACCATAAATAGATAAAAATGACACCCAGAGGGTGCAAGATACAGCCACTTGATCCAGGGTCTGGTCACGGGGGCAGCAGCCTCAGCAGTGAGGTCCAGATGTCCCTCTCCTCAGCCACTTCCTCCAACTCTACTGGGGGATGCCAAGGTGTTTTCCAGACCAGTGAGACATAGTCCCTCCAGTGTGTTCTGGGTCGACCTCGAGGTCTCCTCCTGGTTGAACATCCCTGAAACACCACACAGGGTAGGTGTTCAGGAGGCATTCTAATCAGATGACTGAACCACCTTAACTGGATCCTCTCAACACGGTGGAGTAGCAGTTCTACTCCGAGCTCCTCCCGGATGACTGAACTTCTCACCATATCTCTAAGGGAGAGCCCCGCCACCTGTGAAGGAAGCTCATTTCAGCCGCATGTATTTGCGATCTTGTTCTTTCAGCCACTACCCAAAGCTCTTGACCATAGGCCCGCAAATGTGATAACATATCCCATTAACAATGGGCATATAAAAAGGGTCCCATTTCAAAATTAATAGGGAGGGCTTTGCAACTTAGCACAAAAATGTTGCACATTGTAATATGTTATTATGAACCTTTAGCTTTGATTACAGCTGCCTTAGTGACTTTTAAAGTATGCAGTGTATTGACTTCCTACTCCTTATCATCACATTACAGGGAAGCAGGGCTCTGCTGGTGTGACTCAGGCGCTGAAGAGACTTCTACCATCTCCTAGAGAAGGAAAGGATCCCAGCAACCTGAAAGAAACCCTAAAGCTGATTCTCGATTTGGTGTGTATTGCATCAGTAACATGTCACCTCAGTGTACAACTGGCTCATACTTGCATTCATGCACATTATCATGTTAATGATAACAATAGGTTCTCAATATAGATTCAGGTGTGAGTGTGGAGATGGAGAAAATCGTTTAGCATTGAGAGAGAACCAAACAAACCCAAACACTAAGTAGAAGATTAAAGGCAAAAGCAATGTTTTTGATTTGTTCCAGCTGAGTGATAAAGAGGAGGCCTTGGCCCATCAGAGGAAGGTCAGCTACATGTTAGCAAGAAGCTATGAAGACATGGAGAAACGTCTTCAGGCACAGATCAAGGAGTTGGACATCTCAAACAAAGGGGCAGTTTTTATAGCACAGTCAGTCAAATCCGAACAGTCTGCGGACTCTGAAGCTGACCGTCCTCCATATTCATGTGATGACAACCTACTAACAGTCATGGATGAGCACGAAGATAAAATGGTGGCTTCAGAAAATGAGGGCAAGGTGTAACAGAAGGGGTGAACAGATCCCATGGTATTTGTAATAAAATGCCCCAAAGTGTGCAGTGTTTGGAGTGTTTCTCCAGGAATAAGACTGACTTTATATTTGTTTATTAGTGTAGTAGTCATTCTGAAAGTTGAAATGTAATAATCCCAAAATGGATATTTGAATCATGTCATAAATAACTACTATTGTTTACAAGGCGGTGGCACGTTTTAGATGTTTTATGTTGCACAATGATTTTCATTTCATTGTTGTTATTCGGCTCTATATCTAATCATATTTAAACATCTTTTGAGCCAATCTCAATATATATATTTATAATTTATAATGTGTGTGTGTGTGTATATATATGTATATATGTGTGTGTGTGTATGTGTGTATATATATATATGTATATATGTATATATGTATATATGTATATATATGTATATATGTATATATGTGTGTGTATATACATACACATATATAGTGTCAGAGAGCCTGCTAACAAGAGCTAGAAAAAGTTATACATGAGAGTACAAATCTTAAGTGTCTGGTGAAAATATATATCTTGTGTATATAAATGTAATCAAGTTATAAACAGTGAAACATACACAGCCTGGCCAAAAAAGGTCACACACACACAAATATGTTGTTGTTCCACCTTTAGCCTTGCTTACAGCACGTATTCGTCATGCCATTATTTCAACAAACTTAAGCAACATAACATTTATTTCCATCCAGTGACGGGTTCATTTATATCCGACGTCGTGAATTGATGAGAGAAAAACTGAACCACTCCATAAAGTCTTCTTCAGCACATCCTGAAAACTTTCGATAGGGTTAAGGCCAGGACTCTGGGGTGCCGATACACATGTGAAAATGATTCCTCATGCTTCCTGAACTACTCTTTCATTATTTGAGTCGACATTTTATATCCGTGCCATCAGGGAAGGAAAAAGTCCATGGATGTGATAACCTGCTCATTCCGTACCTTCAACTCATCAGCTGACTTCATTTTATTGCCACATTAATGTTGCTGAGCCTCAACCAGACCAACTGGAGCAACAATGCCATGGAGATTACACACTGTGATCAAGGACAAATACTTTCTTGTGCAAACTTTTTTTTTTTGCCCGGCAGTGTACATCCTTACATTTTGTGAACCCCTTAACTGTATTAGGGTCATGGGGAGGTTGGAGACTATCTCAGCCAACTCTGGGCAAAGTCGGGGTACAGCTTTCCAATTGCAGGAGCAGCAAGCACACTCACACCTAGGGGCAATTTGGAACAGCCAGCTAGCCTAATGTACATGTCTTTGGACTGTCGGAGGAAACCGGAGTACCCAGAGGAAACCCATGCCAGCACAGGAAAAACATGCAAACTCCACACCTTTTTCCGCCCTCACCAAAACCAGGACCTTCTTGATTTGCGGCGGACATGGTAACTACTACACCACCTACATAAATATTCTTAAATAAAAACACTTTAAATTCAAATGTAAAACAAACGCTAGTAAATGAGCAAATTGTTTGGACGTGTGGCGTACAGAGTTTATTACTAGATAAGGAAAGCTCTGAGAATTTCAGGGGCTAAATCATGCAAAAAGTACTTGTTTGTTTGCCCCCTTGAAATATAGATACACAAGAGTATTAAATTAAAAATATGATTCATGGGGTGTATAAACCACCCAAAACAACACTTGAGAACAGTACAACTGTATTTTATGTACGAATTCATACAAATAAGCCTTAAAATACTTAAAAAATATATATGCTATGTGTTTATGAAAACACCCGCGATGGGAATCATTCGAAAGAAAGAAAGAACGAGAAGAAAAAACCCAAAATGTTAAGTTGTCGCTAATGAACGTCCCCCTGTGTGCAACAACCGGAAGTGTGCGCACTTTAATTCCGTCCGTGCGGAAACGTGTGTCAAATAGTTTCTCTTGTTTAGTCTGATGATTTCCTAAATTATATGGGATTAAATCAAGTGGGATTCCGCCGTTATTGTGTATTAGCCTTGGTCATCGTTGCAGTTGTGACATGGGTCAGATGTTTTATGAAGTCTAAAGCGCCATCAAGTGCAACAGGTTCGTTATTTATCTAAATAAACACACCTCATTATTTCCTGAATCTCAGAGGTGGATTTAGAGAATGGATCAGTGCTGGGATCTTGTTACTAATCAGGTTTGTGTTTGTTAGTCTAGTAATCAACATACAGCAACAAACCAACATCAGCTTGTTTTCAGCAGATACAGGATCAATGTCAGAGCAGACTCTGGATTATTTCCTTAAGAAAGGCTTGATAAAGGACCACAATGCTGCAGATATCCAGTGGTATCATGCAGCCAACAGCAAGGACAAGATCACTGCAGCACTTCAAGGTCAGAGTGTGAATTATACACATTACAAATATTCTCCCTTGGGGCTCTACTCCTACTGAGTGATCCACAGATGCCTAATCTGTCCTTTGCATAATGTTTGGATATGCAAATAAAGACAATCATGTCATGCAGCCACTTCTTGTGACTTTTTGACCCTGAAAAGAAACTCAACACTGCGTGTCCGTGACACAACTTTCCTCTAGATTTGTATTTTATGACTTGTACATTCACGTGTCAGAACAAAAACACTTTAGTTACAGAAGAAAATGTGTGTAGGTCAATAAATAAAGCAGCACATTACATACCAGAGCACTTTACAGGAAAAAAACATCATGAATCCTAGTGTGAGTGAAAATTTCTTGGAGGACTGAGGCTGGTTCTGTGAGATACTCAGTAAATCTTACAGTTCTCTACCTTGTATGACTGCACAAACCCTGCACAAAGGCATGGAAGATAACTTGACCTTAATAAGGCCGCAGCGCCACCAAAAACAACAACAAAAAAAAAATACACCACTGCTCAGACTCGCACAGAATAAAAAATATCCATTAGAGATGGCGAAACCCCTCAGCTGCCCAGCAGTCCTTAAGAAATAGCCCAGAGACAACTGATAGGGTCAAACAGAGAAACTGATAAGCCTATGCACAACTACCCACCATAGGAAAGCTACAGGCAAAATTTCTGAATGATCCACACAGCAGTTTTTGAGGAGTAGCCCGAACAAAATTTACAAGGTCGTCATTATTCCAAGGTCAAAGGTCAAACATATACGTTTGTAAACGAATGAAATCTGCCACGGGTTTATGTTTTTAGCTGTGTTGGTTTGTTAGTTTGTTTACAATATAAATCATAAGTTGTGTATGGATTTCGCAAAAATAAAAAATTCTCGTGTGGTACAGAGGTGGTTGGGGAGGGATCTCTATTTTTCATCATGGGGCTAGACGCCCACTAGAGGGAGGCATTTCATTATATCTATGCCTAGTTACGAAAACCTTTAAATATTAAATACTTTCAGGTTAGGGTGGCACAGTGGCGTAGTGGTTAGCACGTCTGCCTCTTGGCAAGAAGGATCTGGGTTTGATTCCCAATCTTGGGCATTTCTGTGGATGTTCTCCCTGTGCTTGCGTGGGTTTCCTTCGGGTACTCTGGTTTCCTCCTGCAGTCCAAAAACATGCACAGTAGGCTAATTGGCTGTTCCACATCTCCCCTAGGTGTGAGTGTGAATGATTGTGTGTGTGTGTTGGCCCTGCGATGGCCTGGCGAGCTCTCCAGGGTGTACCCCACCCTCGTCCAAAGTCGGCTGAGATGGGCACCAGCCTCCCTGGGACCCTAATTAGGAATAAGTGGCTTAGAAAATGAATGAATGAGTTTTCAGGTTAATCAGTGCACTTGTCACCATAATTCATTTGTGCATTATGGAGGTACCTTGCACTTTATGGGTGCCCAGCTAGTTTGCATGTTCATTGATCCATCATGATCATTTGAATACCAAACTTTCTGAAGATCCTTAAAATGAAGAGCCAGATTGAGTCCAGAACAGATCCTAATATCTGCTAAAAATGTACTAGAGTTGCTGCTGGGATCTTTTAAAAAATGTCTAAAGGGTTATTAAAAGTCCCCAAAATCTAGTGACAAAGTCTCTACGAATACTAAACAAGCATCATTAAATTCAGTACTTTTAACATTCTCACTTGAAATGATGGCTTTACATAATTTATTTTTTTAAATAGATGACTCATCCAGTCATCAGTGTCACTGAATAGATCCCATTCTTCAGTAAATAGGCAGAATTTACTCATAAATTACCCTCCCTTAGAAACTAATGTTTACTCCTCAGAAGGTTGAAAGCTGAAATGCAGTGCAGGATATTGTTGATATTGTAGATGCTGAATTGTGCTCTGTTTCATTTGCATGTAAGATAACACACAGATGATTGAAGCTGATGTACTTCTCCGGGGTGGTGAACCAAGGGAACCCATAATGGCACACCCACCACATACTGATAGTGACATCACACTGCGAGAGTGGATGAAAATGGTGGCAAACTCGGGCAAAGGGATCAAACTGGACTTTAAAAGGTTGATGCTTGTTACTGTAAACATATTGGTTGTTAGCATTGTGTCGTCTGTTGGCATTTGTTCTAGGTTTTTTAAATGAATCAGTGGTTTAACCAGCAGAAAGCTGTTTTAGAGAAAAATTATATGAAAGTTTTTGCAATTTAAATAAATCAGGGATAACACTCTCAATATGATTGAAGGGCATAAGGAAGATGAAGGGACCATTCTGGCACTCGTAGACCTTATCTAGAACCACCTAGAGGACATAGTTGCTAGATGCATGTATGAATACTTAACCTTTGTCTTTGATTCTACACAGCAGTGCACGGAAATCCGACTACTGCTCGACTGCAACACTTCGCCTCCAGAACTAGATTATCCATCCTATCGGTTTCTTTGTCCTCCGTAGCCTAGAAGCAGTGGTGGAGTCAATGGCACTTCTTGATAAGGTTCGAGATCAGCTGGAAGGGCCTGTGTGGATCAATGCAGACATCCTGCCAGGGCCTGGAGGTACAGCTACGCCTTTAGATGCTCAGGCCTTTTTACAAGCAGTGTCTATGAAAGCAGAGGGAGATGTGCTTTCTTTGGGCTGGACCACTGGATGGTCTCCGAATACACACAACCCAGGTAAAGCATGCTGTTTTTTCATGGTAGCAGTTCTTCTTGCAGAGATACAGCCATGCATTGACTTGCATGACTGTGCATATTATTTTTAAAATCTACAGTTATGACCTAAACATAGTCCATAGGTTCCAATCCTGGGCTCGGGTGTTTCTATGTGGAGTTTGCATAATCTCCCTGTGCTTGCATGGGTCTCCTCCGGGTTCTCCGGTTTCCTCCCACAGCCTAAAGACATGCACATTAGGTTAACTGGCTGTTCCAAATCACCCGTAGGTGAGAATGTGAATGGTTGTGTGTGTGGCCCTCAATGGGTCCACTGGAGATACACGAGGTGTACCCTGCCTTCACTCCAGCCTCCCTGCAATCCTAGAAATGAATGAATGAATGACCCATTAAACTTAGTTTGGTGTACCCATATATAATTTTCTAATTAATGCCATTATTTGAGGAGAGATCTTGAGCTGGCCAAAGAAGTACTTGATTGACATTAACCATTAGTCTTTTTTTTTTTTAAGGTTACAGCTGGGAGATGGTTCAGCAGATGGAGGCGGTTTGTAAGAACCTGACGCAGCCTGTGACATTCCCAGTGAGAGCAGCTCTTTTGCCCCAGTCCTTCGCTCAATTCCAGTGGCTCTTGCAGCAGTCTAGCAGGTGGTATTTTTCATATCCATACGCCAGACCCAGCAGCTCATCAATATTCAGCATACCAAAGACAATTAACGCTGTGCTGCACCCTGTTTGCTTTTTAAGTGCTCGTGAGCTCTGAACTATTGATTGGATTCGTGTTGTATATCCAAAACAGATTCATCAGAATGCCTTTGCCATACGATGGGTTTAATATGGTGCCTGGCCCCCCAGGTATACTTGCTTATCACCAAAATAGAAGCACTCAACTAAGCTGAAAGGTACATTGGAGAAGTGAGGAGGGGATCTTGTAGACAAGCAGGATTGTTCTTAAGCCCTTTTTCTAGGTCTAGTGCACTTCAGAAGTCCGACTTCTCTCCTCAGATTGTGCTCTGACAGTGACCGTGCAACTTATTGCTGTGTCTCACTGCAACGGCACGTGATATATTTGTGAGCTCAGAAAATATGACCCCTAAGATGAATGTTCCTTCATGATTCCTGGTAAATATGAAACCTTTTGGGTGCTCGGATTTCGATTACCATATGAAGACCACCTTAAGTTTGGGTCATAATGTGAGTGATTAAGTCCACAGCCGACTAAACACAAGGGCTTTCAATTAAATAAATGACTTGGTTGCCTTAGTTATATCTGTCCATCCACCAATTATCTGTCTGACACTGGATCAAAGTCAGGATACCTTGCAAGTCACCAGTCTATTGCAGGGGTAACACAGACTTAAACAGCCATTGACACTTAAAATTCACACCTAGGGGCTTTTTTTTAGAATAGCCAGTTGGCCTAATGTGCATGTCTTTGGACTGTGGAAGGAAACCAGAACACCCCCCCCCCCCCCGCCCCCCCCCCCCCCCCCCCCCCCCCCCCCCCCCCCCCCCCCGACCAATTTACTCATAGCCAATTCCCACCTGTCACCTATGCCAACCTGGATTCAAACTCGTGATCTTCAGGATGATAGTGGCATACTCATATGGCCTGTTTAAAAAAAAAAGTACCAAAAGTGGGATTGTAATGTTTATATATTATATTGCAAGCTGTTTTACTTACAGGTATAAGTTTATGACACTACATGGAGGTCAGCAAGATCTAAACATGTGCAAACTTTAACGTATGTAAGGCAATGCAAAACAGAATAATGGCACCCTGAATGGTGCAATAGTGTCAGGAGTGTATCATTATATACAGCATATATCTCACTTTTGGTACTATATTATTTCATAAACAGGCCATATCCAGGATTCTAACAATGCTTTTTTTGATGTTGCCAATTCCAATATGCACTCCACTGAAATACTAATTGTGGGATGTACTATGTAATGGGCAGACTACTTAGCAGTGCTTCAAACAGGGGACAGACGCCGTGTCCCTCTGTCTCTTTGTCACGATGTTCCACCAGCATGTCACGTGACTTACACACTCTGAGATGATGTTGTATATAAATCCTATAGGAATGATTGAGAAGTCATTAGATTCAGCCTAGAGCAGTGGTCACCAACACGGTGCCCGCGGGCAGCAGGTCGCCCCCAAGGACCACATAAGTCGCCCGCAGACCTGTTCTAAAAATAGCACAACTCACTAGTGAGCTGCATCTAAAATGTATTTTTGATTTTTATTGTTGATAATTATTGTGAGAAATTATTAATGTGATCAGTGTCTTCACATAGATGAGTATCATTAATCATTATTGATAATGTATAACTAAAGGAAAACTGAGCAAATGTGTAATTTCAGGAGAGCCAATCAAACTGGTAGCTCTTCGTATGACTCAGTACCCATGAAGTAGCTCTCAGTTTCAAAAAGGTTGGTGACCCCTGGTCTAGAGTGTGTTTTCACCCTGGGGCATCCCACCCCCAGAGCTTTATACACCACTTCTATCATTCATCCATCCATTCATTTTTTTAAGACACTTAGTCTTAATTAGGTTCTTGGGGAGGCTGGTGGTCATCTCAGCCAGCTGTGGGAGAAGGCAAGGTACACCCTGACCAGCTCACCAGGCCACTGCAGGGCAACATGCACAAAACCATTCTTTTTTTGATATATTGTATTAATCCCATACAAACAAGGGAAATTATTACCTCCCCATCCAAAGTGGGCACACACACTTGGTGCAGTGGGCTGCCACACATTGGGTGTGCTTGTAGAACAATTGGGGGATAGGTACCTTGATCAAAGGCACGTCAACCTCCACCACACATTTTTCCTATTTTGGGAATTTTACACACTAGGGATAATTTGGAACTGCACTTTAGCCTACTGTGCATGTTTTTGGATTGTGGGAGAAAACCAGAGTACCTGGAGGAAACCCACGTAAGCACAGGGAGAACATGCAAACTCCACACAGAAACGCCCTGAGCCTGGGAATCTGCTAGCCACTGCTTCTAGTTTATGATATCTGGCTAAAGTATTTTCCACTTATTACCATATCTCTCTTTCAGATATACTCTGACCATCTGGACAGGCCACAATGATGTGCTGAATGTGGAGGATCTGTTACCTTACAGGCAAAACTTCAGCAAGTCCAGAATCTACTACGATCTTTTGGAGAACCAGATTTTAAAGTTTAAGAGTTTACCTGGGTATGCAATGTCCCAATTATAACTTTCCACTGAACTGGGTAGAGGAAATGTTTTCAAGCCCAAGTCATGCCTAGATGAAATGATATATCTGGTAGTTGGAGTATACTGACTATTACAGACCATATTTCAGTTAAGGCAGACCATGGGGTCATGGTGTTTAATTTAAAATGTGGATGTCAGGTGTACAAAACAAAATAAAGCTGTAAAATGTAATGAAGTTTACATTTGTTCTTTTTTATAGTCAGAGTTAGAGTATCTTTATTTATTATTATTTATGACATTTACCAGTAAACACTGAACAAACTATTTGTCCAACATCTGATTAATCAGAATAAAGTTTTAGTTTCCTTCATGTGAGCATTGACAATATCTATTACAGCACTGTGCAAATGTTTTACGGCATTACTGCATTTTATTGTCCCAAAATCTCCCCGAAGGCCAGGTGCTTAATCTGTTCTGTTTGCATGGAGTGTCTTCTCAGCAGAGTCTTTTTGTTCTTCTGGTCTCGAGGGAGGCTCGGAGCACAGGGCACGAAATGCCTTTGTCCGGGAGCGACAGGGACGGTTACAGTTGCATGGGTAGGACCAGGTTTAGTTCCCCGATCAATACCAGTGTTAGTGATGTTAACTTTGATATCTGGAATGGGTGCATGTGGGTTAATTGGTGGCAGATAGCCTGGCCGAGTATGTGCAATATGATCCAGCAGGAGAGCCCCAGATCCTCTGCGCTCCATCATGGCTGGGCTTCTCCTGTGGACTACGCTTTCCAGAGACTCCCTTGAGCCAGACAGGGTGGAGGATCGACTGTAAACTAGTTTACGCTTTTCTGTTCCACCGGCGTGCTGACTCCCAAACTGAGGAAGTTGCGAGTCTGAGCTGTAGTGGTCCATTCCAATGTTGCGGCGACGTACAACATCCTGCAGGCTGGACACTGCCAGGTTGGGCAGGCAGGCTGGGTCTTCATCCATAGGAATGACCTCACTGCCCAAGGCTTCTTTAAGCAGGTTCTGGTGTGAGCCTGAATGTGGAAGTGAAACACTATCATAGGACATTTTCCTGCCTAGCCAATTCACCTCCTTTTGTTCCTTCTCTGCTTCAGTGGCTTTGTCCAAGGCTTTGACCAGACCAGTTGCATCCATACTTTGATGACGCGCAACTGGTGGTGCTCTTTGAGATAAACGACGATGGCTGTTAAAGCCAAAAGAGAGCTCTTCTTCGGGTGTGATATCTAGGAGCTCCTCAGTGAAGGATGAGGCCTTGCTTTGCTGCAGCAACAGAGACGATGGGATCTTTAGCCATGGCTCAGAGTGTAGCCTTTGAAGGTGAAGAAGCTTGGCTACGCTGGCTGCTTGCAATGGACTTCGGTCCTGTGTAGGTGACCCTGGCCTTGAATTAGTAGCAGTTGCAGGGGTAGAACCCACTGCTTGGTTTTCTGCCAGGTGTAAAAGAGCATTTTGTGACTGGCTTGAATGGGAGGAGACATGAGAAGGAGAGAGTTTGATTTCAGAGGGTGACATGCAGACGCTAGGTACACAATGCAACCGATCCTCCAAGTCTGGAGGTGGAGGGACGTTCAGATACTGTTTGGTCATTTGTCTGCCAGAGGGGAGTTTATCTGTGGTAATAATGATGACTTCCTTGCCTTTGGCCTTACAGGCATCTAGTAACACTCGCAAAGCTTCCTTGTCACCAGTGTTAACAGCATACACTAGTGCAGAGGAACCAGAGTGGTCCTCCAAACTTAGGTCGGCTCCACTGGACAGCAGCCTGGACAAAACCTCATGGCCAGCTCGCTCCATACAGGCATGCATTAGAGCTGTCTTACCAGATTTGTCTTGGATATTTGGGTCGGCACCATTTTCTAGCAGATACCTGTAAAGACAACAGTTTAATTAGAAAAAAAGTCCTAAATGTGACCTGACTGAATGGAAGGTTATTACTCCTGGTATTCAGCTGGTAACCAAATGCTGAGACAACATGCTAATTATTCAGCCTTTTAGTACAGTCCTTTAATCAGCAATGATGCAACCCGATATAACATATACATTACTAAGTCCCCAGTAATGAGGAAATCTGGGTTTGATGCGCTCATTATTTGCAACTGACTAATCAGAGACTTGAGCAGTGTATACCTGACCATCTTGTGTTTGGGCACACTCTGAGCATCAGTATGGGGAGTCTTGCATGCAATCATCAGTGGGGTCTCTCCACGGTCATTGCTCTCGTTAATATAAGCCCCGCCTTCCAGGAGCAGACGCGTCAGACGCAAACGACAAAGATAAACAGCCTTTAGAAGGGAGTTGCCGTCTGTCCACACCTCTGTGGAATCCTCCATGACTTCTTGCTGTTTCAGACAGGCAGATGGCTTTAACTTTTAAGAACTCATGGACAAGATGGAGAGTGCCAGAGCTTTGAAGGGCTGCCAGTGAAAGACATTTCAGATAGTCAGGCATGTACTTCTAATATTTATAATTTATGACAGTATGTACTTGAGTGTTACGTGATAAACCATGCAAAAGGGCTTAAAGTTTTCATTTACTGCAAGACATTGTTTCTGGATCAGCATGCTAGTTGTTTTTCCATGGCTTGCTCCTCCTTCACATGCACCAAGAACTTACGAGATTTCAGTAGCTATTTTCGATGCGGCACAGCTGAATGTCACTGTAAAGATGCAAGTGTTCTTGGGTGTATAACTGAGAAGTATAACTTGGGTGTATAACTGAGAACTTTACCTCACGAAAACACAATTTAGTGGTTAGCACGTCTGCTTCACAGCAAAGACTGTTCCTGGACCAGCAAGGGCGTTTCTGTGTGGAGTTTGCATGTTGCTCTTTTGGCTACTCCTTAGGTAGTCCAGAGGCATGGACTTTAAAATAATTGGCTGTTATAGATTTCCTACTATGTGCGAGTCTGAATAGTTATGTGTTGGTCCAGGCAAGCTGTTCAGGGTGTACCTGACGTTATGCCTTCCTGTGACCCTAATGCGATGATTAGGCGGTTCAGCAAATGAATGAGAGTGAAAATTACGTCATTGACCAATCCTTAAGAACATGCAGAATAATAAATAGGTAGGCGGAATGCAGGTAAAGCCCTGATCTATCCTGCAGCATTTTAGATTGTGCAAGGCATGATAAGACTGCAAGTCTAAAAGCAAACCAGGGAAGAAAGCATGTTGAGTTGTTGAAAGGATTAAACTTCTCCTTCGGCTCAGTGATGGAGTCTATTGTGTTGATGACCTTGTCCACATATCTGAAAGTGCATTTTGCTAAAGAGAAGGAATGTACAAGCTTTCAGTGTAAGCTCAGATTTCTCAGCATATACTGGACTTACTCATACTTTTACCTATGAGATATTTAATTATTTAACTTGGGGGAAAAAAGAAAAAAAAAGCAAGCATAAAATTTAAAATAAATAATAATGATTCACCAAACCTCTTTATCTTACTGAGGTTGCAGTAGGAGGCAGGAGCCTATCACAGCCGACTTTTGGCAAAGGCGGAGTACAGCCAGTCAGAGGACTGACACAGACTTAACCATTCATGTTTACACCTAAGGGTAATTTGGAACAGCCATTTGGCCAAATGTGCTTGTCTTTTGGACTGTGGAAGCAAACCAGAGCCTGGGACTCAAACCCAGGACCTTCTTGCTGTGAGGTAGATGTGCTAACCACTACACCACCTTCAACAATTTCAGCTTAGTAATATACTTGAAAGACAATTCAAGACTATATGATTATGCACTTAATATTTACATTTCTGAAAATAACAGATTCATCTCTCTAAAACTTGTCAGGTTTTTCCTGGACCTTTTATAGGAACTTAATTTCTTTATGCCAAAATTTATAAGCATAGTATACATGAAATAAACATCTGCAGCCAGGAAAGGGAATGTGCAGCCCTCTTAAGTGGAGTACACACACTCGACTGGTAGGACACCTAAGCTCTGGCTCCTATTGCTGTGCACCCCTTGGATGGCATTTATAGCCCTGGTGTGCTTTGCGCGCTCTTCTCTGGGCCTTCAATCGGGCTTGTGAACAGAGAGAATCCTTAATGACACCTCGCCCTCTTACTCTGTCTGCCTGGTGCTGAAGAGCATGGAACAAACAAGCATCACTAGGCAGATCAGGGCTTGAGAATAACAAGTGGAACACCAAACAGGCCACTTGACGCACATGTGCAGCATGGTGATTCATTTGCAATAGGCTAAACGGAGTATTGGTAATTCTTTTGAGTCTATTATTCAATGCTTTATAAATTACAAAGTGGAAAACTAAGACCTACATAATGTACAATAAGCTACTTTAATGCTTTTAAAGTCAGAAAAGAACTAGATGTCAGACTCGACTTTAAATATAACTATAAAACAGATTATATTCTGCACAAATGCACCAATTTTTGCTGCTGCTAAAGTACTTACAGATTCTACCTATTTATCTTAACAATGCAAGTATCACTGCAAACATCAAAAAGAAACTGTGTCCATATATATTATATACATAAAAGACACATCCTCACTCCTTTCATGAGCTTACCTCGTTTCCTGCAGATATTCAGTCCTCAGACACGTTTGGTTCAAACAGGTCACTCGCTATAGCACAAAGGCCAAATGTTATCCAATACACCAGATCAAAAGAGCCAAGAGTCAATAAGTGGCAGATAAATTCTCCCGCGAGCGTATGAATGTGTGTGAGAGAAGGAGCGAGAGAGAAAGAACAGGTGTGTGTGATCTCAGGTCTGGAAGCAGGCGGTACCTTACAGTAGAGCGAGTGCATGAGTGAGAGACAGGAACAACGCAGCGGTATGACGGCGGCTTTCGCATATCAAGCGTCAACACAGGATCGACTTATTATTCTGACATGAATGAGGCAGCTGAGATTGGAGGTATTTCCACCCCCACAACCAACACACTTCTACTGTCACTGCATCCCTGACCTAAAGGCCACAGCAGCGTGTTTGCATCACCATGACGCGCTCTTTCTTTCTTCACTTTCCTCCTATAATGTAGTGATGCTAGCACGGTGGCATTGACTGCACTGATGAGGAAACCAGCTGAGCTACTATCATGCACATGAACAAAAGGTGAAGAGTATCAGTGGCAATGTTTGAGTCAGTATGAAGAACATGTTTATTATTCTATATTCTAAAGTTGATCTCAGTTGTTAAACATTCAAAAATGACAGCACAGAAAGTTTTACTTTGATTAAAGCTAAATAATGAAGGCTATATTTTTTTTGTTTTGTTATTTAACATACATTTATTGGTTTTACACTGCTTAACCAAAAAGAATAGGCCCTTTAGTCTTGATTACAGCACGTAATCTCCATGGCATTGTTGCTTCAATTGGTTAGGTCGAGGCTCAGCAAAATTATTGTGACAATAAAATGACATTAAGGACCTGAATGTACTGAAAAACCAGGTTTGCACATCAATGGACTTTTTCTTCCAGGATGTAAATCGGTGCTAAAATAATGAGTGGTTCAGGGACCACGAGGATTCATTTTTGTGTGTGTTGACACTCCAGAGTCCTTTGGGATGTGCTGGAGAAGACTTTAAGGAGTGGTTAAATTTTTCCCTCATCATCAAATCTGAATGTAAACTCTGGATGGAAATAAACGTGATGTTGCAGAAGTTTGTTGAAACAATGTCATGTTGCCAAGGAGGTGGTGTACTTCATAGTAATGAACATGGTAGGGCTTCCAGGGGTCTTTTAAACAGAAGTCTCTTTTATTTATTTTTAAAGTCTCTTTTATTTAAACCATAAAAATAGTTTTAAAGAATAAAAGTGACTGTGGGGAAAAAAAAAAGAAAGAAAAAAAGGAAATCAACATATTGAAGGTAATTTTCATTCTGATTAACATAAGGTTGGCTGTCCATCCTATTAAAATATCAGAATGTATATTAATTTCCTGGTGTGATTTTCATTGTCAGATTCCATACAAAAGTATGTAATTTTTGAGCAAGACACTAGAAAAACTCCCTGTCTAAACATGGTTATTTATGTCTCTGTGGGTCCACTATTAGTTCAGATCTTAATATTCAGAGTTTGCCAACAAAAGCAAAAGCCCAGGTACAATACATTATACATTATATTTACGAGCACTTCACACTGAGGGGTGTATTAATGCAACAGATGTTACAGCAATAGAAGACAACGGTGTTATGAGTCCCTGGCTTATCTAATAATGATGTCTGAAATTAAGTCTAAGTGGAAGGGAATGGAGGAACAGAGGGAGGGGAAGACTGACCTGCCGATCACACTAATTTCCAGCTTAGAGTTAGTCTCCTGCTGGGACCTAAATCCAATCAGCCTCAAAGGTTAGAGCAGAGTACAGCCTTAGGCATTTGTGAAACAGGGATGTTTAAAGGGCTGGGACTTTAATGCAGGAAAGTGTGTGTGTGAGATCCATGAAGGGCTCTATTCAACCTAAGCCCATGAGAACCTTTGTCAATAATTAGCTCTCGAGACGAAAGAAAGAATGCATATTTATGAGAGGAGAGAGGACAGATCATGTGGTTTGAGCTAAAGAGGCATCTCTCTCCCTCACACACACGATGAAAAGGCTTAAGTGGATGAAACTAGAATATATTAACAGCAGAAACAGCCTTTAAACGTTCCGATTTTAGGGAGTGATCACTCTAGCGGTGCGATAGAAAAGTGAATCACATGAATGGCAATTCATGGCTGTTGCTCTTCATTCTGAAATCTGTTGCGCGACATTTGCAGCATCGCATTTTTGTCGACTGGTTCATGAACTCAGGTTGGAAATTTCCGCAAATGTCGCAAAACGAGGCTCTGACGCAAGTAGTCTCAAACTCTTCAAACAGTCCGCACGTCGTTAGAAGGTTCCAAAGTAGTCGTTTTGCTCGCAAATGATTTCTTTTTGTTTGCAATTAAAAGCAACAAGTTGTAGACTCCCACGTGGAAAGTTTGAAAAGCCGCAAAATATCCGCAAATATCTTGACGTGAATTTAAAAATTTGCCAAAATTTTTTTAAAAATTTCAAAAATCAATTAGCATCA
>JAOUQZ010000027.1:17066411-17076521 GCA_028564935.1 Neosilurus hyrtlii
CAGAAAAAAAATCCTCTCTATTGGTGTCTCTCTCTCTCTCTCTCTCTCTCTCTCTCTCTCTCTCTCTCTCTCTCTCTGTCTGTCTCTCTCTGTGTCTGTCTTTCTCTCTCATTCTCCTGCGCTGTTCCTCAGTCCTCGATGTGACGGAGGATAATTCACACGTTCCTCCCCAACCCCTTTCATCATGGTGGATCTGGTGGGAGGAAAGAGACGGAGACACAGAGAAAGAGAAGGAAGGGAGAGGCATTGTACTCCTTTTGATCACATCATCACTCCGCTTCCGGAATTTATTATTAAGCTCCAGATCATCAAGAGCCGTGGCTCTGGTGAAGACAGAGGCAGTGATTGAAATTTAAAGTACATACAGTACTTGTGTGCAAAACTGAGCATTGTGTACTAGCGGAGCTCCACAGCGCTTGAGCTTGATATTTTTGTTGTGCTCACATGAACAAACAGGCAAACAATATAATGCGCGCACATGCTGCCACCGTCAGCACTGAGTGTACGTGCACTCTTACCCTATGTATGCTTGTGTCTGTAAGCAAGAATGTCCCAGGCTTGAGTCCCGGGCTCGGGGGATTTCTGTGTGAAATTTTCTTGTTTTTTTCCATGCTTGCGTGGGTTTCCTCCGGGTACTCTGGTTTCCTCCCATGGTTCAAAAACATGCACAGTAGGTTGATTGGCGGTTCCAAATTGCCCCTAGGTTTGAGAGTGAGTGTGAATGGGTGTACATGTGTTGCCCCTGCAATGGCCCGGCAAGTTGTTTAGGGTGTACCCTGCCCTCACCCAGAGTCGGCTGAGATGGGCACCGGCGGCTTAGTAACTGAATGAATGAATGTTTCTGTAAACTTACACAAACATGTCAAGTTATAGGGTTTTCCCATGTCATACACGGATTTTCATCAAAACAAGCGTTATATGGCCGTAAAGCCAAATTCACACGGGTAAAATCATCACAGTAAATGAAATTAAGCTGTTACAGAGTGTATATAATCATGTCAGGCATGAAAATCACATGTTCTGTTGCCGTATCACATAAAACCGTCAAATATAGCCTATAGAGAGAGAGGGAGAGAGAGAGAGAGGGAGAGAGAGAAAACAGGAGAGTGGGAGAAAAGAGAAAGGGAGAAAACAGAATGAAACCGCTACACGAGTTATTGAAAAACCTGATGATTTTATATATTCAATTTAAAATAAAGATTATATATAATATATACCAGAGATTTTTTGTGATATTTTCTAGTTATGTTTTCATATTTTCAGGTTTTCTTATTACATTATATGTTGTTATATCTTTATGTCGTCAAGTTTTAACAACGATGCAAGACTGAGTAACTTATATCATGTGTTCATGTGATAATGAAAACAAAATTTGCAGATATTAATGCAACATTAAACCCTAGTTTATTGACATGTAATCCTAGTTTAATCCGCTCTATGATGAATTAAGAGATAAAACATTCTTGCTTGGCGGCACGGTGGTGCAGTAGTTAGCACATCCTTCTCACAGCAAAAAGTTCCCGGGTTCGAGACCCCAAGCTCAGGCAGAGTTTGCATGTTCCCCCTGTGCTTGCATGGGTTTCCTCCAGGTACTCTGGTTTCCTCCGACAGTCCAAAAGCATGTACAGTAGGCTGACTGGCAGTTTCAAATTGAGCTAGGGTTACGTGTGAATGTGAATGGTTCTGTGAATGTTGGCCCTGTGATGGCCTGGCGAGCTGTTCAGGGTGTACCCCGCCGTCTCCCAGTGTTGGCTAAGATGGGCGCCAGCCTCCCCACGACCCTAGTAGGATTAAGTGGTTCGGCAAATGAGTGAGTGATGGGTGATGACATACTTTATAAGGGTTCTATACGGGAAATAAGGGTTTGGTCGGCTCATGATACAGGTTGACATGTCTGCTTACACATGTAAACCTTTTTGTGGAGATCTGTTTTTAGGATGTGCAAAATATTTTATTTATTTATATCCTCTATGGTTATCTCCCGCTCCAAATACAATGCTAGCATCACTCTTACACTCCCTTCACCACACACTCACCATACACACACAGTGACAAGCTCTTGTATCCCTTAAAGGAGCTGCACCAGCCTTGGATACCTATCAATAAAGATATCTATCGGGAACTCAGCCTATACACAGCACCTAAATCGATTCCTGTGTATTAGAAAGTCCATTTTCTGCTGGAATGAAATACACAAACGCATCATGACTACATAACAAAAACAAATGTTCACTCACCGCAGAAGGAGACGATATGACTGCTGTCCTCGTGTACAAACTTCCGGGTGACTGCTTCCTCCATGATCTGCTTGACCTGTGGAATCAAACACCACAGAGTTCCTTACAGATCTGCTTTGATGAAGCATCCGTCACAAACATGTCCACATGTTAACTCATCAGGCCAAGATCCAAAAACACTGAGGTAAAAACACGTTTGGAGAGGAACAAACCAAAACCAAATTACATGTGCTGGAGATTAGGTGCGGGAGGCAAGGTGGCGTAGTGGTTAGCAAGTCTGCATCAGAGCAAAGGTGTCATTCATTCAATCCTAATTCGGGTCATGAGGAGGCTGGCGCCCATCTCATCCGACTCTGGGCGACGGCGGGGTACACCCAGGACAGCTCGCCAGGCCATCGCAGGGCCAACAAACACACAACCATTTATACTCACACTCACACCTACGAACGATTTGGAACAACCAATTAGCCTACTGTGCATGTTTTTGGGCTATGGGAGGAAACCGAAGTACCCGGAGGAATCCCTCGCAAGCATGAAGAGTACAGTATTTTTTGCCATAATTTCATAAGAAAACTACAAAAACTTACTTTGCTAAAGTATATGCTGTGTTCGCTGTCTGTTGCATATGTGTGGCTTTGAAGGAGGTGTTCGTTTTCTATCTGACAACATGATCTTGTTGAAATTACAAATAAATTGCTCAAGTCGGCTTGAAGACTTACGCAACTCGACCACTGATGACCAGAGCAAGCTGTACATTGCTGGTGCCCATCACTCATTCTCATGGGTGCCCAAGACTCATTGATGTGAACAGGTCTGGTCTGAACACACAGCACAGAACAACTGTAGCGCAAACTTCTGAAACTGTTAATTGTGGCTGTTACAGAAAGGACGCAGAAGTGCCTTGTAGCCTGCTGAGTGGCACTGGCTTGCCACAGACTGGTGCACAGTCAGGTGAAGTTAATTTTCACTGATCGGTGTGTATATATACAGGAAAATATTGGTGAGACTGCTTTTCTTTTCTAAAGACCTGCGCTGAAATGGAAACACTGAGGATTTCTTAGCACAGGGTTCCTCTATTGTTCATTAAAAGATTGAGACTTTTGATCCTGCTGTGAGTGGAGGTAACCCTCACTGCTCTAAGTTTGAACCTACTATTAGGCATAAAAGAGCAGGAATGAGTCACTGCTAATGTGAAAACACCTCACGATAGGGGTCTGTATACACCATCACCTTTACAAAGTCTCAAGTGCACATGAGAAATAGCTGGATCAATGCGGAGAAGACGTTAACGCCATTAAAAGTAGGTCTAAATCCAAAACCAACAAGGCTTATAGCAGAGGGTGTTTCACTTTATTATAGAAAGATATGTGGGGGAAATCGACCACTAGATTGATTTGTTCTTGAAACCAAACATTGATTCTATTTTACTTTATTTATTTTACTATCTACAAAACAGTGAGTAAAATATCCACGGGTTCTGGCTCCATCAAGTCCTTGACCAGAATAAAGTGCTTACTCATTAATGTTTAGGCAGCATCATGATGGGCAATATGTAAGTCCGGAGGTAATAAGTAAAAACTAGAAGGGTGTGTAGACGAGACTAACTTGACCTACACAGAGGTCTGTGAAAAAGCATTGCACGTCTAATGAGGGCACTTATTTTAAGTCCAGAGATAAGTGAAGGACAAAGATTTCATTTGAGCAGGAAGGTCATCACTATGGGCAACAAGACTGAGTCATCTTTACTTAGCTGGCTTCTTTCGCAGTGTAACTAAAGTGTCTATACAGTGATGATGAAGAGGCATAAAGGGCATTTAAGTTAAGACTTTACACTGCAAAAAAGGACAGAATCCAATATCAAGACTGAACAGACGTGCTGTTTGGTTTAATGATCTCCAGCAGGGCGAATGTGAGGCAATACCAACAAGGAAAGGGGTCTTGCCATGATGTTCTAGAGAAGGGAATGTACTTGAAACAAGTGCCCAGTAATACATTTAACTAATTATTATCAAGTGAAATACATCAAATCTCAGCCTGGATTGCTGATTAGCTCTAGATTGCCTCATTTCAGCTCTCAACCCGAGACCTGAGCATGAGCGTGTTAGCAGATTTTGTCTAATTAAAAAAGAAATGGAGTCTCATTAACAGCATTAGTCCTTTTAATTACCATTTACACTCATCAGGGCAAAATTTTCCCCCCAAATTGAAGCACAATCCAATCTCATGACAAAGAATTGCTGCTTGAGTGATTCTGTTCTGAATAAACACAGCACGGCATGAAAACATCATCCTGCTCTAATTAAACACAAAAGGGTGTGTTTTCTAGAAAATGCATTCTCAAAAATGCAATTTCCATTGTCAAAACCTTTGTTAATATTTTATTCTCTGCATGTGTGTGTGTGTGTGTGTGTGTGTGTGTGGGTGGGTGGGTGTATGAGAGTGAGTGTGTGAGTTAGTGACAGAGAGAGAGAGAGAATGGGTGTGTATGGCAAAGAGTCAAATAAAACTTAGAATTCTGAATCTCTTCAAGATTCTTACTCTTGTAAGAGAGGCAGAGTGAGAATGAAAGGCAGAGTGAGAGAGTGAGATGGTATGGGAGAGAAAATGAAAAAAGAAAAAGTGAGAAAGAGACAGCCCCAGAGAAATGGCAACAAGGTGGGGGATTCGGACATCAATAGAGAGGGAGGTCAAAATAAAACTGAGAGAGAGACAAACAGAAAGAGAGATAAAGAGTCAAAGAAAAGAGAAAGAGAGAGTATGAAGGGGGAGAGAGAGAGATAAAGAGTGAAGGAGAAAAAGAGAGAGTATGAGAGAGGGGGGGGGGTGAGAGAGGTTGAGTGAGAGAGCATAAAAGAGAGAGAGAGTGTTATGTGTTGGAAAGAGAGTATGAGAAAGAGGAGGGAGAAAGAGAGTGTGAGAGGTCGAGTGACAGAAAGAGAGAGTGTTACATGGCTGAGTGAGAGTGCGAGAGAGAGAGTGTAAGAGGGGAGAGAGTGTGAGAGAGATAAAGAGTGAAAGACGAGAGAGAGAGTATGAGAGAGAAGAGAGAGAAAGAGAGTGAGAGAAGTCGAGTGAGAGTGAGTAAGAGAGTGTTAGGTGTCAGAGTGAGAGAGACAAAGTGCAAGAGATATTGTGTGAGAGGGGAGAGAGAGAAAGTGACAGAGATAAAGAGGAAAAGAGAGAGAGTATGAGAGAGGAGAGAGAGAGAGAGAAGGAGAGTGAGAAAGAATGAAAAAGGGGTGAGACAGAGAGAGAAAGAAAGAGAAGGATAAGAGAGAGAGTACGAGAGAGGAGAGAGAGAAAGAGACTGAGAGAGGTTGAGTGAGAGAGAGTAAGGAGGAGAGTGTGAGGTGTTGGAGTGAGAGGAGAGTGAGAGAGATAGAGTGAGAGTGGAGGGAAACAGTGAGTGACAGAGAGAGTGAGAGAGAGTAAGACAGAGTGTCAAGGGGTGGTGAGAGAAAAAGTAAGAGATAGTGGGAGGCGGAGAGAGTAAGAGCGAATGAGAGAGGTATAGGGTGAGAGAGGGAGTAAGAATGAATGACACTGAGAGTGATAGGGAGTAAGAGCGAATGAGAGAGGTAGAGAGTGACAGAGGGAGCAAGAGTGAGTGAAAGAGGTAGAGAGTGACAGAGGGGGTAAGACAGAGAAAGAACAGTAAGAAAGGGAGTAAGAGACAGTAAGATAGAGAGAAAGTGAGAGAGATTAAGTGAGAGAGTAAGAGAGAAACAGAGAGTATGAGAGAGTAAGATAGAGAGAAAGTGAGAGAGTAAGAGAGAGAGAAACAGAGAGTAAGAAGGGAGTAAGAGAGTAAGATAGAGAGAAAGTGAGAGAGTAAGAGAGAGAGAAACAGAGAGTAAGAGAGGGAGAAAGAGAGAGTAAGATAGAGAGAAAGTGAGAGAGAAAGTGAGAGTAAGAGAGAGAAACAGAGAGCAAGAGAGAGTAAGATAGAGAGAAACAGAGAGTAAGAGAGAAACAGAGTAAGAAGAGAGTAAGAGAGAGTAAGATAGAGAGAAAGTGAGAGGAAGAGAGAGAAATAGAGAGTAAGAGAAAGTAAGAGAGTAAGAGAGAGTAAGATAGAGAGAAGGTGAGAGAGTAAGAGAGAGAAACAGAGAGTAAGAAGGGAGTAAGAGAGAGTAAGATAAAGAGAAAGTGAGACAGTAAGAGAGAAACAGAGAGTAAGAGAGGGAGTAAAAGAGAGTAAAATAAAGAGAAAGTGAGAGAGAAAGAGAGGGGGTAAGAGAGAGAAACAGAGAGTAAGAGAGGGAGTAAGAGAGAAAGATAGAAAGTGTGAGAGAGTAAGATAGAGAGTAAGAGAGTAAGATAAGGAAAGAGAGAAAGAGTGAGAAAGAGAGTGTAAGAGAAAGAGAGAAAGACAGAGAAAGTGAGAGAGAAAGAGTAAGAGAAAGAGTAAGAGAAGGAGAGAAAGACAGCACCCACTGCTAACCGTTAAACAGAGTTTATTACACAAGACAATCTCTGTGACATGAGCTCAAAGAATTAAATAATTAATTAATTAAAGAATTAAATATGCAGTTTTCATTTTTCTGACGGATTAATTCCAGCTTCATTCTATAGAAAGGCTGAAAACAAGGCGAAAGCTGGAATTAACATGTATTAGCAAGTAAGCAAAGCTAATGCCACACTTAGCCACAAGCTAGCGCTATGATGTACAGATCTAAGACCTCCAGAGAACAGGGCGTCCTGCTTTTACTCCTAAAACTTTCTCCAGCTGGATCACTGCAGCTCCGACACTCTACCCTCACCGCCGGAACTTTACACCAGTGTCAGAAGAAAAGACAGAAACGAATAATATTAATTTAAATACATTTTAAGTAAGCAGTTGTATTATTTTTTCTTTCACAGGTAGAGGGCCTCACGCCATTAACCATGATGTCACATCATGTGACACGAGTACAGGGTTCCCATGGTTATGCCTGGACAAACGCTATAGGACATTTCCTTTTCAATGTGGCATGCGCCATGCAGGGGGTTCCACTATTATAATATGTGTGCAAGATGGCCGGAGGCACGCTGCATGTAGGAAATATGCAGATTTTTTTTAATAGAAGGCGCACAGGCCTCTAATAGATGAAAATCCCGCTGGCAGCCAACTTAATTTGAAAGCCCTGCTAACCATTACGCCACTGTGCTGTCCCTCTGTTATTACTTTCATATGATAATAACTGTCAATCTTTAATTCAGGCTTTGTACTGCACTACACCGCAGCACTATGGAATACTGCATACAGATTGGCCAGAAGGCACTGAGTGATCTCTGATGGAAGGAGTCTCTGTGAGAGTCTCTGTGAGAGTCTGTGAAAGTCTATGTGAGAGTCCATATGTGTGTGTGTGTGATTCAGCTCTTCTTTTTCAGTAAAGAAACCAATCCGGCAAAATAAACCCACGAGTTGTGCTTCAGAAAAGAATCGCTCAATTCGCACCTGCACCGAGACAGAGATCTGCTCACACGCTGTC
Organism: Neosilurus hyrtlii; assembly: GCA_028564935.1. Lineage (NCBI taxonomy): Eukaryota > Metazoa > Chordata > Actinopteri > Siluriformes > Plotosidae > Neosilurus > Neosilurus hyrtlii. Next base: position 17,074,123 of record JAOUQZ010000027.1, read on the forward strand.
ATCAAAATCTCTGAAAGAAATAATGATGAAGTGCATGGTGGGAAATTTGCAGAGTATAAAGCCTGCAGTCACACTGTATTTGGAGGAAGATGACAAACAGCAAATAGAAGAATACAAAAAATTGGCAATGAAAGAAAAAAAGAAAAGCCAAATAAGGTACAGAGGCTTCCAGACTGTCTCTTTACGTCAGGCTTTAGAAATACACATGAATGCATGAATATGAAATATAATTACTACACACACACACACACAAACACACACACACTTATGATTTATGATGACTCTTCCTGAAATCACTGAAGTTCTTTTAAATAATCTCCATGATGTTAATGAGCACCTTCTGAAAATCTCTAAATGCGAACACGCACCTTACATCTCAAGATACCATGTACGTGTCCTGCACATGTGCACACACACACACACACTCACACACACAGATAAAGGAATAGAGAGAAGAAGAGATAGAGAGAGCGAGAAAGAAAGAGAGAGACAGAGAGAGAAAGCAGATGAGTCACTCCTAGGTGAAAGGTCATTCTTGAAGAACAGGGAAGCTTATAGGGTGTGCATCAGTTATTATTAATATTATTATTATTATTAGTAGTAGTACTAGTAGTAGTATTATTATCATTATTACTTATAAAGTAGTAATTAAATAATAATGAATTAGTAATTACTTAGATGATCCATTAATCAATAAATTATTCTTGTAAAGCTGCATGCATAAATATATAGGATCTGTATTGATTGGACCAAGAATTGATCAAACAACATACACCTTAGGTTGAATTAAAACATTTCCTGGTTTCTCATCAGTGCCCGTACCTGGTAATTGGTGTGGCATCTATTTCTTATTTTTAAACCATGCTCAAAACATTGGAAAAGGCCTCAGACAAGGTAAAAACCACACAGAAGGTGATTGGGTGTTAGAATCTAATTCAAATTCAATGTGAAATTTTATTTGTCACATACAAATTATACACAGTACAATATATAGTGAATTGCTTAGTACGACTGTCCAGAATGTAAAGAATAAACTATCAAAGTAACAAGAATAAAAAAAAAATAACTAAAACTTTTAAAGGATTTTAAAGGTCAGATAAATATAAAAATGCAAAAGGATAGAAATAAGAAAATATATAGATAAAATAAAATATACATAAGATAAAATATAGGATACAAATATATATATATATATATATATATATATAAAATCAAGTAAAGTGAAATATATTTGCAAATGTACAGGCAATATAATGAAATTTGATGTATTGCAGTGGCAATTTTTCTAGTAAAAGTAAAAGTATGTAAAGTGTCTGTGTTCAAAATTTGATAAAAATAGAAATAGACATTGTGATTCTGTGATTGGTTTAGTTCTGTTTGAAAGAGTTCAACTTTATACAGATTTTTTGGAACTGCAAGGCTGCTGTTCTATAGACAGTTGTTCAGAGTTTCGGAGTTTAATACATGTTAAATGTTCATGTAAAAGACTGCTCATCTAGGGTGGACTGTATAGCTTCAGTCATTTTACCTACATTTAGCTTTAAAAACTTTTAAGGTTCAACACTCACCTCATTTCTCTGTTAAATAAAATAAACGCTTCTCAAAAGGTTCTGATGAGAAATTTAAATAGGTGTTGTTGAGAATGAACATTGTATTGAGTAAAACAGATATAAAGTATCCCAGTGACTGATTAGACCCAGTACTTTTGACACAGAACATTCATTCATTAATTCAATATTTTAAGCCGATCATCCAAATTAGGGTCATGAGGAGGCTGGCGCCCATCTCAGTCAACTTTGGGCAAAGGCCGTGAACAACTCACCAGGCAATCGCAGGGCCAACGCACATATAACCATTCACACTCACACCTATGGGCAATTTGGAACAGCCAATTAGCCTACTGTGCGTGATTTTGGACTGTGGGAAGAAACCAGAGTACCTGGAGGAAACCCACGCAAGCACATTGAGAACATGCAAACTCCACACAGAAACGGCCGAACCCTGAAATCAAATCCAGGCCTTCTTGCTGTGAAGCGGACGTGCTAACCACTGAGCCACTATAATACAATATAATAACTATGTAACAATAATTATGACTCATTCATTCATTTGCTGAGGTGTTTGAAGAGTAACTGTGGTGAATCGGTGTTACCAGCTATTTAAAACAATCACGTATGACATCACCTGCTCCTTATCACTCTCTCCCCCTCGTCAAAATACGAGCGAGTGCTATGACTCAAGGCATGCTCAGAGACATGTTGCCCTCCTCATTGGCTCATTAGAAACCTGGAATTATGGTTCCAAGACAACAATCAACCCCTGAATGTCAGCAAGACTAAGGAGCTGATAGTGGACTTCAGTACTAAGCAGGAGAGAAATTACCAGCCCCTGATCATCAA
>JAOUQZ010000027.1:17076621-17079121 GCA_028564935.1 Neosilurus hyrtlii
ACACACTCACACACACACACACACACACACACACACACACACACACACACACACACACACACACACACAAAAAAACATTCACACTCACACTCATACGCAGGGGCAGTTTGGAACAGCCTAATGTGCATGTCTTTGGACTGTGGAAGGAAACTGCAGTGAGAAGGAAACCCACACAAACATAGGGAGAACATGCAATACTCCACACAGAAATGCCCGAGACCAGGACTCACACTCAGTCATTTCTGTTAGGTGCATGTGTCAACCGCTATGCCACCGTGTTGCCTCAGTGTGGTTTTGCATATAGTAATACTGTGTGGTTTGGGAATGGTCCACTGGATATAGAGTTCTATCTGAAGGTACGGTAAATCTGTTTTTTCGTTTGTTGTTTTTAGGAGCCTTTCTCATCCCCTACACCCTCATGGCTATATTTGGAGGTGTACCACTCTTCTATATGGAACTTGCTCTGGGGCAATTCCACCGCACAGGTGCAATCTCTATATGGAAACACATTTGCCCAATATTCAAAGGTAATAAACACTATTATCTTTAATGTCCTATAAGGCAACACTAGACAAGTATAGTGATCGGTACAATTGAATATATTGGGAATATCATTATGTTTGCATGTAGTATTTTAGATCATCCAACCTACGTTTTTCACCAGGATGCTGGTATATAACTACGTTAATAATGGGACTATGCCAGAGTTTGGTATCATATTATCATATAAGATGATCAAAAACACAAGCAGTCCAGCTAAAGTCAGGTAGGTAGTCCAAATCCTTCCGTTTGTTTTTTCAGGCATCGGTTTCGCCATCTGCATCATCGCACTCTATGTCTCATTCTACTACAACACCATCATTGCATGGGCATTGTTCTACTTCTACTCATCCTTCAGCAGCACACTGCCATGGACAAGCTGCGACAATGAATGGAACACAGAAAACTGCACCAACTACTTTGGCAAGGACAACGTGACATGGACTAATTACTCGCGCTCACCAGCCGAGGAGTTTTACACGTAAGTGCATGTAAGTGGCAAAGAATGAGAAGATAGATGTGCAAGAGTGAAAAGATGAAGGCTGGTTTTCACCATAAACACTTCAAACAGTCAACTGACGTTTTGGTTTGGTTCCTTATCCTTATATCAGTCTTAAAAAAAAGGTTAACATCAAAGAACACAAACAGCAAAAGGATGACTGAATAAATATTTCCAATAATCCAGCAACAAATCCAGGTGAAGTGTGGTCACTTCAATGGCATGAAAACAAATACTGTATTAAAGGAAAATTTTCAAAAATTAAAAGAATAGAACTTTTTTTCAATTGATAAATTGAATATAAAGGATACCTCAACTGTTATTCTAAGGCTTGGGTGCCACCTTGCTTACACATCAACAATACTTTTAATCAACTAAACTAATGGTTTAATGCTAAATTGGCTAAAGGCTAAATTGAACGAGTCTTTTACCATATATGGAAGGAGCCCCCGGCTCAGGTGTGTGGATGTTGTTACATGGGGTACCATGCATGTGCAATGTGTAATTTCTGCATGACTTCAGAAAGTCAGAATAGCTACTTTGCTCTGGTAAGTGTGTACTGCAGTCAACTAAAGCTGCATTCACACAGGATCTACGAGGGACATGCAAATCACTTCGCCACTAAACAACACGTGACATGTCTATCGAGTAAAACCATGAGCAGCACCGCGCTTCCCAACAGCAGGTTATTATCATTATAAAAAATTTTAAAACTTTTTATTTATTTTGCTCATATTATAATCATTCATTAGTTCATTTTCTGAACCGCTTAATCCTAATTAGGGTCACAAGGAGGACAGCAATGGTTCTTTTTCCTTCCTCTCACCACAGACAATGAGAGAAATGTCTGTCCTTTGATAACCCAGTTAGCTGCACTGGGAGGGACAGCAGTGACGACCTGTTGATAGTGGGGATTGAACCCCCGACCTCCAGCACCCTACCTCCAGGCCACCACTACCTCCATTTTAATCATATACAGCTTATTATCATTATCCTTATCAAGTATAGAATGGAGACTCTTGAGCATCATGAACCAGTATATAAACATATTTATATTTGTAAATAAATATAAACTCCCAGGAAATGCCAACTGTTATGTAAACGTATCCAGGCATTATCTTTGTAAACTTTCTGGGTGCAGTCATAAAGCATAGGATATTTAGACACGGAAATAATAAGCTCATCTTCCATGTAGATATGAGTGAATTAATTAAACCCGTGTTCAATTTTTGCCTACGAAAAGTCAGAACTCTGTGTTTGGCAGCATCTGCCAATCATCGGTATCTTTAGGCTTTGATTGGTAATTTCTCAAACCATGTTGCCTGAAAGTTAAACTCAGCTGAACTCCACACTCACCTACTTTGTGTCACTTGAGAAAATTTCACCTCTCATTGCCTTTCACTGCGTGTTTCACCTGCAATCAGTGACTTTGCATAGTCGCCTGTCATTCGTTGCTCCCTG
>JAOUQZ010000027.1:17084121-17100641 GCA_028564935.1 Neosilurus hyrtlii
AAGGGATTTGACTCTGTATCAACTCATCTTCAGTTAGCGAACTCTAGGCAGATAGTGATGCAACTTTGAATCAACTCACTTTCAAAGAGTGAATTCACTGACTCTAATCGACTAACCTGCAGGAAGCTAACTCTAAGTGATTTGACACATTTGCAAAAAGTGAAATATGCAAAGAAGTCCACAGGATGTCACAAAAGATACACAGAATGTTTGGAATTTATCATTTATAGTGATGTCATTTTAGTCATTAGTTTTAGTGCCAGATTCATGTTCTCTAAGCTCAGGTGTAGAAACCCTCCATCATCATACAGAACAGACTCCACACTGCTGCCAAAGTCACTGAACCTGAGGGCATTTTCTTTATTAAAGTCAATCCAGGACATTTTTAAAAATATCCAGTCAAGATGAATGGTTTGAGAATTTTGAGAAGCTTTATAAGGAGTAATGACTTTCTCTGAATAAATTAAAAAATTAAAGTGATTTCTAAATTGGGCGGCACTTTGGTGTAGTAGTTTGCACTTGCACCTCACAGCAAGAAGCTTCTGGTTAGAACCTTACAGTTGACTGTTGTCTTTTATGTTGGGTTCACATGTAATCCCAAGACCTACATGGTTTTCCTCTGGGAATTCTGGGTATTCCTACAGTCCAAACTCATACACATGAGGTCAACTTACAACTTGAAATTGTCCATAATTGGGGATATGAGCGTGAACGGTTGTTTGTATCTGTATTAGCTCCACAATAAACCCCCAACCCTTTCAGGGTGTAACCCCAACTCTGAACAAAAGACAGCTGGAATTGGATCTGAGATTGGATCCAGATTTGATGTATGTGTGGATGGATAAACTCATGGATTGATGGATTTCCAGCTTAACACCACTGTTGTTTTTCTTTCCTTATAACAGGGCGGTGCTTATGTAGTAAAACTCCTTGAAGAGTTCGGAGTTGGATCCTCAATAATAGCCATTGTGTTTTTGGAAGCCACTGCAGTCTCCTGGTTTTATGGTAAGAAAACATCTCATTGTAAAATCATGATAAAGTTTAAGTGTCTTTTAATGATATTATAATAATATATATTTCTTATATTGTTATAGATATAAATTTTCTTATTTTTATTAGAACCTGTAAAAAAAGTATTATTATTATTATTATTATTATTATTATTATTATTATTAATAATAATAATAATAATTAAAAAAATAAAAATAAAAACAACAACAACACCAACAATAATAATAATGGCAGCACAGTGGCACAGTGTTTAGCACGTCCGCCTCACAGCAAGAAGGTCCTGGGTTTGTTTCCTATGAGTTTCTGTGTGTTGTCCCCATGCTCATGTGGGTTTCTTCCAGATACTCTGGTTTCCTCCACAGTCCAAAAACATGCACAACAGGCTAATTGATTTTCCAAATTGCCCCTAGCAGTGAGTGTGAGTGTAATTGGTTGTATGTGTGTTGGCCATGTGATGGTCTGGTGTGCTGTCCAGAGTGTACCTCGAGATGAGCGACAGCTTCCCCGTGACCCGAATTACGATAAAGCAGCTTAGAAATTGAATGAATGAATGAATAATAATGATTACAATAATAATACTAATGAGCTCAATCTTTCTCATTTCCTTTTAGGCATCAACAGGTTCAGCAACGATGTCAAAGCCATGCTGGGATTCACACCAGGGATATTCTGGAGGTTTTGTTGGGTAGCTATCAGCCCAACATTTCTAGCGGTGAATAAAATCTCTCATTTAATTTCATGACATATGAATGAAAAAATTTCTCCGCCTTCTGTTAATTAATTTTGCTCATTTTAATTGTCTGTCCTTTGTACCTTCTATGCCACACTATAAATATAAATTTAATATATATATATATATATATATATATATATATATACTGTATTTCTATCATAGTATGGATAGAAATATGAAGAAATCCATCACTAGTTCATGGTATTTTTTTGATGTCTTCCAAGTAAATAACAAGCCAGTGAGAGAATCTTTCAGAAGTTTAATGGCACACTTTAAGGACACTTTAATCCCATTTTTAACCATCATCTTTCTTTTGAAACTCCTACATCCCAAATGTCAATCCCATTCACTTCTCTAACACAATCATGCATGCAAGAGCTGACCTTCAGCCTTCCTGCATATTCTCCTTCATATTCCTTTTTTTTATTTGCACCCCCGAGTGATAAACGGCCATCTCTGTCACAGCCTCAGGTGCGAGATTAAGAGTAATAAGAGATTATCTGAAGCATTGGACATTTGTCACTGTTGTCACACACTACAGTAACCAAAAAAGCTTAGAAACTTTCTGAAACAGTCATACAGATGGTTTTGGAGAGCTTTTTCTTACCTTTGATGAAATCTATAGGGTTTATTTGAATATTCAGATAACAATTACTGCATATATTGATTCACAATTTTAGATATAAAGGTGTAAAGTTCTGATTGTCTTTGTTTCCATTCAAATCTCACTTTCAGGTTTAAACCATATCGCAGCATCATTGACCCAGGCCCTATGTCATTGAACCAAAACCCTCACTAAACCAATTTCTACATTATTGATTTAAAATTCCTACATCATTGACCCATTACCCTACATCAATAACCTGAAATCTTACACCATTGACCCATTACCCTACATGACTGATCCAATACCCTACATCTGTGACCCAAAATCCTACGTCATTGAATCAGTGCCCTACATCACTGTCTTAATATCTTATTCATTGGCTAAAATGGTGGCAATCAAATCTGTGTCCCCTAAATGTACTGTTTAAAAACATGAATTTGTTTGAAATTTAAAATGGTGTTTTACCACAAAAAAAAAAAAAAAAACAACCAACAAAACCCTGAATTCTTTCTACACCTGAAATTCTCAACATGAATATAACATTTTATTTTAAACATGGAACTATAGTTGGATGAAATGCATCTATGAAACCACTTTTAAGGTCATGAAATTCTGATGAGTTGGATTTAAAATCAGATTTCAAGTGGTTGTTTCTCTTTCTATAGAATTCACACTATTAGTCAATAGGAGGAGTAGGAGCTAAGATGGGAAGAAATTCAGTGGTTCAGTAAATATGGCAAATCTGATATCGATATTATTATACGTTCTAGTTTAAAGCTCTGTATTGGTTTAATTCTTGCAAATATATAACTAAGAGCCTATTTGCTCAAATGTTCAAATTAGTTTTCAAATGATCACAACTTGGGGGGTAAAAAACAATCTTTACAAGAACCAATTGCTTTTGGACTGGATTTGCATGTGACCCACTCCAGCATAATATGCACTATGGTAGTGTTTTAAGTAAGTTGATAATTGTGTACCCGGATGAAAATACGATATCGGATAGATACACAATCTATCCATGCTAAAAAGCTTCTTTAAGAAAGGAATCCATGTCCACATTGTTGTAAAACAATGGACACATACACTCATTTTACTGATTTCAAACAGCTTTTGTGATTGTCAGGGTATTTGCTTATTATTCATATTCACTACCAGAATACTTTCCCTACTTACAGAATCCCAGAGGAATTCCCCGAAACATATAACAGTAAAATAATGAGAAGACTCAAAAGAGACATAGAACGCTGTTGCTAGGACGAGCGTGCTGATTGGTTGAGAGCTGGATTCCTATAGCTTATGATTGCTATGAAGTTTCAAATATGAATATTTAGAAACTGGTTCTATAACTCTAATCGCTATTTTCTGATTAGCGACATACAAAGTGCTGTAAAAGTGAATTTTCATGCTATAATCATGTATAATACCTCATTTTAAAGCAGATTAAATTCTCTCTTCAAATATATGAATAGCTCAGAATGTCAAATGTTCTACTTGATCCGTGTTATGCTGGAGTGGGTCACATATATGTTTACAGGTGCTTTAACTGGTTTAATTTATTTATATGTTGGTTTTAGTATTTCTTGTTTTGTGATAGTCTTATATGAAATATGAAAAGTTAAGTGTTTCTTGGATTTTGTCTTAAAATTAATTCACCCCTAAAGAGAAAAAATACTTTATAATTGAGGTGTATTTTACTTATTACTTTTGCCACTGAGGTTATTCATTACTCTTAGTTTTGGTGTTTGGGTTAAGCAGAAAGTCCTGAAATTTCTAGCTCAGGTCAGGCTTCGGACAAGGAAAACTCCATTATAATTTGGAGGGTTTAAAATGATTCTTCAACATTGTGAAATAGGATGATTTTTGACATCATGGGGCATTACTGGCCTTGGCAGAGATCTGCGCTCTCTGAGTATTCATGTTTTGTTTTATAAAATTTATCCTGGGTGTTGTGAAACTGTGTTAAAATGTGCTCTGTGTTATGAATGAAATTTGTTCTGCATTTTTTGAGGAAATGTTACTCCAGAGTTTTTTTTTTTAGAAAACCTCAGTACATTTTATATTTCATTAGCCCCAAAAAAGGTATTTTTACATTTCTAGCATTCATGAATCATCCGCTGTAAAAGCAGGAAAAGTGCGTTAGAGCAGACAGGATACAATATCAGCATCCATTTGAAATATAATAATCTTAAATGATTTTTTTAATGGATTTATATCAGCACGTATTAGCATCATTTTTTACATACTTACTGTTCGAGTGTGCTCTTATGTTCAGTACATCATCATCAGCTCTCTGCTAAATCCGGGTCAGCTGGTGATGTTCGATTACAAGTTCCCTGACTGGAGTATCACGGTGGGTTACATCATCGGAGTCTCATCTTTCATCTGGATCCCTGTGTACATGGTGTATAAGCTTGTGTGGACGCCTGGCTCACTCAAACAGGTGAGGACAGACAAGTGGGTTAAGTTTTACATTTAAATCAGCTGTATAACAAATATCCACTGAGGATGAGCAGGCTGCAATGTTCAGGTTGAGCCTGCGGCGAGTAATTGCTTTATTTTACTATATACTACATACAAATATAAGAAAATCAAACTTAAGCAGGGCTTTTTATAGTTTGTTTTATTATTATGGTTAAAAAAATGTATAAGTGCTTTTTAACTTAACATTTGAAGGTCATTTTACGTATTTTTCTTAATTTTTTTTCTTAATTTTTTTCTTTTCTTTTTTTTGGGGGATGCAATTTTGTAGAATTTCTTTGCATTTTGTTGAATATGTCTGAGTCAGTGACAATCACAAACTGTAATTTGACTCCACCTCCACATTTTAGTTTAAACATTATCCGAAATTTACAGGGTCCAATTATTATTATTATTAATATACAATTATTGAATGAGGTGAAGTATGATACAGAGAATTAGTCGGTCGAGGAGTCACTATCTTCTGAGGTTTTCTATCATATGAAAGCCAAATTCTATAATTAATTCTGCCAATTGGCAAGTTAGGTTATGTATTTACCAATATTTGTTTGTTTGTCTGTTAGCAGGACTATGCAAAATACTGGGGTAAAGGCCTGGCAAGGACCCATAACATTTTGAAACAAATCTGGATCATGATCTGGATCCAGGAATATAGACTTTTACAAAAGGATTTATCTTTTTATGCAAAAACTGCTGATCTGATTTTCATTAAACTTGATGGAGGGGTGGGGCATGGAAAAATCCATTAAATTTCAGACCACAATCCATACCCAGAAATGTATTAAAAGATTTTGTCTGTTATAAAGATTACCTAAAAAAACAATGTTCCGATTTTCATCAAATTTAATGGAGGTCTGGGGTATGAGAAGCCTGAGAAGAACACATTACATTTTGCAGCAGATCCGCAATAAGGTCTGAATCCAGGGGTTTGCAAGATTATGCAGGAACTACTGTACAAATTTTCATTAAACCTGGTGGAGTGGTGTTTTAAGGGCCTGGAAGGAGCCCTTTATATTTTGGAGCAGATCTGGATCATGATCCGGATCAAGGAATTTATAATTGGTTTTGTCTTCTAAAAAGATTAAAAACTACTGCACCAAAATCCAGCAAACTTGGTGGAGTATGAGACAAGAAAAAATATTACATTTTGGTGCAGATCTGGATCACAATCCCGATCAAGAAATTTACCATTATTATTTTTAGTATTAAGTATTAAAATGGCAACCATGCAATAATTCAGTTATCCCACAACAATGGTCCAATACCCAGAATTATTTAATGGCTTTGCAGAAACGAGAAAATCTTTTGAATAAATAATAATGGACAATATCCCGATATAGTGAAGCAATCAGATTGCACCATTCCTGTGTATTATATACTAAATATTTTTCTACCACAGTGCTGCTGTGTCTTGGATTCTGATTGCCCAGAGGGTGTGGATTCAATCCTACCTTGTTCTGCACCTCTGTTTTGTGATTGATTTCATAACATTTTGAAACAGTGTTCTTAATTCTAAGAATTTTAAAACACACACACACACACACACACACACACACACACACACACATATTATTATTATTATTATTATTATTATGTTTTAGCACAGTGATCTCTGACCTCTTCTTCCTTGTTGTGTTTGTTTACAGCGTTTAGCTGTTTGTCTGCGGCCCGAACGAACTCTGCCTGACATCCATACAGACACACTGGGTTTGACTCCGATACCTTAAAACGGTCCGAAACACACATTAGAAACCAAATAAAGTCAATACACACACAAACATATCCACTGACACACGATCCCACAAACATACTAAATTAAAGAAGCAATAAGTAGCATCTCTTAATCCACTTCTCTTCAGGTGCAGTACTCTTCATGCTGTTTACATTCAGACATGACAGTTACAACACTAAAATACCTTATTATTATTATTATTATTATTATTATTATTATTTATTATTATTTTTTTATTTTACCTCTGTTATAATAATTTACGCCACTATACAGCAGATTTCTTGCTTTTTGGTTGCATATTAAACTGCTTAATTCTTAAAGGTGTATCACGGTGATCACAATATAGTATTTTTATTAAATTAAGTGTCTTTGTTAAAAAAAAAAAGATTCAAGTTTAAATCTGTTCAATTTTAAGCATTTTCTAGTTCACCCTGATGCATAAAATATCATCTGGGTTAAATATCAATGTTTAGGCAACGGTGCTTTGAATTCAGGATTCTGATTGGTCACAATGAAGGGAAAGGCTTCATTTCTATATAACAGTGTGGTGGACATTTCATATAATTTTGGACTGATAAACCACTTTTAAAAACAATATAGTAATATTTTATATAAGGAGATGATTATTGATGTTTATGGAAGGACTCTCCAGTTTCAGGGCTGCAGCTCGAAGAGTACCCACATTGGTCATCTATACAGTATAATTTGTGCATAATGTAATACGTTTAAGCGATACAGAGCTTATTTTAAAATAAATTAACATAAAAACTCTATACTGGGTAATTTTATTCAGTGGATATCCAGTTCAGCGGGGGCTAAACCAATGTGGAACAATCGTTTTTTTCTCGGAAGTGACGTGAACTCGTTGGGCCGGGTTGTCCAGCACAAGTAAATAAGCAACGAGTGACATTTTAGGTAATAAAACTCCCTGCATACTAAAGGCTCTTACCTTTTACTGCTTCCTTTTGGCGAAGTGCTGCTCCCGTCCATTATCATCATTTTATGAAGGAATTCCATAGGAACAGCGTCCGGTTTTAGACACAATAGCTTGTGCTTCGTACCAAGTAGTTCTGTCTGGAGGTCACACCGATAGCAGGTCGGGTTGAAGTGATCTATTCCAGTCTACTGAATTGCATCCAAAAGGAAACAATGTGATTTCTGTGTTTGTTGTTTGTGCAGCCATATGCTTTGCACGCCGCCATTTTCCTGGCAACACAGCTCAGCACTTGCCAATAATGTGTTATCTTAGACTGGTGTCTGCTGCACGCAGCCTAGCCAATAGGACAAAACAAAAGAATCATGTCACTACCAGGGCTGGAACAGCCAATGAATAGGGCAACATGTCGATGTGCATGCCTAGTAGTAGTAATAGTAGAAATACATTTGTACACTAATGTTTTCTGACACCTTCAGGACTGATAAAAAAAAAGGTTTACACTTTAAGGATTATTGGAAACATGACATAATAAGCTCTATTTTTTTCAATAACACAAGTATTTATATTTTAGTTGGTGTTTTATTAGCCAAAGTAGAAATTCTCTTTTATTTTTCATTACCACCAGGAAAAGACTTTTTACATTGAGTAATCAGAGCAACATCCCATATTGCTGCTTATATTAAGAGAAAATTCAATTAAAAATGCTACTTATTGCTCCTTCAATTTATTGATTTAAGAAGCCAAATCAGCTCACAACTAAAATTGGTGCAATTTTCAAAATGAAGAACGTGAACTAATAATAATTTTTTAAAAATTATTAAAAAAAATGTAAAATACTGAAAACTACACCAGTTCCTTAATTGCTGGTTAATGTTTCATATTCTGTGTTAAATATTTTCATTTTTATCCATCATCGAAATGGGAAGTGACACCACCAATGCTAAAAAAAAAAAACAATGGTCATGCAGTATGATGATGTGTATGATGATGGGGGCACTATGATAATATGTTAACTCCATACTGAGAAGAAGGAAAAAAAACAGCCACCTTTTCACATGTCCATTGTGGATGGTTCCTGGTGTGTTAACGCTGCCTGAACATCTCTACGTTAAACTTTTGTATCACATCGTATCAGCTGTGTGCCTCAATGAAACTTTTTAAAAAAGACTGTTTATGAAGACTGTTTTAAATCCATATCATTTCTCTGCATTACAGTGATGTTTTTTAACACAACCTCGTCGACTTCACTTCAACACTCACTGTATCCTTCATCTTCACTGAACCTTTTATCTTGAGCCATTTAGTCTGTTTTTCTACTCAGTCCTTTTCCTTTTACTTAGTAGTTTGTGGGCGTGTACTAACTGCCACTGCTGTTGCATGTGGGTGCGGCCTGTGCAGCAAAGCAAGCTAACTGTACTAGCTAAGTGCAACTTACCAAAGATCTCTTCTACTTCCTTCCAAGACTTATGTTTCCTCGGAATATCTTTAGCAGTACATGACAAGACATGAGGAAATTTTTCTTCCATTTAAAAAAATTTCACGTTTCAAGGTCACTCAAGGTTAATGGAAATTGTCTCATTTGATAGTTCATATTGGGTTTCCTGCTGCTGTTCCATAGTAATGGCATGTCTGACAGCATTCGTTTCAAAAATAAAAGCGATCTATCCACAAAATTTTGTGACCTTGCTCTGACCTTAGAGTTCGACCATGACATTATAAAATTTACCCGTATCTAAGACTTAGGTAGTGTAGTGTCCCCACCAAGATTGGTGAAACCTGTGCATGGGTGAGGCCAGGATTTTGTTTACAGCCAAACTAACTAAAAAAAAAAACAAACAAACAAATGTCAGTGATTATAAAACCTCTGCTAAATTCCATTTTTAACAGGATCCATTAAAAATCATGAAATTTGGTCCAGAAAGTCTGGTTTCCTCCAACAAAGGCATGCACATTAGGCTAAGTGTCCATTTTGAATGGAATTTCGCCCTAACACAGAGTTGGCTGAGATAGGCTCCAGCCTCCCTGCAACCCTAGTAGGATAAGGCAATCTGGTAAATAAATGAATGAATGAAAAAACATCAAGATAATATTTCAAGGCTGCAAATGAAGGTTGAATTATTGGCATGACATTCATGTCTCTGATGAGTATTTTTCCTCTCAAATACTAAGTAGTGAAATATTTGGTAGGAATGGGCAAAAAAGCCTTTTAAGCGGAAAATTATCTCAATTCTTGTTGTCTGTCATCTGGGTTCCACAAACATTACACTTGATTTGTCTCAAACATGGCAGGGAACATGCAGCATAACAATTTAGGCACTGCCTAAAAGCAGAGCTCTGAAAAAATAACCTTCTCCTGATACAAGGTTTCAGTGTGAATTCGGTTTGCTGATGCCATTAATGAGATGATGAGATGTAACCATCACATAATGACCGTGCCCTACCCAAATTTTGACATTGTATGAAAGTGTTCCACTATTGAGATAAGATTTCTTTACAGGAAAACCAGAATCACCACAGGGTAGCAAGATCCCATTCTGCTGGATTGGTTCACTTCCATAAGCATGTGATATGCACTGTAAACATCACAGAAAATAGATTAGAACAAGTAAGCATCATTCAGACATTCATTCCCATTACAACGGTTATATACCAATATGTGAACTATCACCACAGGGCCCGAATGTGTACACATACAGATGGAAGGACAGACATAATGTACGCGACACAAAAATTCAGATACTAATTTCTATTAAAGTGCCACTCAGACCTCTGCTATGACACCAGAGAGAGCAGTGTGCCTCAGCTTTCATCTTTGCACAGCCCTTACAGATGTCTCCACCATATTAAGTACACTGGGTTCTTAATGGCATATCCATGTCACTGTGTGAGTCACAATGATGCACTCATTCCAAGACTGATGTGTAATATTATAAGCCATCTCTGTACTTAGATTCCTGTGGCATGGATAATGTAGCAAACAGGTTCTATATGAGTACTGGTTTTAATTCCCATGTGCACAGTACATATACATGATCAAATTAGCACAGAAAAAAAGGTTTGTTTAAAAGAGAATTAAAAAAATGCCTGGGCTTTGACCTTTCAAGATCAACCAAGGTCACTCAAGGTCAAAAGTAATTGTCTCATTTCAAAGTCCATGTATGGTTTGCCTTTCCTGTTCCATAGTAATGACACATCTATAAGCAATGTTTCGGAGTTATAAGAGCTGAAAATCCTGTGACCTTGATTTTCACCTTTCAGGGTCACTGAAAGGTCATGATCTCATCTGAAATTCCATTTATGGTTTCCTATAAGTGCACCATAGAAAAGTCACCACTAGCAGCATTTTTTTGAAAGTTATCTCCAAAACATTGTGATTTTGCTCTGACCTTGACCTTTGACCTACTCACCCTCACTAACACATTTGATGAACTGCATACAGGGAGGCTGGTGCCTATCTCAGCAGTTTAAACCATTACCAGGTCACCAGACCATCCCATGGCTAACACACACACACACACACACACACACACACACACACACACACACACACACACACCATTCACAGTCATGCCTATGGGCAATTTGGAGAAAAAAGTTTGGAACAGCCAATTAGCCTAATGTACATGTCTTTGTACTGTGGGAGGACAACGGAGTACCCAGAAGAAACCCATGCAAGCATGGGAAGAACATGCAAACTCCACACAGAAAAACCTTAGCCCAGGAATAAACCCAGAACCTTCTTGCTGTGAGGTAGACATGCCACTATCCACTGTGACATCCACCATTGACCTAGACATTCCAAAATCAAATCATATCTGGGACTCAGGTAGGGTAGTGTTCCCAGCAAGTTTCAGCCATAGCCTAATGGTTAGCTTTGGGACAGAAAGGTTGCTGGTTCAATTCACAAACCTGCAGGAAAAATGTGTGGCAGTTGGGGAGTGAGCTGCACCTTCCCTTCCACCACCTTCATGACTGATGTGCCCTTGAGCACGTCATTTATCCCCCAGTGTGTGGCAGCCCAGTGGTCCGAGTGTGTGTACTCACTGTTTACGTGTGTGCGCTCACTTTGGATGGGTTAAATTCAGATGCAATAATTTCCCTTGCAGGATTAATACAGCATAACAAAATAAGCAAAAAACAAATAAATAAATAACAAGCTTGCTTAAAATCTGTGAATGGGTGGGGTCAGGGTTTGGTTTACAATTGACAAACAAATGCTACAGTACCTCCACCAAACATCCATTTTGAGGCGGAAATGAAGATCCATCAAAAGCCATGTGCATGTCTCTGTATCAGTTACATGCAAAAAAAACAAACAAAAAAAACAACAAAAACAAACAAAAACAAAACCCTAACAAAAAACAAACAAACAAACAAACAAAAAACTAAGCGGAACACATCAAATCAAGTGGCTTGCTTTTAAGAAGTTATAGGATACTTATTATTAAATATATAGTTGCAACTTAATGTAACTTCAATAGAAATTCTGCTTCAAGATCTGTGATTCTTTAAAAGCACATCTAACTTGCTGTCAGGATTCAACCCAGGGGATGACTGAGAGATGACTGTGAAGTCGATGAGGACGTGTTAAATGTGGAATGCAGCGTTGATCTTATAGCCAGGTTTTACAACATGTAATTCTCTTTGCTTTTACATTTTGAGGGAAAAAGGACCAAATTTAATTTCTGATTGCTGTGAGTGATACATTAGGGTTGAGAAACACGTTGTTCATGTTCATGTGTATGGTACTGTAAATTGTGACACAGAGTCTTGTTTGTGTAAATGTCTAAGGTAACAATAAAGGTCTACCATGAAAATAATGATCTATTCATGAATGTGTTGTGAAAGTAGTATTTGCATTATGTAACACGTTGTGTGAAGAATAAGAGAGCAGCTCCTGTTTTCCAAGGAGACCTGCGCTGTTTATGCTGGTTTTTAATTACCGCGTTGATTAGCATTGTGAAACACATGCACGATCAGAGGACGCCATTGTGGCAAGCGTTTAAATGAGATGTTTTATTAAAGAGCGCACTAAATCGAATTGGTGCAGGACTGAAACAGAGGTATGAGGGTCCGGGAATATGAAAGAGAAGATGCTAATTCCACATTCAAGCACTTTGCAAATGGATCAAAGGCCGGAGCAGCGTTGGTGGGTCTCAGACCGGCGAGAAAACAAAAGAGTAAGAGCGCTCAATGCACTTGCTATTAATGAGCACAATGAATAGATGGGTGAAGCGCAAAAAGCAGCAATGGAGTAGATCGTTCTCAAACTTTCTTAAACTGTACAGAAATCCACAGACCCTCACAGTGCAGATTTATTTTATGAGCACAGATAATTTATTAATTTACTGTGGTACAATAATATTTGTCTATTATAATTGTCACAAGCTACTAGTTATCAAGGTTTGGATTAAACTCATTTTAACTGACCATTCAAACAGGTTACAATGACTTTATAATGAATAATTACATTTGAGTCAAAGCATTAAGTAGAAATACATCACGTCACAAACACATACATGTATAGTTGTTAAATTTTCTTTTTTTAACACTGAATATTAATATAAAAGTTACAAAATTACATTATCACATTGATAAATTTCCAGCTATTCTTAATTATTTCAATTACATAATAAATGGATATTATATCATTCTTAATGGGAGTGGGATGGGAGTGGGAGTCATTTTACCAGGAGTGGAATTTTTTTTTTACTCTGTCCCGGGATTGGGATGGGATAGGAATTTTTTTTTTTACTCTGTCCCGGGATTGGGATGGGACAAAAAAAATTTCTGTGGCGGTGGGATGGGACAGGAGTGAAAATCCACTCCCTTTTCACCCTCTAGTCTTCATATGTGACCATCACCCTAAAAAGCTCCATATGTAATTACACTACATTTTATTGTAAAATGATTGTTATGATTTTGATTTGCTTTATGATGCCTGTTTCATACTTGATCACATGCTATGAACTTAATAACTTCCACAAAAAATAACTTATCTTACACACCCTTTGTTCTTTGTTCTGCATTTTATACTGGACGGGCTTTGGCTTTGGCTCAGGTTCAGATGAGAGAAAAGAGTCGGCACTGTACATTAGTGATCTAATAGAATCTTTCAGGACATTGATTTGGACCGGATATACAGTACGTACGTGTTTAACCTGGGGTTATTTACACTGACCATTCGATAGAAGGTAAAATATAATATAATCTTTTCAGGTAATCGTTCTGGGGGAACAAATTATATGCTGGATGAAGATGAGACTAATATCCCTGAGATACTCCAGTATGAAATGGATTACCTTGTCTTCTCATTTCAAACCAGTCCAAACTGGATACAACTTATAGTTTATAATAGTTTACCAAAGAAACACTGATAACAAGGCATTGATAACTGTACTGTATGTTTGAGCTGCCATAAGTTTAGCATCACCTATTTGTTTTTATCCAATGTACAGAAATTGTGTCTTTGCTTTGGTTGTAACAGGTTATTATTGGTGAGAATGATGATTACTGGTAGGATATCTAAAATTCCCAGATGTGTCGATACAGGACAATTAAACTTTAAATATACCCGTATAAACTTTAACAGATGTAATTTAATCAGAAAGTAAACAAGTTATGTGAAGTATGCTAGCTTCTTAGATCCTGAAGACACAGTGATTCTTTTTACATAACTATCAGGAGTAATTAAAGGTGTCTGTAAACTAGTGGATGCTTTCCAGGTTTGTCTTCCATTATCAGTTTGTTTTGGATTAATATAAAGGTTTCCTGGAGAAACCACCACAGCTCAAGGGCTTAGTATTTCTTATTTATCTGTTTTGGTTCTGTATCCATTTACAGTAACAGTAATAAGACCCTGTGACTGGAGGAACGATTTTGCGCATTTCTAATAAGTTGGCAGTGCAACATTGAGTCATAGAAAGTGGAAACGTCTGAGATCAAATGTTAAATGAAAAAGTATTTGTATCTGATTCCTATTTTTTTCCCATATTTATCACACTTAAATGTTTCAGATCATCAAACCAATTTTAACATCTCACAAATACAACCCAACTAATTACAGAATGCAGATTCTAAATGATGATTTTATTTATTAAGGGGGGAAAAAATCCAAAACTATCTGGCACTGTGTGAAAAAGTAATTACACTACCACCCCCATGCCTGATTACCACCAGGATTGTTGAATCAAGAAATCACTCAAACAGAACCTGTCAGACAAAGTGAAGTAGGCTACAAGATCTCGAGGGGGAAAAAAAGAAAAAAAAGAGCAATCAGGAAGAGGGAAAATGCTTTTTCACAGCACTGTAATATACCTGGGGAGTGAATGGGAAACTTTGTAAGTGAACTTGAGAGATCATCGGTCAATCAAAAAAGATCAAACATTTTTCATAATACTGTCACTCTTATTAGTGAGGTAATTGGTAAGAAAGACCACTGACATGATTTTAGCTGATCTGTGAAAGCTTTTATAACTTTAAAGAAGGAGGCTATGCTTCCACCAATATATATATACATATATATCAATAAATAAAAAAGTGAAAGTATTAAAACAATTTTAAAGTGTAGCATATCTCCAGTTTACCAGTCAAAGAGAAGAAAAATTCAGATTTCACAGGCTCACATCATGACCAACATGCTAACATTATTCATTGAATGTGGAATCAAATGTCTAGTTTACCACACAAGGATACTGGGATCATGCTATTTTATTCACTTGAAGCCTCTACTATGCTTTCTTTCTTTCTTTCTTTTTTAATTATAGCTGTCACAACCATCACACAACCATTTATGCTATTTGTCAGATGCCCTTATCCAGTGTAACGGTAGCAGACTGGTGGTACTAGAGCTTGAATCCCTGACCTTCTGACCAGTAACCCAGAGCTTTATCCACTAAGCCGCTACTGCACTACTGTTAGCGCTGATACGCGACACTGGAAATATTTGCATCTGTGTCTATTATTTACTTTACACAATTACAGTTCGAGGAGACACGGTGGCATAG
This sequence comes from Neosilurus hyrtlii, assembly GCA_028564935.1. Lineage (NCBI taxonomy): Eukaryota > Metazoa > Chordata > Actinopteri > Siluriformes > Plotosidae > Neosilurus > Neosilurus hyrtlii. The sequence goes on from JAOUQZ010000027.1 coordinate 17,099,629, forward strand.
TGGTTAGCACGTCCACCTCACAGCAAGAAGATCCTGGGTTTGAGCCTGAGGTTTGGCTTGGGCCTTTCTGTGTGGTGTTTTCACGATCTCTTTCTTCCAGGAATTCCGGTTTCCTCCCACAGTCCAAAGACATGCACATTAGGCCAACAGGATATTTTAGATGACCTCTAGGTGTGAATGTGAGTGTGATGGTTGTGTGATGGTCTGACAAGCTGTTCAGGACGTACTCATGTCGGGTATCGCAGTAGGATTAAGCGGCTTGGCAAATGAGTGAGTGAGTGAGATACAGTTAGCTAGTTATCTTTAACACCTCATAACTGTTTATATTCGAACGACCTGGACACTATATACAGCAAGCGGTGCTGGACCAAAGCCAGGAAGATAGTGAAGGACCTCAGCCATCCCAACAATGGACTCTTCTCTCTGTTGCGATCAGGGAAACATTTCTGTTCCATGAAAGCAAACACTAAGCGAATGATGAGGAGGCGGTTCGGGCCCTGAACCAGAACACTGGTACCTGGACACTGTAGACGCTACCCTACACATGAACATTACATTCCACCTCAGCTGATTGTTACACACACAATTTGCACTCTCTGTACACCCTGCACTACTCTACACACACAACAATCACACACACTGGACATCTTGTGTGCACACTGCACCGACACTTTACACACCGTATTAGTTATAAAAACATTACTACATTTAAATTTTATAATATATTTTACATTTTTATATTTATATTCAATATTTATGTCCTCCAAATGGTTATTGTTATTTTTCTTTTTCTTCTTGATATTGCTAGTTTTTTATTCTTTAGATTTTAGGACAGCCATAACAAGCATCTCCTTACATAATATACTGTTTATGATTTTGTACGTGACAAATAAATTTGAATTTGAATTTGAATTTGAATTTGAATTTGAATTTGGCCGGGCGGCACGGTGGCGTAGTGGTTAGCACGTCCGCCTCACAGCAAGAAGGTCCTGGGTTCGATTCCCAGCTCGGGC
>JAOUQZ010000027.1:17155512-17171952 GCA_028564935.1 Neosilurus hyrtlii
AGCTCATTAATTGGCTCCACAGCCAACATCTCATGACGATTCTGAACAAGCAATATTTTTACATGTACATGAATATAAATAGCAGTGTATTTTCCAAAATCCCAACTGCTTCTGACTTTCATGTCTTAGCTCTCCATTATATATATAATTCTAAATTGACCATAAATAAACATCAGATTAGTTTTCTGTTTATTCATTTTTATTTTATTTTATTTAAGCTTCTCATCTTTTCACTTCTCATCCATTACCTCGATTCTGCTGTTATAGACGAGGATCTCCAGCACAGAGACATCCTCACCACATGTGTCCAGGTATGACAGGTCATATAGTGATGAGTAAACAGGTCCATACGCCCAGTCTTTAAACTTCCTGCACAGGTGACGAACTTCATCATCTTTAATTTCTCTCCTAATGATGTGCTGGAAAACCTGCAGCAGAGAACAAACACAGTCCTGTACTATACGACTGCAATTTCCTATACAACACTGATGTATTTTAAGTAAATTGACCCCATTATTGTTAAAAGATTTATACATAACCATGTAATGAGGGAAGTTCATTTACTTTTGATATGTCTCTGTACATCTACTATACTGCTATAAATCATCTACTACATGACTAGAAATTATCTATTGTACTACAACAAATTATTTACTGTACTACAAATTATCTACTCACTACAAAGATGATTTACTTTACTAGAACAAATGATCTACTGTACTACTAGAAATCTATTATATTACTAGAAATTATCTACTGTTCTACAACAAATTATTTACTGTACTTATTCACTATACTACTACAAATGATCTACCGCAATGCAAAAAAAAAATCTACTGTAGTACTACAAATTACCTACTGTACTACAGAAAAATTCTCTACTGTAGTACAACAAATTATCTAATATACTATAACAAATAATCTACTGTACTACAAGAAATTATCTGCTGTACTACAAAAAGTTATCTACTCTACAACAAATGATTTATGGTACTACAACAAATTATCTACTGTACTACAACAAATTATTTAATGTGCTACAACAAAATTATCTACTGAACTGCTACAAATGATCAACTATACTACAAAAAAATTATCAACAATTATAAAATGAACAACTTACCCAGAGTGACTTACAATTATCATTTTTTATACAACTGAGCAATTGAGGGTTAAGGGCCTTGCTCAAGGACCCAACAGTGGTGATAGTAGGGTTTGACCCGCTGACCTTCGGATTAGTAACCCATTGCCTTATTATCTACTGTACTACAAAAAAGTTATCTATTGTACTACAACAAATGATCTACTATGCTTCTATAAAAATTTACTATACAACTACAAATCATCTACTGTCACTAACTCATTTATCCTCTATGGGGCATAAGGCCTTAAACACCAAAACATACTTTTAGTTTGGACCCCAAGGACGTGTCTTTGCTCTCCTAGATTTCCCATGTGGATTTTCAGCAGAAGAAGTCATCCCACCTGTTGGTTGAGTTCTCTCTTTGGAACAATACTGTTGTGATTTTATTAACCAAAATGTTTTACAGTGAGAGTATTTAGCCCCGGCCCTGCGATGGCCTGGCGAGCTGTCCAGGGTGCACCCCGCCCTCGCCCAGAGTTGGCTGAGATGGGCGCCAGCCTCCCCATGACCCTAATTAGGAATAAGCAGTTCAGAAATGAATGAATGAATAAGTATCTAGCCCCCTGACCAACCAACAACCTAGAGACCCACTTGCTCCAGTTTATCTAACCTTTCTTGGAACTTTCTTGGAACTTGTTCGGTAAGAATAAACCTACTAGGGACCAAGGTCCCAAATGATAATAATAATAATAAATTTTATTTCTAACGCAATTTTCATTAATTGCAAATCTCAAAGTGCTACAGATATAGCTTACTACATCACTAAAATTAGATTAGATTAGATTAGATTAAACTTAGTCATTACACAGGTATGAATACAGAGTAATAATTATATTGCTCACATATAATATATTTATGATATATTTTATTATAATTACTTTACTTGTTCTGAACCACACTTTGTCTGGACCTTCACCCAGGACCTGTTTGCCTTTGGTGACCCTACCAGGGGTCATAATGCCCCTGACAACATAGCTCCTGTCTAATACATGCAAACGTACCATGTCTAAGCTTTATATATGTATTGTATATGTATACTATATAACTTCAAATTTTCCTACTATATGACTTCTAAATCATCTCTTATGCTACTGAAAATCTTCTAATATATTGCTATAAACAATTTAGTATACCACTATAAATAATATTGTTGGCATCACTGTGGCACAGTATGTTTGCCTCAGAGCAAGAAGGCCCTGGGTTCTATTCCTAAACCTGGTTGTTTCTGTGTGGAGTTTGTTCTTCCTGTGCTTTTGTGGGTTTCCTTCAGGTACTCCGGTTTCTCCCACAGTCCATAGATATGCACAAGAGGATAAGTGGCTGTTCCAAATGTCCCCTTGGTGTAGATGTGCGTGTGAATGGTTGAGTGTCTGTGTGTATTGCCCTGCAATGGTCTGGGAAGCTGTTCACGATGTTCCCGTCTTCGCCCAGTGTTGGCTGAGATAGGCTCAGCTACTCAGTTACTGCTATCTCATTAACTAAATATGAACCATGTACACAAAATTTACTACCACCACTATAACTCATCCAATACACCAGTATATAAAATCCACTATAAATTATCTAGTTAATGTATATACTATATTAAATCCACTAGACTGGAACCCTAACCCTTATACTGCAATAAAATATATTATACGTATTTAAAATTTACTAATGATGTACTATAACTATGATGTAACTCCTGATTGTTTTGTGACTCACCCCGATCTTGCCAAGTTTGGCGGCCATCATGAGTGGTGACATGCCATCATTGTTGAGCACCTGCTCCAGGTTGCATTCTGGGTAAAGTTTGGCACTCTTAATAAGCAGCAGGTCATACATCTTGGTGACAAAGCGTGTGTTTTCATGTGTATTGTCAGCAATGTGCACGATTGCATGCAGGGCCGTGTTACCCCGTGAGTCCTGACGCCGCAGGTCTGCCTTTTTGTGGTTGTTCTCGGTCAGATAGTGCACCAGGGCAGGTTGGTTAGTGCAAGCAGCCAGTGAGAGTGGGAGTTCACCTGGATAATCACATACACATGCACAATTTCCACATTTATTTACTGGTTATTAAAGTGGTCAGCAGTGTGCAGTAAAGAGACCTATATCAGCTGTAGTAATGATGAATTTCACCAGCTAGGGGTAAACATTAAGCAGAATGAAGCTTATAATTGGAGCACAGAAGTACCTTTTACTCTTTGGAATTGGACTTATTTGTGAACATGAAATCACATACATACACAATTCAGGGTCTGGAATGCCTCCTCATATTCATCAGTCCACAAGCAGGGTGGGTTGGGCACCAGGTCAAGCATAGAGAATAACCTTGCCTGTCTGAGAGCTTCCAGGGCCTCTTCTATTCTAGGCAATTGGAAGGTGTCTCTTGTACTGCAGGAATTTAGCTTCCAGTGGTCAATTAATAACCTTATTGATCCATCCTTCTTAGTGACGACCACTACAGGTGAAGCATATGGACTCTTACTGGGCCTGATGACTCCTGTCACCTCCATCTCCATCATCAGCTTTGTCACATTCTACCAGGGAGACTTTGGCCAGATGTGAGTGAGGCTTGATAGTTACAGTATGCTGGGATAGGTTCATCACTCTGACAGGGACACATCTTCTTTTTACATTAACAAGTACTTTGGAAACCAAGAGGTCCTGGGGGGAGTTTTAGGGATGGGTGGCCCTCAATCAGTGCAGTATGTCTTTTTTTGCAGGCTAGCTTTTATCTTGCACATTAAATCCATCTCCTTTCCCACAAGGAATGTGAATTTTACGGCCAGTGTACACCATGTCATCCACATCATGATGACTAGGACTCCCAATCTCCATTAGAGAAGTGTACCACTCTGAATGGCTCCGGAGATGGCTTCTGGAAGCACAGATGACATTGGTTCCCACCAGCAGAGGGACAGAGGAGCGGTATTCAGAGTTAGTGACAACAAAAGCAGACACAGTCCTGAACTCTTTCCCCAACACTTTAAAGCTGATGTCCAGGACACCATGGTAAGTTACACACTGACCATTGTTACACTTGATTCCATTGACATCCATCCCCCCCTCATTCCTGTGGCCCAGTAAGGAAGTGCCCTCTCTTTCATTACTACTCTTGTCACCTGCATTGGGGGGGTCTTGCTGCTCACCCAAAGTTGCCCTAGTCACCATGGGCTCTAGTCATTTAAACACTGAGCTGAGTGAGGTGTGTTCCCCTCTCCATGAGCGGTTGGCGAGCCCATGCCTGATTGGGATCTGGGGACACTGCTCTGCAAACTCAGGTAATGTGTCCTTGCTTCCCACACTGGTAGAACATGACAAATGGGGTCTGTGTTGTAGCTCCTGGAGGTGGCCTGACTCTTAGTGGGGAAATAGTGGATGGAGCAACAATTCTTAATTCAAGGTGAGTTAACTTGGCCATCTTCTCCCTTTGGCAAAGAGCTAATTTCTTGACTAGCTCTGTTAGCTCTGACCACTCTGATGTGTGTCTAGCCCTCTTGTTATATCTGCATTACACTCTGATGCAGCCTGGACCTGAGCATAGGTTTTCTTTGGTTTGTTCAACTACTGGAACTTTTTGTTTCTTTTGCCAGATTTCTGAGCACAGCTTGCAGCTTCCAGAAGCTCAGAAGCCGGGGTTTCATTGGTGCAATCCTCATGTACAAAGTCCTCTTAAGAATCACCGGGTGAGTTTACTGTCATGATCAGGAAAATGATTGCCACCTTGTTGGCTTTCTTCTACAGCTCACAACGTTGGCTCTAGTGCTATAGCATAAGAGCAGGCAGACTCACCTGACCTCTGGCTATGCTCATAGAAGTCGGCCAGTGGGTCAAAGGAGCCCTATGTGTCACCATACTCTGCCCTCATTTCCTCAAATGCTTTTTCAGGGTTTTGGTCATTGGAAGGTAGATTCAGTACCAGCTTTCTGGCTTCACTGCTCAGGTGATGAACCACAGTGGAAAAACTGAGGTGAAGCTGGACATTCACCTGATGAGTCTGCAGAAAACCACCATAGACAGCTGGTAGGGGGCTCAGGGTAGTAGTGTCAACTACTGGGGTATTTAGTGGTACATGCATGTGCTGGGTGGAGGGTGGAAGCAGGAGGGTGGGTTGGTGGACAACATCAGGACGCATGCTGGCTTGAGGAGCTGAAGCAGGGAGCTGAAGATGTACTGGGACATGGGTGTAGGGAAAAGCTGTGTAGTCAGAAGTTGCTTGAGTCATAGGGGTGGGTGCAGCTGCAGGGGGGTCCATACACCAGTGGCAGATGGGTGCAGGGGAACGTGAGAGTGGTGGACAGCATTGTGGGGCACATGCAACTGGGGGATTTGTCCATACTCTGACCCTTGAGGGGTCTGCTCAGCTGCAGAGGGGTTACCCATGATACTCATAGTCTGTGGTGTTGTGAAACTTGACACAGGAGCTTGGTGTGCAGGTGCGGAGTCTGCATAGCTTGGGGGAACCAGGGGGCATGGCTGGTTAACCTACATAGGATAGGGGGGGACAACAGGATGGTTCACAATGGGCTGCTGTATGATTTCTGTCTCTGGGAAGTTGAGACGTGGGAGAATTCGAGTTGAGAGGGTAGCTGTGGGCCCATGCCTGGGGCTGAAGGGCAGAAGCCCTGGTTGTCTGTACAGCTGGCTGAAACACTGGAAATGTTGTACTTAGGCTTTCAAAGGCTGGTAATGTGGACACTTGAGCTGGAGCAGCACGGAGATCAGTATAGGGGACAGCACTGGGGACGGGGGGTGAGCTGTGCGCCTAGTCCAGGGTCTGTGGACTACCAGCTAAGAGACCTGGGAAACTGGGTGGTTAGCTTTGACCTCATTGATGATTGTTGTTTGCTGGTGCCAGGCATTGTTCCTCCAGGAGGGGTGAGTTTGTGTCCTCTTAAGAGAATCATAGCTGTGGCTTGTTACAGGCCCAGGGGTGTATGGATGGCCTGCTGTTGTTGTCGAAGGACCCCTGTATAGTCCCTCATCATTTTAATGTTCTCCATCTAAGACAGTTTAATACAGCAGTGTAGTCAAGTGGCTGCCATCAGCCTCGCTTCCTCTTCGGTCTCAAACCACCACAAATCCGGGTCACAGCACCAAAGATGTAACCCAGCCCATGTGGGATCGCATCTCTCCACACCCAGAGACTCTGTGTTGTGTTGATGTTGATGTTGGGGCATAGTGGATGGATGAGTCAGACACGGGTGGTTACTTCAATTGTGGATCGGACTGCGCTGTTTATTGTTCTCAATGCTACGGCTCCATCATATGAATGGTACAATGAACATGTATAAGTCGTACAAAAAAAGAAGGCTCACAGTCATACACACAATTGAAAAACATGAGAGCTAACACTTTACAAATGAAAACTAGCCAAAGTAATGCCCGCCATCCTCATATAAAATACAAAAGTATAAAACAAAAAAAACCCTTGCCAGACAGCACACAATCATCTTTTTAAACACAGCGCTTAACAGGATTTAACAACTTATATACCTTATATCTGACTTTTATGCAGAGTGCCATATATAGTGCTTACCTTATGAATGGTAAAGTAAACTGTGAGCAAAATGGCACCCACATAATGCAAAAAGCGCAAATCACAGCGTCCCACAAGGGCTAAACAAAACACCAGAGCACCCTCTTTGGACACATTTAAAAGACTTCCCTACAGTCACATGATTGTAAAGTGACCACAACCATTGCCTAGAGTCTGCGAACGATTAACCAAGTATTCTTCCACAAGTTGGCACATTACTCAGGGAGGATAATGAAGACTGAAGAATAGTTGATGACCACAAAGAATGTTTGGAGAATAGTTGGTGACTGTCGTGAGTATTTGAAGATCATATGGCAAAAAATATATGTTCACCAAAGGTTTCTGAAAACAGTAAACATTTTCAAAACTCCTTGGCAAATGAAAGTGAGATCGGGGAATGTGGATGGGGAACATTGAGAAGACTTTAGGAGAGATTTTACAGAATGAATTATTAATGTGATAGATAAATGAATGTCCTTTGCCAGCTGCTAGCAAACCTTTAGGTATTCCTGAATTGCATTTTAGTAATAACCTAGAAATATTAGATGATCTCTCTGTTTCTGTAACAAAGGTCATGACCATAACAAAACACACGCATGAAACAAAGTGAAGCACTTTTATGTCTCTCATGTATCATCTTGATGGTTTTTAATCTTTTCTCTTCCTCATAAAACGATAATTTTCCTCATTAATGAAGAAGATAAGATAAAATATAGGTTTAAAATTCATCACATGACTCACCAAAGTAAAAATATCCGCCCTCATCTCGGGGATGGAAGAAGCGTCCTCGAGCCTGAGCATGAACATCAGCTTGCTTCTCCACCAGCATCTCAGTGTAGTGTTTACAGCGCCGCTCGATGGCAATGTGCAGTGCCGTCTGACCTACAGCACACACGACACTTTAACAATAATTATATACAAATAGCTCACTGCAAACATGAATGACTGCTATATCTTACATTTGATACGTTCAAAGACATGCACATTTTTTTAGCATCTATGGCGCTGTGGAGATGGCTACCTCTCCAGTAGCTCTCCAGTTATTAGCTCTTTTTAACCTTTTTTAACCTCTTTCCCTCTACTTTCCTTTTACTCTCTTGTGTAGAGATTGTGTGTTTTATATATCCTATGAATATTTTCATCTTTAAAATGCAACCAAGAGGCAGTTTACTCACTTATTCACAGGAGGAACTACTGGCTCTGCAAACAAAGGGACGAGCTGGGATACGACACCCTATTCCGGTGGAGCTGAGGAGGAGAGCCCGGGGCTGCAAGCCCGGGGCTAAGCTAAAGGCCGAGCTAGTGGAAAATCAGAGGTACTACAAGCGATTGATTCCCTCCATCATCACGGGGAATGTGAACTCACTGCTGAACAAGACAGATGAACTGTCCATACTGAACAACCAGCAGATCAACTGGGAGAGCAGCTTGTTCATCTTTACGGAGACATGGCTGAACCACCTAGAACCACTCACTGCTGTGAGAGCCAACAGAGATAGAGCCGACAGAGACTCATCATGTATGTTAATAACCGCTGGTGTAACCAGGACATATTTCTGTAAAAACAGTCTCATGTTGCCAGGATATCAAGCTGCTAGCTGTTAGCCTGCAGCCATATTGCCGAGGGAATTCAGTTGCGTGATCACCGTCTGTGTTTACATCCCTCCGAGAGCGGATGCAGCCACTGCCTGTGAGAAAATCCACTCTGTCAGAGCAAGGCTGCAGACACAGCACCCTGAGGCATTCATGATCACCTGGGACTTTAACCATGCAACTTTGGACTCTACTTTGGCTGTTTTTAGTTGTAGTTTTGTTGTTGTAGACTGTCCCAGTAGAAACAACAGGACAATTGATCTGCTGTATGTTAATGTAAAAGATGCATACAGACCGACTCCCCTCCCCCCACTAGGGAAGTCTGATCATAACCTGGTCCACCTAGAGCAGGGGCCTCAAACTCGCGGCCCGCAGGCCAATTGCGGCCCACAGGACGATACTTTGTGGCACCTGCGATAATACGAAAGTTTAATGTTCCTGCGGCCCGAGAGTTTGATATGTATGGCACTTTACAGTGTTGTGTGCGGAGCTGAACAAACCTACCAATCACAGTGGGGTATATGGCTCTCGGGGGCGGGACATCGGCTGGGTTTGATGCAAGCAGAGAAACATTTCTTAATGAGTAAAAGTTACAGCAGCGTTGCCATGGAATGTTTTCTTCCGTGCCTGGCTGGCTGCCTCGTTTCTATTGGGCAAATGCGGACATTCTTCCCAACGCGCTGCGTTCACAACACTTCAATAAAAAGTACTGGGACATTATACATATATAAATAAAAATATATATTTATACACACACATTAATGGCAATTAGAGAGTCAATAGAAGGTCTCTCTCTGACAAAATAAATAAAAGTGATGCGCACGCGGCGGGATAAAACAAAACTAAGGAACTCAATACAGCCTAATGTGGTCTGCAGTCACATAGCGACACCATTGGCAATAACAGTCCCCGGTAACCAGGACCAATTATAGGGTCGCCTTTTCCTGTAACAACAGCACGGCGGATAACAGTCCATGAGCAGTCGCCTTTTTTGTGCTCGCTATCCCGGTACTTTTTACCATCTACAAATGCCATGGTGTTCATGTCATCATAAAAGACATGAACATCGAACGTAAAAACAAATGAGACTGCTAGTGGGCCTTTATCCGCCGACCGCCGTGCTGCGGTTACAAGAAAAAGGAAGCGGAAATTATGTTCTCCATGCATCGGCTAAACACTTGATTAAAACTTTAAGAGAAGCCACGTTCAGAAGAAGGTTAAAGTTTAAAGAGGTGTTAATACAGACATTAGAATCTGAATACAGCAGATATAGAAAACTGAAGAAACCTCATATAGTCGCTGACTAGAGAAATCTAATTATTATTAAGATTATTATTTTTTTAAATATTATTTTATTCATTTATTACTGATTGATTTATTTATTTTCTTATTAATTCTTAATTTGTTTATTTATTTTTTCATCTTATTTTGTGTTAAAAATAAAAATAACGAGATTTGAGAAGATTGAAAATTTAAAAGCAAAGCTTTTCTTGTGGAAAACCTGATGCGGCCCAAACTAACCCAGAGTCTGCCTCCAGTGACCCCCAGGTAAATTGCGTTTGAGGCCCCTTACCTACAGCCACTGTATAACCCCCCTGGTCTAAAAGCAACCGGTGACAACCCGATCAGTTAGGAGATGGTCCTCTGAGAAGGAAAGTGCCTTGAGAGACTGCTTTAACACCAAAGTCTGGGATGCACTGATGAACCCGCGTGGTGAGGACATAGAGGGGATAACACACTGTCTGACGGTTTACCTGAACTTCTGCGCAGATGTGGTCTCCCCTGTCAAGATTGTCTGCTGCTACCCTAATGACAAGCCATGGGTAACACAAAAAGTCAAGACTGTCCTGAACAAGAAGAAGGCAGCCTTCAGGAGCAGAGACAGGGAGGCCATGAAAGCAGCACAGCAGAGGTGAAACACTGTGTAAAGGAAGCCAAGGACAGCTACAGGAGAAAGGTGGAGCAGAAGCTAAGGGAAAACAGCATGAGGGAGGTCTGGGAAGGTGTGAGGACCATCACAGGTCTCAACACAAAGACCAGAGCCATAGGGGGGACAATGGAGAGGGCAAATGAACTGAATGACTTCCTTAACAGGTTTAACTAGCCCTTGCCCCCTCACCCCCGCCCTCACCACAGCCACCCCCGCTTCCCTCCACACACTTCCCCCCAGACATCCCAACACCCCCCTCCTCCTCCCCCACATCAACACAATCTTTGCCACTTATCACCACAGAACAGGTCACAGGACAGCTGAGGAAGCTCCGACCCAGGAAAGCCGCATGCCCAGACAAAGTGTGTCCAAGACAACTGAAGACATGCATGGCAGAACTGGGGGAACCACTACAACGGATCTTCAACCTTAACCTGCAGATTGGGAGAGTTCCCACTCTCTTGAAGACATCCCGCATTGTTCCAGTTCTGAAGAAGATCCGGCTCAGCGAGCTGAATGACATCCAACCAGTGGCACTCACTTCACATCTGATGAAGACGTTTGAGCAGCTCTTCCTTAGACTTCTCAGACCCCAGGTGCAATACGCCCAGGATTGCCTGCAGTTTGCCTACCAGCCACGTGTTGGTGTGAAGGATGCCATCCTCTACCTGTTTCATCAAGCCCACTCCCATCTGAATAAGGGCAGTCGCATAGTGAGGGTTCTTTTTTTGGACTTCTCCGGTGCCTTCAATACCATTTAGCCCCCTTTGCTTTGGGACAAACTGAGCAGGATGGGAGCGGACCCCCACCTGATGGACTGGATCTCCGACTACCTCACTGGTATACCACAGAATGTCGGGCTGAAGGACATCATGTCTGACACGGTGGTCAGCAGCACTGGAGCACCCCAGGGCACAGTGCTGGCCCCTCTTCTCTTCACACTGTACACCTCGGACTTCTGCTACAACTCGGAGCTGTGTCATATTCAGAAGTATGCTGATGACACAGCAATGTTGGGTGTATCAGGGATGATAGAGAGGAGGAGTATCAGAGACTGGTAGGGGACTTTGCTGCATGGTGCCACACTAACCACTTACAGCTCAGCACCTCTAAGACGAAGAAGCTAGTTGTTGACTTTGGGAGGTCCAGACCAAGATTGCGACCAGTCCTGTTAGGAGGAGCTGAGGTGGAGGCAGTGGACTCTTACAAATACCTCGGGTGTGTTGCTGGACAATAAACTGGACTGGACAACACACACCAGCCACCTGTATGGGAAGACTCAAAGCAGGATGTACTTCCTAAGGAGACTGTGGTCCTTCAACATCTGCAGCAAACTTCTGTTGTTTCTGAGGTTTTACCAGTCTGTGGTCACCAGCATTCTCTTTTACACTGTGGTGTGCTGGGGGTGGGGGGGTTGTTTTGGGGTAGCATATCCAAGAAGGACACATTCAGACTGGATAAACTGGATGCTATGGACAATGCCAGCCACCTTCTGCACACCATCATCTGCAACTAGAGGTTGACCTGCTGTTCAGTGAAAGACTGCTCCTTTCCAAATGTAGGACCAACAGTCTTAAGAACTCCTTTGTCCATCATGCCATCATACTCTACAACTCCTCACTTGGGGGGAAGAGGACATAGAGAAAGACATAGAGTACAGAGAACCGTAGAGAAGGGGGGGTAGCCATTTACATTTACTAGTGCAACACATGCACACACAGAAATGGACACTTTTCCTTCGGTGCTATAACTTCATTCTGTGGTGTAATAACCTCATTCTCATCTATAGTGCAATAATTGTAACTTATATTCTGTACAAAGCCATATTAAGCTCTGCAATGGTCTGGCGAGCTGTTCAGGGTGTACCCCGTCTTCGCCCAGTGTCGGCTGAGATGGACTTCAGCCTCCCTGCGACCCCAATAGGATTAAGCAGTTCAGCAAGTGAGTGAGTGAGTGTTTGAACACTGTTATACACACCTCGCTATTCATGGACACTTTCTAAAACTGTATGAATGGACTTGAATCTAAAAAAGGGACATGACATCAGACTGGGTGTGTGACTTGGAAAGTGGGATTAAGGAAGTAGTAAACACATAGACGTGCATGTGTGTGTGTGTGTGTGTGTGTGTGTGTGTGTGTGTGTGTCACTGTGAAGAAGCAGCAGTGTTTAAACAGTCTCAACTCTTCACTAACCTAAATAACACACACACACACACACACACATTTGAGCATTTACTCGTGAACAATTTAAAATTCTCTCAGAACAGCCAGGAGTCTCATTAAAACGGTAACACTTTGTAATTTATTATTTGCGTTGTTATAGCATTACAATTACGGTATTATTATATTTTCCTGTCTGTGTATATGTATATCAGTAGTTAGCACGTCCACCTCACAGTGAGAAGGTCCTGGATTCGAGTCCTAGGCTCTGGCATTTCTGTGTGTAATGCATGTTTTCCCTGTGCTTGTGTGGGTTTCCTCTGGGTACTCTGGTTTCCACTCAGAGCAAAAAACAAACATGCACATTAGGCTAACTGGCTTTTACAAATTGCCCCTCGGTATATGTGTATATGGTTTTGTGTGTGTGTGTGTGTGTATGACCCTGCAGTATGTGTTGTCCCTGGAGAGTTTTTCAGGGTGTATCTCTCCTTCACCCAGAGTTGGCTGAGATAGGCTCCACGCTTCCTCCCAACCCAAGTAGGATTAAGTGGTTTGGCTGGTGAGTGAGTGAGAGTATGCTGTTGCATACATAGTTGGAAATTTTATAGTAAAATCAGCAGAGACTGTCCCAGTTTTGTGTACGCCCTCTTCTTACCACGGTAGTAGACGTCCCTGAATGGAGTATTGACAAATTCGTGCAGGTTTCCTGTCTGCTCAGCGACATCCAGCAGCAGTGGGATGGTGTCGTTCCTCCCACCATATAAATTCAGCAGGGCTTTAAGAAGACATGTTTTTCCTGTTGACAGCTCTACAAACACAGAACACTCAAATAAGATACACAGTAAAAAAAGAAGATGCTTTTCCCACTTTTTTGACCCAAAATTGATGTTACAGTTACGTTATGATGAACTCCATGTTTGGTGGCATCAGCCAGTTAACAGTATCTTCAAAGAACGTGTATTAATTAACAATGCAAAATCATGTAAATTGTTTGGCGGGCTATATAAATACATCCACGGCTTTTTTTTTACTGATACACACTGTGGTTATTAAAGCCAGCTGAGAAACTTCAGTGTTTTCCGAACATTCCTGAGTACACTCACATCGGAGCCTAAGTTGGTCACGTGACAATGTGACGTAGATTCCAGAAAACAACAGACTAGCTTTGCTATAGTACAATGGCCGCCAGCGATAGAGAAGCTTCTTTATTCCCTTTGTACGGGTCTTTTACGATCAGAGTGAGGACAATTAGCCCCCGACTTACTTACATCGGACAGTGATGAAAGTGTCGATGGGGGATTAAACAATTTACAGGCTCCGGTTATTTAGCCTTATCAGTTTGAGCCGGTAGCTCCCTCCACAGGCTGCAGTTGTTAAAAACACAGAACTCTTGGTTGAGCTCATGGATCCTAAACGATGGCTGTGAAAATCGTGCCAACAACATTGACTGGTAAGTTTTATTTCTATGTTCTGTCCAGAATTAATCACAAGCATCTAACGTTAGTGTTATTTAGTAATTATTCCTACAAACATGACAAAACCAGAGGCTACATTAGCACTGAGCTAGTAATAATATTAGTACATGTAATGTGTGTGTATATATGTGTAATATATATATACTTATCCACTACTAGTATGAGGGCCAATTAGGCTGAGCTATACATAATTCAAAGTAAACGTACCCTTCTAAAATTCAGCTAGGTCACGGTCGTTCTCCGTCGCTCACTACAGGCACATCGGTCTGTGCGTGGGTCGGTCTTCACGGGGCAAATACTGGGTACTGCATTTGCTCGTGGATTTCACAAATCGTTTCCACCGGGGTTAACAGGGTCATTCGGCCACTCATGGAGAGAGACAACTCGGTGGGGGTTGTAACTGTTCTTTGAGTAGTTATTGCTACACCCGCCAACAACACAAAATGTCACCATTTCGAATGAATCACTTCCACACTGAAGTATTTTCTGTAAATTGTAAATTGCATTGCAACATACACAACCACACACACATTAACAGCTTAGAGAATTTGGAGCAGCCAGTTAGTCTGATGTGAATGTCTTTGGACTGTGGGAGGAAACTGAAGTACCCGGAGAAAACCTATACAAGCATGGGAAGAGAATGCAAACTCAAAACAGAAACACCCTTGTCAAATCTGGATCTCAAACAAAATATGTTAACTGCTTTGCCACCGTGGTGCCCCAGTGCTGAATAATTATGTCTGAAACCCAAATGGTCAGATACTCAGCCTTATAAAAATGCTAAATTTTAAGTTTAATATGGAAAGGAAAGTCAGGAGGATTTGAAACATTCAGTGTAGTGAGAGAACTACTGTTTGTTCTGCTGGCCTCTTAGGCTCTGGTCTAAATGGTCAGATTGGAGCTTTAACTGTTTACTCTTCCAGGTCGGGATAATTGCCAGAATGTTTGTGGTGGGCAATGTGTGTCTGAATGTTAGCTCAGAGCTGGGACAGTTTGCTGTGACTTCTCACTCCACCCTGGTATATTCCCACTATCCTTTGAGGCTGGAAGCTTTGGTTTAATGGAACTCACTCAGTCAAATCAGTTTACCATTAAAAAAGTTCATAAAGCCAAATATATAAAAAATTATAAGTATTTCCTTCTCATGTACACTTTGAGGCCACATACTATGCTACTTCTGAGATACCAACAGGGGCATTGCTAGGCATAAAGCTCTACTGAGGCACAGGCCCCCCACCGCCACCCCTGTCCCCCATAACAGACACATGTACCATCCTACCCCACTGCCATACTCCTACTAAAACTACTACTGGTAAAAGTAAAGATACAGTGATATTAAGGACTGTATGAACATTTTTATTATAACATAATAAAGATCAGAATAATCATGTATAATAATGGCAGAAAAGCTATACTGTATAATTATGTTGCTTTTCTGGTTCCAGTACATTACCAAACATTCAGCTGTGTGCAGAAGTGGCTACTGCCTATCATAGCCGACATTGGGCAAAGGCAGGGTAGACCCTGACCAGCACACCAGACCTCTGCTAACTAAAACGAAAATTACCACAATCTTTTAATGGCTTTTTAAGTTAAAAATCAATTTAACTTTATTAAAATGTTTTTTATTACAATTAATACAAAAATTATGAATGATGAGTAAACTAATTGCAGCTAATAAATAAAAAAACAAATCCAACATACACTTATTTCAGCACAGACATTTTCAAAATGATTAAAAAAATAAAAAGTTATTATCACAAGAAGAACAAGCTGAAAAGGACACAAATGCAGGACAACAGAGGCAGAGTTAGGGTAAAAAAGCTGAGGTCTTTATTAAAGTTCCAAGGCAGACAAAAATCCAGGAGAAGGTTAAATACTACTGGTAGGGTACTTTGCTAATGCAGAGCAGGCAGGAGAACAGGTAATATGTGAGAATCCAGAGCTGGTGTAGTCAGAATCACAGGTAGCAGCAATGTTAGTGGTGTAGTTAGTGGTGAGATATGCGGGATCATGACAGTACCCCCCTCTCTTGGTGGTCCAACCGGCTTGCCAGGATTTTCCCCAATAGAAATCAGACAAGGGAGGGATCCAAAATGAACTTATGGAAAACCCAACAGCGTTTTTCTGGGCCATATCCTTCCCAGTCAACAAGGTATTGAAGACCTTGGCCTTAACGTCGAACATCCAGCAGGTGTCTGACTGTGTAGGCAGGATGATCATCTATAAGCCGGGCAGGTGGTGGGGGAGCAGCACACTGGTTTCAGTTGGGAAACGTGAAAAGTGGGGTGGATCCTCATGGAGCTAGGAAGCTTGCAAGGAAGGGAGCCCCGTGATGAAATCAAGAGCGATGTGGGACCAGGGACATACAGGGACTGGTAATGAATGCAGCAATCCAGATGGGGCCTGAGATAAAGACTTCCTTCTAGCACAGACAGAGCTGGCGGCTACAAAGGAGTGGGTGTCACGTCCCATTGTGGGCCACCATGACGACCCTTCTAGCACAGACAGAGCTGGCGGTTACAAAGGAGTGGGTGTCATACCTGTGGCAGTGCTGTCAAGAGAGTTCATCTTCATCTTCATCTTCATCTTCTTCCGCTAGTTCCGGGATCGGGTCGCG